>NW_021011498.1:3266458-3808857 GCF_003987935.1 Bombyx mandarina | reverse complement strand
GTGGACGAGCTCACAGCCCACCTGGTGTTAAGTGGTTACTGGAGCCCATAGACATCTACAACGTAAATGCGCCACACACCTTGAGATATAGTTCTAAGGTCTCAGTATAGTCACAACGGCTGCCCCACCCTTCAAACCGAAACGCATTACTGCTTCACGGCAGAAATAGGCGGGGCGGTGGTACCTACCCGTGCGGACTCACAAGAGGTCCTACCACCAGTAAATGGCGATGGGCGACAGCATTAATGTTATGCTGTCTACTAGTTCCGGTAAGCACTTAGCATCAGTTGGGCCTTAAGGTCTGTCCTTCAAGAGCCATATAAACATTTTATTAGAATCGAACTATACGTTTTTTTAATGCGACATCGTTTCAGTACACGATACTAAATACAAGACAGAAATTTGAAATTAATTGTACTATTTGGTCGTGCGCGATAGTAACAAAAGATGACTGGATTATCTCATACAACTCAATATAACTATATTTATGGAATGTATGGTACAAAATATTGAGCGAAACCTCCAGATAGACACAGAGCTTTCAGACTTCGTAAAGATTATCCGAAAAGTTACTTAATACTCTAAACTATAAGTTTCTGCTTCGTAATATTTCTTCTAATGTGATGTAACAATAGAGTCACCTTTCTGTGGATAGTATATTAAACATTTAAAAACAGTCGTTTTTTTTCTAAAAATGGTCACCATTAAAAGTCCCGTAAGATAAAATGAAGTCATGAAAATATCTGTCGTATATTTTGCTCTTCATTAGTGCCCGACCGCGTAGAGCCCTCCGTTTAAAAAAGCTTCAAAGAATAAGCTTGTTCATTGCCAGCCTCATTAGGTAGTTAATTTCAGTTCCCGGATAAAATGTATTTTCGATTTGTTTCCATATTGTAATAGCACATTAATATGAAGTAATAATAAATTATGCAATCAATTCTAACAATGAACGTAAAACTAAAAAACTTAATAAACAATAATAATAATTTTTTTTGCTTAGATGGGTGGACGAGCTCACACACCACCTGGTGTTAAGTGGTTACTGGAGCCCATAGACATTTACAACGTAAATGCGTCATCCACCTTGAGATATAAGTTCTAAGATCTCAGTATAGTTACAACGGCTGCCCTACCCTTCAAACCGAAACGCATTACTGCTTCACGGCAGAAATAGGCAGGGCGGTGGTACCTACCCGTGCGGACTCATAAGAGGTCCTACCACCAGTAAAGATAAAATAATAATAATTTAATAACTAAAATATATTATTATTAAAATGAGTCCCTTTAGGCAAGGTTCCGAAGATACTGGCAGCGTTCCCCCTTTGAATAGCTAAGACTAATTCTCTGTCTAGCTTTATCTTTTTTCTTTTTCTTTTTTTATTATTATTTTTCTTCGGTCTCCTGTGATGTCGACTAACCTTTTTGCTATTTCCTTAAAAAGCCTTATAGCGCTAGGACCCCACGGAAAAATAAAATAATTATCTAATGTGGTTTAATATAGTGAATAGATAGATTAATTTGGCTTTTTACGTACAGGTTATTAAAGTTGGGAAAAGAAAACATTGAAATCTTTGCAAGAATATTTTTATTTGCTTTATAACTTTAAACAAAAGAGGCCATTGTCGTCGGGTTCTTCCATTTTATATTTTTTGTTTTATTATGCTCCATTAAAAAAATACACTACATTTAGTTAAGTATATCGGAATCCATTTGACAAGGCATTGTGTCATTTTACAATACATTTATTTATTAGGTATTGAACTAATGTCAAGAATTACATTACTCTTGTTTTTACAGTCGTGTGTACTTTTAAAGTTTCACAGATCCATACAGAATTCAAATTTTTTTTTTCGTTCTAAGCCAGCTAGCTATAGGTTAATTATGATACAATGTGTTTTGTTGGTACACCTACAAAAATCTATGTATTCTAATAAATAGTAATAGTAAAGAAGCATTAACATAAACTGTGTTGAAAACAATCCTAATTCGTAAAGTAGAAAGAGGTAAACAACCTTACCGAAATAATTTAAAAATATATATAATAGTTAAAATCTGTTTGTAAATTACGCACGGCTAGCACAAATGTATGAAAACAGTCAATTAAACAAACGAAATTATAATTCACAACAGAACACTGCTTCAACTGAACGTCCTTAACCTCACTTAAAGTTGGCAATGAAACGACATCATTAAATTTTTCCTTTCACAGATCCGGCTAGGTCTAATTATGTAGGTGTTTGTCGAGATATTTAAGCGCGTCCAACTTTGTATGAAGTTTACTTGGAGCCTCGAACAACGTAAACAATCCCTTTGCGAGCCCTCGGACAAACATCAAAGGACTCCTTCGGACGATGCTCCGCAAAGTTATTCTTTGCTTTCATCTTGAATCGCACCAGAGAAACACTTCATGCTATTGTGACGCATTAAATATATTATTATAATAATCTAGAATTCGCAACGAATCATATATTACGTGGTGAGTATAATTTCAATTTAGTTTAACAGATTTACCTTCAAGAATTAATCGAACTGAAATTATTTTGTTATTGAGTGTAAAATTTAAAGGGTGCGCATCACTCTTTTTATCTTTATAAGTAACCTTGTATCGAAATCTTTAGATTGAACATCTTAGTCTAGAAAATCTAGAAAATAGTAAATTTTTAACATCAGTTCAATATTACATAATATTAAAAATACTTTTACGGTTTTCATTGTATTCCATTAGGTTTTGGCATTACGTTCAAACGACGACGAATGAATACCAGCTTACCGACGAATCAAGCGTAGGTAACGGTAAAATCAAAACATTTGACCGTAAGAGTAGTTTTAATTAGATCTTAGACTCGTGAAAGTCGAAGAAAATCGTATAGTACGTAATAAAATACGGGCTTAAGCTTCGGCCGTGGCTTGCGATTGAGCAGTACCGACGCTCGTTGTTGTGGAGACAGCGTCGGGATCCGATTCGCGAACGCCCAACCATGGGAGACGTTTTGTGAGCTCGGCCCTGTCAGAAAAAAGCAATAGGTACATAGGTATATACTAGTGGTAGGACGTCTTGTGAGTCTGACTATTTGATCTGACTATTTCTGCCGTGAAGCAGTAATGCGTTTCGGTTTGAAGCGTGGTGCAGCCGTTGTACTGTTAATACTTAGAACTCATGTCTCAATGTCTATGGGCTCCGGTAACCATTTAACACCAGGTGTGCCGTGAGCTCGCCCACCAATCGAAGTAATAAAAAAAGAAGGTATTATTAGCTCAAAAATTAGAACGATTAAAAGGGGGTATTTGTTTTCTTCCATTCATTAACAGATGATAATACCACATGGTAGTTAGTGGTTATCGTTGCTTATGGATGTCAGTAATGCCTGGTTGAGGACTCTCCTCAAATCTCATTTCAGGACGGAAGTAGTCTATTAAAAATGAATATTTAGTGGCTTCCGTTTTTCTTCTCAAGCCACTACTCCTACCCTCCAACTGTACCTACTTTATCTTCCTACTTAGCCTCCTTCCTAATTACTATTTTGAAGTGTTCTGTAGGTTGGATGGGTGTTGTGAATCCGTATGGTTCATAGCACCTGTACTATTTCTGCCGCAAACTAATAAGCTAACTTGATTGATAGGCTAGCCGTAATCCTAACTAGGACTTCGCTCCTCAAGGCATTTACGGTGATCAGCTCATCTTCTCATCTAATTAAGGTGTATAATAGTATACTGAAAAAGCATAGCTTAATGTAAAATACCAAAATAAATAGTTGACTCATAATGAATGTATAAAAACCTGTATCTTGGATGGTTAATGGCGTAAACCCATGGATCTATGCAAGACACCACCTTACAGCATACCGCTGGTACCATTGTGGCTATGGGCGTCAGTAAATTCCTGAAAATAATTCATATATTTAGATCTCATGCAAATAAATAAATGGTAGGCAGCGGCTTGGCTATGGTAGGCAGCGGCTTGGCTCTACCCCTGGTATTGCTGACGTCCATGAGCGACCGTGACCGCTTACCACCAGGTGGGCCGTATGCTCGTCTGCCTATAAAGGCAATAAAAAAAATACACCTGAGTTTCGTTTAATTTTTAAGTTTTTTTATTATTGCTCTCATTTCTTATTAGCCGAATTGAATGTACTTATAAAATTTTAATGATGGCGAGCCGTACTCTGAGCTCGCTTCTATAGGATCCAACGTTCTGTACATTTGGGACGAAGCAGTAATGCGTTTCAGTTGGAAGCGTGCGACAGGCGACAGCCGTATTTTTTTATTGCTTAGATGACTTACGGCCCATGTGGTTTTATGTGGTATTGGAGCCCATAGACGTAAAGAAACGCAAATGCTGCCACACACCTTGAATAATAAGTCTTAATTCTATAGTACAACGACTGCCCCACCTTTGAAACCGGAATGCATTACTGCATCGCGACAGAAAATGGCTGGATGTTTATACATTCCCTTGGGGTACAATCACCAGTAAATACGTAAAATATACTTTTAGCGGGATTGATTTGTATTAGACGATGTTCTTCCGTCATTGTAGAAGCCATTCGACAATATGTGATAAGTACGTATTTCATTAGAAAAAAATGTGCCTGATTATTAGGATAGGAACAAAGGCACAATCGTACGATACGAGAACACCGGGCGTCTTATCCTTAAGGACCTGTGCACACCACAATTTATAATCGCGCCGTCGACGCGCGTTTCTAAAACGTTTTTCGACGATTTCAACGACGACTCTTTTAAAACGATTCAAACGCGTATTTGAATTTATATAGGCGTGCAAATGGCTGCTTCTGACTTGCGTGCTTATCGCGTCTGTGTCGCTACAAACGCGCGTCGAGGGCGCGTTTAAAAAACGTCGTGTGCACAGGCCCTTAACTACGGAAACGTTATATCAAGTAATTAAGACTTCGATCTGATGTAGCCACTTAAAGTTGCATGAATTAACACACTCAACTCTCGACTTACCGCAATGGAAAGTTCAATTAATCCAATGCAGATTTTAAACAAACAGCTTATTTAAAATGCAATTTGAACTATTCAGTTTAATAAAAAATAAATAAATATAAGACCATATATATATACGGACCTGTCTCCAAACGCCCCGGTCATAGTGACGAATGCATAAGGTGTCCACGCACAAACAAATAGGAAGAATATGGTGAAGGCGACCTTAGCTATTCTGATCTCCACACTCCTGCTGGCGTCTTCTTTATTTGCCGCCAATGACTTCACGTTCATCTTTTTGGCCTGCTCTTGTAGCATGCGTTCATGTAGACGAACCTAACGAAACAATAACGCGCAATCATTATTATTCTTATTGTGTAAATGTAACAAAATCAAAATGTTTTTGATTTTGTTACAATGCTTTCACAATACAAGCAGTGCGATTATGGAATTCTCTCCCTCAACCTATTCGTGCTAGTTCCTCTTTAAAAGTTTTTAAGAGTCAAATGAAGAAACATTTCCTGTCACTTTAATTGTATTTAAGTTATTGTTTTATGTATGTTTATTTATATGTATTTTTCATTTTATATTAGATTTTTTTAAAGCTTTGTTTGAAAATCATGCTTTAACAGCTTTTATGTTGTACACTATTCCCCTCTTATAAATCGTATTTCTCTCTGCTAATGGTTTGCTGGAAGAAAACTCATGAATGAGTTAAGCTCGAATTTGTACATAGTATTTAGACATTCTTTAAATCTGTTTTTATTGTATTTTCTTTTTGTGTACAATAAGTATAAAATAAAATAAATACAATAATGGTTCAGTTCGCTCGTACTGAAAATAAAATTACAGATTGGTTCTGTTGCGCAACAGTGACGCGTCGCGGCTTTTTCGATCATATCTTCTCGTGAAATTAGAGTTACGCTACTCGTGACGTTTTGTCTAAAACTTCCGATTGTCGGTACCACTAAATTGTCAAACTCCACTTAAAGACAGCTGCACTGATCACACAACTGAAGCATTAGCTAGAATATGTGTTTTAAATTTAATAGTAAAAATAACTATATCATATCGTTTTTTTTTTTATTGCGTAATTGGGTGGACGAGCTTACAGCCCACCTGGTGTTAAGTGGTTACCGGAACCCATAGACATCTACAACGTAAATACGCCACCCACCTTGAGATATATAGGTTCTAAGGCCTTTAGTATAGTTACAGCCGCTGCCCCAGCCTTCAAACCGAAACCCATTATTGCTTCACGGCAGAACGGACTCACAAGACGTCCTACCACTAGTGTCTACCTATATACCTATTGCTTTTTTCTGACAGGGCCGAGCTCACAAAACGTCTCCCATGGTTGGGCGTTCGCGAATCGGATCCCGACGCTGTCTCCACAACAAGTCTTAAGTATAGTTACAGCCGCTGCCCCAGCCTTCAAACCGAAACGCATTACTGCTTCACGGCAGAAATAGGCAGGGTGTTGGTAACTACATGCGCGGACTCGCAAGAGGCCCTACCACCAGTAATTGCGTTCGATTAAACCAATCACCGATTGCCTTGATTATTGAGGCCGTAACTCGCTTGTGTTTACAATTTAAAAACACCACTCTATATCGCAGAAAAACAAACAAACAACAACACCGTTTCAGCTCAAATTCTCTTTGATGTATACGAAACAAATTAATTTCGTTCGAAAGGTTTTATTCAAAGAGGTGGAATGATATTAAACAACCGATTGTTTGATGAAATTTGTTAAAATTTTACCCGAATCCTGATATTGTGGTCTTTATCGGAGAGGTTCAGTTTTAATTTTTATGAATTTTGAATTCAAAGTCATAAATATTGAATTTGAGACGTAAGTTTTGTTATAAATTTCAGAAGACGCACTGCGTAACTCAAATATGATTTTTTTGAACAGCCGAACATAAAACCTATTATCTTCTAAGGATTTTGTCAGACGTGCATATGTGATTTTTCTATAAATTGGAGGGAATGCTCAAAAATAGCTCTATAAATATATTTTTAAAGTCAGAACTGTATTGTATACAGGGTGTCCCGTCCTTCAATCCGGTATGCATGTCTGTAGCAACGCAGACAGGCAGGAATGTGGTACCTACATTTGTGGGCTTACAATACGCCTTATCACCAATATAAGTCAGTTGGCGACTGCAGTACGCTGCCATAATACTCACAACACGCTAATGCCTATTCTCCGGTGAACCCTTTAGTAGCTTTTACGACACTCACGCGATAAAAATTAGGTGGTTAAATTCAAAGCCGAACGGTTGATAGAAATGCACAATATTACAATAGTATCGATAAATTTTTTTTCTGTACTACGTAAAGTCACTGAAGGTGTAGCTTGTGACTTATTAAAAGATTCTAAGGCCCCATCACAGCCATCGACAAAATATCGGGATTTTGTGCATTCAAACGCAAATGAGTAGATTCTCACAACGCCCGCTTGGTAAAGTTCGGATTTTCCACGCTTAAATGGACCGGAGAGAAATTATATTAAGAGAAAATTCTAGAAGGTTTTATTATTTCGAATGTTTTCTTTCTATTCAGAAACTTGTGCGAGTCTTGTGAATTTCTCGTATTGATGTTGAATTGTGAAAAAGCTGAGCTGTAGAAATAAAATCTAGTACATATTCCCTTTGATTTTTGAGAAGCATAGACATAGTTAAGACTACTATTACCTTTTAATCCCATGTTTATAATTTTAGTTTTATAAGACGGACGGTGATCAGGAAAACTGTAAATTATTCGAAACAGTGGAAATACAAATCAATGTATATTTGTTTGTCCTTTATGCTTTCCTGAACCATTCATCCGATTGAGTTGAAACTTTGTACAGCTCCTATTGACATTTTGCGGAAGCTGTCTGTAATTGAAGTTCGATATGTGGCGCGTTCGTTTCTATTATCGGGTATACAGCATATAAGTTTATATCAGGATTAATTAGTTTACTATCAAACTCTTTTTTAAAATTTTGTTGAATTTGTTTGATGCAATTTGAAGATCAATACAATTTGTCTTTGTGTTTATTGGTTCCAGTATTACCTGAATATTACTCCACTGATCTTGATGATTTAGTTGTGTTCGAAAATTTACGAATATTGTATTTAATAATAGTCAGTATTCTTATGTTAATTGAATTGTAAAAAAAATGTTTTTTTTTTATGATTGAAAGATTGCTGGTGGCCCGGAGGCCTTTCCAGCTTCACCAGGACAGGTGGGCGAGCAAAGGCTCAGCCAAGAGGGGTGGGATTTGCTAACAACTGCCCGAGCGCCTCCGAAGGAGACTTAACAAAAAGTCAGTCGTGGCCGAGCGCTTAAGGCGTCTGACTAGAAAAAAAAAAGTCTACGACTCACGAAGACCGAAGAAAATACGGTCATATATTAAATTTGTTCGCATGGTTTTGGAAGAATTATTCGGAAACAAAGGTAACCGTCCATTAATTCTTGAAAATATGTCTAATTAATAAATTATTTCGAATCCGTTTTTTCTAATACGCTTATACTTGGAGACATGACACAATTTTGCCATGATTGTCTTATCATTTACATTTCCGATCATGTTATGAAATATTTAATTATCACCGGCATACAGACGTCAAATATTGGAGACAGATCGCCAGTAAAGCATTTAAATAAATATTAAAATGTTATTTCAACGTGAGTAATAAATAATTCGTAAAAACCATAGTGTTAATCTATAATTGATAATAGATGAAACAGCAGCCGTAAGTTAGTTTACCAACGCCACGAAGCCAAACTTTGTTTAATGAATTAAGAAGCAACTAATCCGCTTTAAAAGGTGGAAAGACGTGCTGTTTTACAAGAAGATTATCTGAAGAATCTTTAGCGTTGGTTAATTTTATAGGGCTAAAAAGTAATTTACATAATTCTATTAATGAAATACTACGTAACTTTGCGACAAGCAAACTTCCTACTTGCTTTACGAATTTATCACGAAACAATTTGCTTGGAGCGTAACTTTCAACTAGAACGATTTTTTTGGTCATTTGAATTCCATGATTTCTAGGTTGAAATTTTAATGATTAAGTCTCATTTTTGTGGTGATTTTCTGGTTATGAACCAAATTTTAATTTACAAAAAGTGTTAAAGCTAAAATGTTAGATACATTCTAAAACTATTTGTGAGTTTAGCTAAGTATATTTTATTGATTTCATATCACAGGATCGAGTGTGACTATAATATTTAATATTTATTCATAATCTATCGCTATCTCGTCCTTCAAACCGAATTACTGCTTCACGGTAGAAATAGGCAGGGCGGTGGTACCTACCCGTGCGGGCTATCATAAAAGAGGAAATAATTAATTTTAGATCTGTAACACTGATTCGCTACACGAAGTATAATCTATTCGTAAATGAGTCCGTTGCGCGTGTATTAATTTATAAAAACCAGGCACATGTTAAAAAATGATTGCACAGTAAATTTGCATTTATTTGGTATTGCAGGTCCGGTACGGAGGACAAAAAGTCATGTCAAAGAAAGAGGAATCCAAAAACACACTTATTTACAAATTGTATCAAAAAAAAACGGAAGCTATTAATAATATAATGCGACAGTTAACACCTCTGAGTGTACAGCGTCAGGTGGGAGCTCCTAACGAATTAAATAGGTCGGAACTGGCCCTTTCGCTTCTACGAGCATTGTCGAATGAAACCTTTACCTATAGTTGGCACACGGAAGGGGATTGGAACTTATTCAATAGCAAAACTAATGGAATGGGTAAAATTCCAACATTAACTTTATGTTTGCGGGAAATGTGAATTGTGTGAAGAAAACGTATATTCTGTGTATTTCGAATATTGGGTTTGCTTGATTTTGAATAAAGGTATTTTTTTTTGCATAGATGGGTGAATTAGCTTACGCCCCACCGGGTCTTAAGTGGTTAATAGGAATAAAGGGTTCACCGGAGAATAACCAGAAGCGGTCTCGGGTACCAAATTACTACGATTGTCCACTAGTATTAAATGGCACTGGCAATGGCAGTGGCACTGGCAATGGCAATGGCGTATTCTAAGCTCGCACGATTAGGTATCGACATTCTATTTCTACCACGAAGCAGTCTTGCGTTGCTGCTCGAAGAAGGGACTGCTATTATTATTATTTAATTTTTATTGCCCTTGTAGGCAGACGAGCATACGGCCCACATGATGGTGAGTGGTTACCGTCGCCCATGGACTTCAGCAATGCCAGGGGCAGAGTCAAGCCGCTGCCTACCGAGCCAAGCCGCTGCCTAGCCAAGCCAGCTCCTATTATAGATTATAACAGAGATTTCTCAAAATTGATGTCAGTATTCACGTTGTGACGTCCATGGGCTCTAATAACCACTTATATTTCTCCTTACCTAATCGTTATCGTAGCTTAAGGGGCTATACCAACTTCACGCCGACCGGTAACCACTTAATGTCAGATCTTTCATTAATCTGTGCACTAAAAAAATTTATGTTCCATGTTATACTTTTTAAGATTCACCTATGCGCTTACTATGAAATATATTACGTATCACAGTTCAAAATATTGTATATCATAATTAACATTATATATAACTAGCTGTATTGGCCCGCTTCGCTGCGCATTTAAAATTAACATCATTATTTATTCTCATTATTATTAGGGAGTCCAACACTCATATAAATATTAGCCTATCCATTAAGTATTTATGTATTTTCTACATGGATACCAAGTTTCAAGTCAATCAGGTGCATGGTTCAGTAAAAACCACTGTAGATTTATATATTAATATAGTATATAGTATAGATGATGAACGAAGTTGTATATAAATACGATGAACATTAATTTGAATTTAGATTTCTCGTGGGTAGACTGTTTTACTTACAGCGCCGAAGAGCTGTGAATAGAAATAACATATGAGCGTCATCGGGATGCAGTAGCTCCACACGAAGATGCAGGCAACGAACACTTTCGTGTCCTGGTCATCAGTGAAGTAATCGAACGAGCATGTAGTCAAGAATCCCTCTGTAACGAATGTACATTAAAGTTACTTTTACCTAATTTGAATCATAGTTAATTTTAGCGACCCGCCCTCGCTTTGCTTCGGAAGCATTACATTTTATTATTGATAGCTGAGTCCCGCAACGTTACCCGCGGTTATTGTCGTACCGCGGATGACGCCGCGGGGCCAAGCTAGTCTAAAAAAGGAATTGTTGGACTCGCGTTTTTTTTTATATACATATTTTTTTTATTGATTAGATGGGTGGATGAGCTCACAGCCCACCCGGTTTTAAGTAGTTACTTGAGCCCATAGGCAACTTCAACGTTAATGCTGCCACCTGCCTTGAGATATGAGTTCTAAAGTCTCAGTATAGTTAGAACGGCTGCCCCACCCTTCAAATCGAAACCCATTACTGCTTCACTGCAGAAATGCAGAAATAGGCAGGGTGGTGGTACGTACCCGTGCAGACTCACAAAAGGTCCTACCACCAGTGATTCCAAGTAAATAAAGAGACTTATGTACATAGTATATAATGATTATTTAGTATATTAAGCGGTAGGCAGCGGCTTGGCTCTGCCCCTCCTGGCATTGCTGAAGTCTATGGGCGATGGTAACCACTCACCATCAGGTGGGCCGTATGCACGTCTGCGTACAAGGGCAATAAAAAACAAAAAACACCACTACAATTACCACAACTAAGGCCCCTAGGTGCCCGCTAGCCGCCAGCTTTAAAAGATTACTTCAAACTCTATAACTGTAAGAGCTTTTAAGTTTTTATGTAAACCTTATATTTAAGTATATAAGAAAATTATAATTAGCATGCCACTGAGAAAATGATAAAGTTCAGTTAAGAGCATTATAAAGTCGCGTTGGACGGTATTCTCCCTTGGGGCTTAAGACGGACTGGACATTTAAGCCAATTCTTTGTAAGATAATCTAACCGTCAGATCTCATTAAATTTTAAACCTAAGACCTAATGATGTCTAAATTGATTTAGAGCTTGGTAATACGTAAATAGAATTTAAGATTTTTACGCCTTTTTCTCAACGTCTTGCTTGACTTTCAGTATTAATGACATGCAACAACTATCACTAATGATTTTTTTTTGTTTTTCACTGCTGAAAACCGCCCACGCTCCATCTCTATCTCATCTCTTGTATTCATTGATTCTCTAGATGTGGTAGATGGCGGTGAGTGCAATCAGGTGCAAATATACCACCCAAAAATTACGTTAATTTTGCTATTTTCTTTTTGTCTTCAATAAGATCCACGTGATACACACAAAAATGCTAATGTTAATGCTAATTCAAACAAACTTTGTCCTTTTTTCATTTTCATTTCCTGCTATCATGTTATTGAAACCTTGATAAGACGATTTGCACCCGCTGTCGCCGCCATAATTCCTGGTAACTGCATTATTAAGCCGATACAATTCATAAATAAATTGTTCGTATCCGTTGCGAAAGGGATATTGTGTTATGAATTAAGGTCATAATTTGATTGGTTAAAGCATGTTCAGTATGTTTTACCGGTGGTGAGAAATGTTTTCAGTTAGTTCGAATAATATATTTATAATATTTCGTATGCTATATTATATGTTATATTTT
Source organism: Bombyx mandarina (assembly GCF_003987935.1). Next base: position 3,796,311 of record NW_021011498.1, on the reverse strand, counting down.
TTATATTATTTAGTTGCGGTAAGCAATTCCAATACTATTGTCTTCTTTTTCGAGAATTTAGCGTTCATCTTATTCTAGAAAATTTATTTCTGACATAACTGCTCTTCGTCATTACTCGGCGAAGTGGTATTATTTTCTGTGTTTCTTAAGGTACTAATAATATATTAAATATATATAATATATTAAAATATTTAATTAAAACCACTTTTACCGTTTAATCTGGTAATTATTAATTTATAATTTAATTTTATTATTTATAATCGTCCGTGATCACGGAAATTGTAAAACATTCGACGCGTCGGAATTGATACAGTGAAACTACGCGGTATTGAACAGTAAAGACGGAAAACAAAAAAAATATATATTACTTACCCGGAACATATCGTCCCCATATCCTGAAAGCTGGTAGAATGGTGAATGGTAAGGCCCAGAACCACGTGAAGGCTATAAGAAGAGATGCTTGCACCTTATTGATTCTACCGTCCAATGGACAGGAGATAGTCCTGATAGCAAATTAAGCATATTAATTATTTGCATGTGCGTAGTTTCTAAATAATGCGAAAAAAATGCTTTCATTCTGCAAGCTAAAAGAAAAATTAAAGGATTGTCCAATGAGGTTTAATATTCATTTGACAATGACTTTTTCGATTATAGCTTTATTATAAACACATCCAAAATGCATTTACAAAAAATGTTATTTTCATGCGCAAAAACTATGTGAAATGTGGCATCAATACCTACATAAAAAATACACAATAAAGAATGTTAGAATCTGAGAGTAATTTAATAACAAATAATTTCAAAAGAGATACAAATAATTGTAAATAGACATGCTTTAACAAAAACCGACATCAAATAGAAAAAAAAGATATTCCAAAAAAATAATAATATACACTCATCACTCACAATCACACATCAGAACTGGACTAAATTGACAATGGGACCACACGGGAAGCGTCAGCTTTCTAATAAAAAAAGAATCATCAAAATCGATTCACCCAGTCAAAAGTTATGAGGTAACAAACATAAAAAAAAACATACAGTCGAATTGAAAATCTCCTCCTTTTTTGAAGTCAGTTAAAAAGTAGGTATAAAGCAAGTATGTTTATCACTGAGAGATCTAATAAGCCTTTGAACGATACTAACTTGTATCTATCGAATGCGATAACGGCATTTGTGATCGCCCCTCCGATTCCAGACAGGGAACCTAAAACGGCGTATATGTCACAGCCCAACTGGTATCCCACGAGACGCTGGTAGAATGAATTGATGATCAGCAGAGGCATCTCCAGCATCATCATCAGATCGAATATAGCCAAGTTAATCACAAACATGTTGCTCGCGCTGCGTAGAGATTTTGAACTGAAAAAAATAATTGTATGAACTTCGCATTAGCGCAGATGGAAGCGATCCACGGTATGACAATTAATGAACCCACAGACATATAACGTTAATGCAACTATCTATCCTAAATATGGGGCTGAAACATCGATATTGGGCTGAAATCTCAAAATACATTGAAATAACGATATAACTCCAAAACGGGTTTCATTTTCGGCAAACAGATATGTATTCGCCATATTTTTTGTTTTTTATTGCTTAGATGGTTGGACGAGCTCACAGTCCACCTGGTGTTAAGTGGTTACTGGAGCCCATAGACATTTACAACGTAAATGCGCCACCCATCTTGAGATATAAGTTCTAAGGTCTCAAGTATAGTTACAACGGCTGCCCCACCCTTCAAACCCAAACGCATTACTGCTTCACGGCAGAAATAGGCAGGGTGGTGGTACCCATCCGCGCGGACTCAGAAGAGGTCTTACCACCAGTAATTATGTTTGATTGATGTATATGTTTGATTGTATCAAATTACAACCTTACAATTCCATAGAGCGCTTTGTACTATGTATGAGACCGAAGGGAAAACAGTTGTTAGCCAGATTAACAAGGTGAAGATACCTATTGTCGTGGTATCCGAAAAGATAAGGCGGCCAGTATACACGTACTTCAAGGAATCCGACTATGCCGATGTTCGAAACCCGCAGACGGGTACAAATTTTTGTTAGACTTGAATGACTTCCAAGATAAAGAAATAACATAGGTAATAAATAATAAATATCAGCCCAGTTTATTTTATAAATTTGGTGAATTTTATTGATTTAGTATTTTCTTTGTTTTTCGCGAATTACAGACACAATGAAAACTAATTTTATTGTTTATTCTCACATTTATTAATGTCATTACATTATCTCTGACGTTTCGAATAATTGCAGTTTTCGTGTTCACGGCCAACTAAAGCCTATATTTTTTTCGCCGACATTTGCAATTAATTAGATTGAATGAAAATAATCTCTGTATATAAAAATGAATGGCTGTTCGTTAGTCTCGCTAAAACTCGAGAACGGCTGGACCGATTTGGCTAATTTTGGTCTTGAATTATTTGTGGAAGTCCAGAGAAGGTTTAAAAGGTAGATAAATATGAAAATGCTCGGAATTAAATAAAATAACAATTTTGTCATCCCTTTGATGTGTGTCCCGTCGGACGGATTCCTTAATTTGTTTGTCGTGTATTTATCGATTGAGGCACTACGAAGTCTGCCGGGTCATCTAGTAATGACAATAAAAAACGTGCGAGATTAAACTGTAAATGTAATTTTAATTATAATTATTGTTGGTTAAGTGTGTTTTCCGTCCACATGGAAGGTTTTCAGTATCCTATTTGTATCGCTAAGGAGCACCCCTGATTAGTTACACAACGTATTCAACAATAAATAATGCTGTAAAAATATTTCACAAATCAGATTTATCAGTTTAGTTCTCTCAAAAGCGATATCGAAGAAAACCTGAATTAGTTCGATGCTCGTCACAAATATACTAATTAATAAAAAATATGCAAATAAAGAATTAAATTGACAAGCATTTGGTTAGTAAAAAAGTTTTGTTCGCGAAATTTCTTCGAGCCTTCGGAGTTTTATTCACTCGAACATACAGTTCCAAACTGAAGCGTCACCGAAATTGTGAAGTTTTATAATGTAACTCGCAGAAATACGTTTCCGTTTTACATGTTAAGGGAATGACGAGGGAGGGACATGGGAATTCACTCCATACTTCGACATATTTAATACTAGTATGCATGCGTGTGTGCGTCAAATACATGGTATGTAGTGTGTGTAATGTTTTCTTTATTGATTTAATGTATCTTTTATGCATTATTTAGAAAAATATTAGCATTATGCACTTGTTCTCTATATTCTCTATAAGTGTGGAAAATTTCATACTCCTCCGTCCGCGTAATTTTCGTAAAAAGGGATACAAAGTTTTTGCTTCACGTATTAATATATAGATAACAGTTTCGTGAGTTTTCCAATTAATGCACTACGTAGTTCGACGATACTCGCTTTTATTATATACAGTCTGCGTCAGATTAGTTGTAGTTTGCAAACTAAGTTGGTAAAGAAATACCTACTAACTAACGAGTCTAAAAATGTGTGTGGTTTTACGTGTGTGCAATGGTTTGGTATTTTAAATCAAAATTAATTCATTTCTATGCAATGAGGACTTTTTACCCCATTTTATCTTATAATATATACTAACTTTCTGATGAACGAGGGACTTCAATCACAGAAAATAGATGATAAGCAGATGACAATGCAAAGAAAAATGAATTTTAAACATGTTGGTTCTATTTAAATCAGGGTATTCTATTCTACTTATTCCAATTATTATTATCTTGTTCATATTTGTTTATGTATGTGTGTATATCTATATCCCAATCGATAGGTACACTGCGTGTAGTTTTGTTTCCTAATGATTCTTGTCCATCTGATGGTTGTCTGGACGAGATCGTATTTAGCCATAAGACCGCCAATTGTACTTTTTTGTATGTTTTTTGTATTTAATGTTTCGCATTATTTATTTATTTTGTGTACAATAAAACATACTCTCTCTCTCTCTCTCGCTCTCTCTTATTTTTATAGAAGTAATCAACGAAAATATATATCATTTTATTTAGACCTGCGTTGCATTGAGATTTTATCATCATTAAGCTTTGCGTCATACCAGATTCTGTGAGCAAACACAAAAGCTCCACGGTCTCCTTTAAAATGAATTTATTTATATAAGCGTTACAACTTGAAAAGGCTCGCTCACTCAGAACTAATACTAACCCGCTCGTGGCACAGATATCGCGAACAAAACGTCCGAGATAAATAAAATCCCAACAGAAATGTAGAAATGGTGAACATCGGAAAGTTTTTCCGAAGTGTCGGGCGACGCCGCGGGCCGCCGGGTGGTTTTAGAACTTTGCTCGCGCCTCTCTCGCATACCCGACAACGATCTTAAGCGACAAGAATTCTCATTGTGATTTCTTAAAATCGGTAAGTATTTTTAATAAGTGTTCGAAAAGTTCAACTGAAATGAATACTTCGCGTAATAATGAATTTTCGAACTACGGTAAGATCAGTGTGCTTAGTGCGAGTTTTTTAACGTTCTCGATAGCGTAAAAGTTAGCTCATATTTTTGTATGGAATCGTTTGCCTACGTTTTCCACCCTGACTATTTCTGCCGTAAAGCAATAATGCGTTTTGGGTTTGAAGGGTGGGGCAGCCGTTGTAACTATACTGAGATCTTAAAACTTATATCTCAAGGTGGGTAGCGCATTTACGTTGTAGATGTCTATGGGCTCCTGTAACCACTTAACACCAGGTGGGCTGTGAGCTCGTCCACCCATCTAAGCAATAAAAAAAATAATGAAAAAAGCGTGGGGTGCATGGTATCAGTAGTTATAAATATTTTATGAACAGATATGAGTAGAAGGGTTATTTTGGTAATATCCTGAAAAGCACCCCACGCTTTTTTATTTTTTAGTTGGTATTTCTATAAAAGCGTATTTTGTTAGTTTTTTTAAAACTATTATTTTTTTTGATCATTATTAATCAGGCTTGCGGTCTATTACATTTTATACCTACTGTAATTTATTATTTTAACGTCATACGAATATAACGATATTTATCTTGGTGCCCTATTCTCTATTTACCGAAGAGAAACAAAATGGGTTACGCTTCAAATAGCGAGTTTTAAGTTAATTGTGAACTTGTTTGTCACGTCGAGGGCTTCCGCCACCCGGGCCTGGCATCTCGGTACGTTTAGAAACTTAATTAAATCACCGACGACGACTGACGGCAGTCAAGAGCACTCGATCCGATCGTCAAATTGTTCCACGTTATTAACTCAGACGTGGTTTGAACATTTCATTTAGGAAGCTAGTAATGGATGAAGAAGTGTATTCAGCAATGTTTCATTTTCTAACTACCTTAGCTTGGCAAATATTTTTGATGTGCTTCTGTTTGGGGTGGCTTTACTGTTTCTGCTTTGTTTCGTGCAATTATTGCGCTTTAATCGTTGACGTAATATAGAAAACTAGCGACCCGCCCTAGCTTCGCTTCGGAAACTGTAATTTATTATTGATTTCTCCACTACTTAATGTATGTTATTATACATATAAACCTTCCTCTTCAATCACTATCTATTAAAAAAATCGCATCAAAATCCGTTGCGTAGTTTTAAAGATTTTTTCATACATATGGATATAGGGACAGAAAAAGCGACTCTGTTTTATACTATGTAGTGATATATACCTATAAAACGAAATTCTGGATGCTTCATTAAATAATGATTATTGTTTATAAAAAAAACCGACTGTGAAATAAATCGATTGACGATGGATAGTTCCACTGTCAAATATATCTTTCGAACAAAAATATTTTGCTATGAATTATGATGAAGATTTCGATGAATATAGTTAAAATATATATATACATATATGTATAGTCGAACATGGATAATAATAATGGATTATTTTTGTTATTTGATTTTCGAAAAACTATAAATTTTTTTAAGTAGGTAATGGTAAGAAACTATCTGAATGTTCTCGGATTCTTAACGCCTTTCTGGTTCTTTTTTTTAAAATAATCACGTTTCAGGTTTGAAGATTAGGTCTGTATCATCTGTACCTATGCAATGGAAATTTTATTCTTATATTTCACACTGACAATCTCATCTATTGACTCCGGTAGCTGGCTAACAACAGACGGACTGCCAGTTTGTCGGTTCGTTTATATTTTGAAACTTCAAAAACACTCACGTGCCAAATATCCAGATAACAATTCCGTTTCCGACGAGTGATGTAACCATCAGCATTGCGTATATTAAAGCCAAGCAATAGTGCCAATATTTGCTGACGGCTGGAAAGTTCCTCCAGTGCTCGTGAACCAGGTCTTGATGTTCTTCTGGAATGTTCCAGCCAAGCATATGTTCTACCATCTCTCTAGAAACCCTAAAATTGGAAAAAGAACGATTTTGCTGCATTTTGAAGCTATTGTCGTGCCTAGAGTCTCACAAGTTTGTTGTAGAGGTAAATATGGCTTTCCGAGTAGGTATAGGTTCTATATATGTATTTAATAAAATTAATTAAGAAATGGTCACTACAAAAAAAGTAATATAGGGCGTAAGTATGTACTTACATTTTCAGAGGGTAGGCCATTGGTCCGATGTCGCTTATTTCTTGCGTGAAATTTAACGCCATTTTGTGTGTTTGATGGTGAACAAAATGGCGAACGAATGTAGGAGTTTATTCAAATTACTATTAACATAGGATAAAATTGTTATTTGTTTGAAATAAACTGTATTTATGACGAAGTGAGTAGTCCGACTACAAGTCGCTTCTCACTTGTGTCTGATGAGCCGTGGGGAAACACTTTTATATCATTTCATGCCGTGCGTGTCTGTTAATTCCTTAATTCAATAAATAGTAAAGCTTCTAATACATTTGGCCAAGCGTGAATCAAATCGCGGCCTGGAGTTCTCAATCTGTTGCAATTTATTTGTTATAGCTACTAATATTTATTATATCTTTATCTATATATATAAAAATGAATTGCTGTTCGTTAGTCTCGCTATAACTCGAGAACGGCTGGACCGATTTGGCTAATTTTGGCCTTGAATTATTTGTGGAAGTCCATAGAAGGTTTAAAAGTGAAATAAGTATGAAAATGCTCGGTATTAAATAAAAATAACAATTTTGTTTTTCCTTTGATGTGTCCCCCGTCGGACGGATTCCTTTTGTTTATTTTATACAAAAATTTAGGTCTTTTATTTATCGATTGAGGCACTACGAAGTCTGCCGGGTCAGCTAGTATATAATATATTTCTTCTGTGCGTGTGTTCGTCACTGAACTCCTCCTAAACGGCTGAACCGATTTGAATGATTTTTTTTGTATGCATTTGGGTGGCACCCTGGATGATTTAGATTTACAAATCAGCCCGGCAGATGGCGCTGCAGTCAGTATCTAGGTTATTTATCTATACTACAACAAAGCGGCTGGATCGACTTGAATGAATTTTTGCAGAGAACGTCTGTTGGGTCCGCTAGTTAATTTATATTAATTAAACTTGACATATCTGTCACTTATTTTAAAAATAATAATTCGGCTTAGTGTCGCTTATTTTATTCGCTGTAAAGCAAAAGCCATATGGAGCGGGACAACATAGAGCTTAATGATGGTTATACGCAATTAGAAGGGATTTAGCCAACTTTACACTTAGTTTTATTTGGTTATGTTTTTTTTTTTAAATTCGTTGCCTAACTAGAGAACTACGTAGCTTAAGACTCTCAACAACTTGCAATAAGTGATCCTAAGCTTCCAAGGAGAGGCTCTGACGTGCCTGGAATGCGTCCTTACTGAGTAACCTCTAGTTCAACGACTCGAAGAATGGCCGGGATGAAAATATGAGAACGGGAGCTATGATTTATGTTAGCGTGGTCAGTGGGTCAACGAATATCGGTCATTTAAGGCCTGTATTTCAAGAGCTGATAAAAATTGCGTTGACATTTTCCTTTCCTCAGCACCCAGCATTTTAAGTGATCAATCGCTGTTTCAGGGTTGCTCGTATTTTTATGAAATTGCAAACGTGGAACATTGTAAATTAATTTCTTGATTTTTCTTCGAACGCTAAAAAAGAAGTTTTGATATTGTCTTTGTCTAAGCCTCATCAAATTTTTAACACAATTAATTTAGTTTTAGAAGAGTATTTTGAAGGTATATTTTAAGCAATTTTCTGTCAAGTATAGTGGGTTTGGTAGGACCGGACATTATGTCGCATGTTGAGGGAGACCTATGTCCAGTAGTGGACATCTGTGGGCTGATAATGATGAAATCAAGTATTTTATATACGGACTTAAAGAATTTGTTTGATGTATGATAGGAAGCGATGAAATACTTATAAGCAATCGCAGGGCGCTCTGTGAGCTGTTGTGGCATAGAGAGAATATATTGCGACCTACTGGCGCCAGGGTATTGTCTACGAAGCCCAACAGTCTATGCTCAGACAGAAATTGTATTTTTCTATAAAATATACCGCTTTTTCTACAAGGTTAATACCATGGATTCACTCGTGGCCGCTTAGTATAGAGGTTACTAAATTTTACTAAGGTTTAGTAAAGATTACTAAAGTTATTAAAACACGTAATAAAATTTTATTTATTAAAGCGAGGTCACAGCGTACATTGGATAGGTGCTTATTTAGTATTACAATCTTATGATAAACTAGCTTTTGCCCGCGACGCCGTTCGCGTGGAATAGTTACTTTGGCATAACGTTAAATTTTACCTCCACTTCATTTACGTAGAAAGTGAAAATATTTTTGAATTATATAATGTTAAGGAGCTATTTAAATCCCTATTTTGAAACATTCTTTATTGGTGCTCCACTTGTATTGGCCTTACCATGATGTTATATAGCCTTTAGCCTTCCTCGATAAATGGGTTATCTAACAGTGAAATAATTTTTAAAATCGGACCAAGTAGTTCCTGAGATTAGCGCGTTCAAACAAACAAACTCTTCAGCTTTATAATATTAGTATAGAAGTATAGATAAGACTTTGTAAATTAGAAGAAGAATAGAAGTGATGTGATATATAAAGTTACACATTAAGTTCGGTTAAATGTTTATTCCAAAATCTTTCAAAGGAAAAGTAATTAGGAAAGAATTTGAAAAATACATACAAAAGACACGACCACACATAGATATCAATGTGGTGTTTTGCCAGCTGTAATATTTACTTATATATAAGTACATACTTTTAAAACTTTGTTTTGATGAATAATATATATACAAACTTGAAAACCTCTCAAACAAACAACATCCAACTTGGTTGAAACACCTGCCTGGGTTCGAATTAATCTGACTTTGATTCGATCTTCACTTTTCCAGTTATTACGTTCTGTTTGCGCAAGGTTGATTTGCGTTTTAAATTATCTAGTAGATTGGATGAATTTCGAAATTGAGTTTAATTAAGTTTGGATTTATATTATTTACTAAAAATTAAGCCGGAACGAATTATTGCTTAGCGGCAGAAAATAACCAGGCGTGCCTACTCGTGTGGGTTTGTAATACGCCTTCACCAATAATAAACTTCTGAGAACAAATACGGTTTTCTGAAATACATAATAATGTAGGGAGTAAACCGAAGTGTGCTCATGATTGTATACATTCTTTAAAAAAATTTGAAAGGCGGACGGACGGCTCCAATGAAACTTGTTATGCTGAAGAGGAGTGTGGTCATTGTAATTAATGCCTTAAGCGTCATTTGTACCTTAAGCGAGCTAATGTACAGCAGAAGAAAGGTGATGATAATGCATAGAACGCTCTATCAGAATATATGAAATATTATGTAAGTAAATATTTAATTTTAGGCATTCACGAGAGATGGACTCACAATGAAATAAAATAGAAATCAATCATTCACAAACTAATCTTGTGGCTATTTACTTAAACCCAAGTTTCGCAATTATTCTTAAGTTTTGTTTGTACTACTGGTAGTATTGGGAGCCCGAACCTTTAGGTCGATTTCTCACAGAGCCGTCATGCGTTTTAATTAGAAGATCGGGACAGTAGTAGTATGCCATACAATTGACTTCCGCCTCTGATTCTATGGGCGCAATAAATAAAAAACCAAGATTAAGATACGAAGCGAACGTGTCCATTTTATTGTAAAAATATTTTAGAGCCATGAAAAAGAGTGCTACGGAGTCTGTTTTTTTCCATCTGGCAATCGGTAGCTTATGATAGCATTTTTGTCAGTACCATGACATGGGGTAAATTGGGATCCTGGGGTAAATTGGGACAAACCTGCGGAAGATTCTCAAAGTACCTGTAGCACGGAATCTACCTAATTTTGTTTATGTTAATATTTATCAATGTATAGAAGAAAAACCAAGCTAACTATGGAAGTACTAAATATGAGTTAAGTTGGTCCCAAAAATTCGTCAAATTAAATTGAAAATAGTGGTTGAAAAGTGCGTTTTAAAACAGCTTAAAGAACTTTTAAAAAAAGTAATATTATCGTTGTTTTTTCAATAAGATCACAGTTTATATAAGTTTTTAATACACCTGGAAATACCACAACAAACGGTAAGTTGCAATATTCTTATTTTAAATACAATATTTCGACAAAATAAAAAATGTATATTTTTTCCTTTCTTTTTGGGGAAAATTGGGACGTATGTAGGGTAATTGGGAACGAGACTGGAAAAATTAGGGACGAGAAAACACAAAATTGGAACGCCAAAAGACAAAATAGGGATGGCTTGTTAGGGTTGTCACTGATATCTTATAATAGATTTTTTAGCCTATACTATCACTTAATTGCGTGATGTAAAGAAGGTTAATGTGTTTATCAGTTAGTTTATGTAAGTATTATAGGTAAAAGAAAAGTATATATATAATTACTTTTTTTTCGCGACATTTACCTTGTAATATCTGCCCGGTCGTATGTTCTTTATAGCAATAAAAAAAATTAAAAGTTAAAAGAACTCAAACGAATCAAAACTTTTGTTATTTCAGAATCTATTCACGCGTCGAATCATGATTTTGTTAACATTCAAAACGCACACACAAATAAAAACAGGCCTCAGATTTTAAATGTAACATTAATTAAAAATCCGAGATATCCAATTATGAGTGAGTGAATTAATTGAGTTTAGTTATTTAGCTTAGAAAGAATTTCTTTTATTTTTGTTATTATTGGCAGTAATCAGATAAAGCTGTTTTTTTATCTTATTCACCTGATATCTTACTCTTGCTCAAAGATTATTTTGAAAATGTTGATTAAATAAAATTGTATTATTGCATTTCCAGTCCTTTTGTTTTCTATTTTTTATTCTATTTTATCATTTTGTTTCAGAGTTGTGATTTTTAAGGAAATTAAATAATAATTTTCTAAAATATAACATGCACATACTTTTTTTGATCATTGTATTGTTGATTATCATTCACGTCACATCGCTTCGGAATAGAAACCAGCTTAATTTACACTATGTTGTGTATTGTGCTTAAATTATGGATTGTATTCATCATTTCGGTCCATATAAATAATTATATGGCACCTACCTATATATCGCAGTACTGCGAGTTGACAACCCTTACAAATATCCCAATTTAACCCTTAACCGTGTCAATTTACCCCGGACGCTGGGTAAATTGGGACGGCCATTATTTTACCCATTATTTCTTTAAAATGAATAATTAAAATAATGTAACGGTTTTTATCACCTAGGTACGTTCAAGACTCAACTTATTTCTTTGGTTGAGCAGTGACTATTTAATTGGAACTATTTTAAAATTCAATCTGAAGGTCGATTTTGTCCCTATTTACCCCATTGTACGGTATCGAGTTTAATAACACTACAGCATCAATATAATGACCGACATGTCCGATGTTGCCAACCCATAGAGACCAATACCAATTACGTACACAGCTTGGCACACAATATATGAGGAACATGAATTTATGTATCTGTTCTCGCATGCTGGGATATATTTACGAGCATCTTGTGTGATCCGGGGCTAATCTATTTAATCACAAACATGGGCCATAAATAATGTGGAAAAATGCTGGGAAAATTATTAAAACTTATTTCATATATAAAAAAGAAGGGTCGAATTTATGGACTCAATAGTCAATGGATAGATGATTGTAGATGAATTTTAAACAATGGTCGAGCATACAACAGGCCTGATAGTGCTCAACAAACTTCTGTGTGCTTATTGCGAGATTTTTAACGTTCTCGATAGCGTAAAAGTTAACTCAAATTTGTATGGAGTTTTAACGTTTGCCTAAGTTTGCCGCTAGGGGCGCTGTTCCAACTGCATACAAATTTGAGTTATCTTTTACGCTATCGAGAACGTTAAAAAACTCGCAATAAGTACACTGCTGTCGTTAAACCCTCCACAGATATAATGTGTGTGTGTGTCATATGTATCTCGTAATTTGAAATGCTTGTACCACGAGTTTTAAACCATATTTGCTAAGATTAGAAAAGATACGGAATTGTAACAAAATATGTTCATATCAAATTTTGAATTGATTTAATACCTATTAAATATTCAACGGAATTATTTAAATCATAGTTAAAGTTAAGTATTTGTAATTAAACGTTAAAATAAGGATATTTTCTATCTAGAAATAAATGATTGAATGAATCTTCATATGCAAAATACAATAGTAGCTGTCGAGTCCCAGGGCTAGTGTCGATTTTTACTTCGTTTAAACATTCGTGTCGCCAATCGATTTTCTTGCTTCTTCTTCTGGTTTCTGTCTGGATATTTAGCATAATATGTATATATTGAAATGTATATACTGTATCTGGTTCCGATAGTATATTTCATAGTTTAAGGCCAGATAAGCATGTGTGGTTTTTGCCCGATTATTTATTTATTTCTCTTCTTTCTTTCTTTTTCTCCACCTTATCCCACTATGTGGGGTCGGCACAGCTAATTTTTCTCTTCCATTCTCTTCTATCAGCCGTCATCTCAACACTCACTCCTCTCTCTCTCATATTTATCCTTTTTAAAAACTATTCAACGTACTAAAATTGGTGTGTGTCTGTGGGATTTGAACACCGGAAAACGTCGCTCTATACGAGTGCACATGGAGTATTATCTACAATGACTTCAAAATTTATATGAACTCGAGTGTCTAAAAATCATTTAGCGACTAATAAATTTACAAATATTTAGTTGACTGTTACATTTGATGTGCAGAAGTTTGCGAGTATTCGTTTTCAGATAATACCTACGAAGAATAAAATGTAGGTACACAAAAGGATTTTTTTTTCTCAAACTCTTTTGTCTTGCAATCAGCTGAATACGAATGCTCCCCTTATTTCAAAGTTACCCAAACAACGGGTGCGCGTGTATATCATGAAGGCGCCGGTACGTCATTCTCTCGTGGAGCAACGATCCATTTACAAATTGCTCTGAGAACGTTCATTCAGAGACCACCAGAAATCGTGGAGCTGTATAAATTTGAATAAATGGTTCGACCGCCTCGGCTCTCCGCGATGGCTGCGTTTTTCTCAGAGCTGAAAGTCGAGCACAAATAATTCCAAACGAACAAAAGGTGAACTATAAAGAAATGAGGGATTTTTTTATATATATCGACGCTTGAAAGGCAAACGTGACTAAGCGACAATGCATGACCTTTACAGTAGACTAATTTAAAGTTGAAATACCTGAAAAAAAAAAATATTTTAACGAATCTGGCTGTAGGATTGAAATGATTTTAATAGACCTAGAAATATATATTTTTTACGCATTGAATATGGTTATTGCCTATCATTTATGTACAAAGCAGGTATTGTTGCTTAGTCACGTTTGCCTTTCAAGCGTCAATATGTTTATGTACATTATTCGGAATTTAAATTTTACTCGGATTTGTTATAATTATATCTTCTAGTATCTTCTAGAAATAACTCGATAGGAAAACTTAATGCGTTTTTATAGTTTAGCTGTGAACTAAATTTCGGTTAAACTTCAATTACTTACTTCATTATCACCAACCGATACTTATCAACTACTGGACCTAAGCCTGTCTGTCTTTTAATCAAAGCCACAAAATCACACTGCGTCTGGTTAATATCGAACTTTAAATAATCTGTACCGATGAGTAATATTTTAAGCATTATTAAAATAAAAAAAAGCAAAGCAAATAACACGTGATTCCGAAATAATAACGTTTATTGTGAAAGAAAACAGTGTAGCTTGAATTACAGACCCGACGAATCATCAGTACGATTATGTTTATTTTTATTTCCCTTAAAATAAGCATATCTTCAGGCCAAATACCAAATGGTACTCTTAGGCCACTCGATGTGTTTGTTTGGAAAGCTGCTTGATTGTTGTTTCAATATCGAAGATAATCCCTTTCGAATGAACGTTAAAAGTGAATGCTGGTTAAAAGATTTATTTGTAAGCACACCAGAACGCGCTATCATCGAACATTTAATATCTCAATTATTTCGCAAGAATGTAGTACCGCAAAAATTTTAAAGGCATTAGTTTGGCATTATTTATTATTTCAGACAGCAAAATAAATAAATTTGTTTGTCGAGCTCTGTGATGAACGGTTGAGGAGCGAGAAGAAACCATAATCTGTTTGAATGAATGAATCAGAAAAAACAATTTGTAGATATTCCACAAAATCAGACTTGCACGCATCAATCACACGCTTAGAAATGACTGCCGTTTTGTAAGTAATTGCATCGTGTAATAAAAATAATAGCTTAAATCTTCGTAAGTAATAATGGTTTGTTCATACTGTGTTATTTTAGGTTAACCCTAATTAAACGTAAAAGTTAAACCCATATTGTGTTCGCACAAATAGCGCGTATGACGGTTTTGCCCATTTGAAATCATCGGCTTATGAGCAATTAAAAATATATGTAGGTAGTTTGAAATTATAATAAAACAACACGCTAAATTGCAAACCGAACTAACAATTAATATCTTTTTTTATTCTGCTGATACTGGCCAGAGTATTAAGGGGAAGTTATAAAAAGATGGTATGGGTATGCGCCTTCCTTTCGTATAAGTACATATTTTCAAGTTAATCAGAAGTCATTGAAAAGTACGTACAAAGATACATTTCAACCAATATACTTTATGTATGCTACTATAAAAGCCAACGTACCAAGCCAATAAATGCTTAAAAATGTGAAATTTCTCCAATTTAAACATTTCGTTATTACCAATAGGGTTCTACTTGATTGGTTTTTAGTACAACAAGCAAGAACGCAGAAAAGAGAAAAAATATGATTTTTAATTAGAATCTAATATTTTTATGGTAATTTAATAAATCAAAACTGAAATTGTTGGGAAACACAAACTGTAGAGAAGATAAACTATTGTGAATTTTATTTAACTAATGGCGTTAACAAGAAAACTGTTGGAAACGGCCGACAGCTCGGAATTCCGAAGTCTCAAACTTATAATGACATTTAGATATCCTTGTCATCGGGATGGAGGGAGAAAGAGAGGGTCTGGGGTGGATTGGTTTGTTGTTGCCGCAAAAAAGCTGTAGCACAGAAGTCGTGCATTAATGGGCTTTATTATTTTATCTCGCTACGACAGAAACCAGACATCTAGAAATAAAACCATATTTAGCATTGTTTTAGAAAAGCGGACATTCATACATATTTAGAATGGAATCATAGGATGCGACTAGTTAATGAAGTCAACGTTTGTTATGGGTTCTTTGATAAAAGACCAGTCACCGTTCTCGTCGAACCCGTCGCTTGCGACGAAGGGCTCGACGAGTGAATTAACTCATAGACACAGCCCACTGAGTTTCTAGCCGGATCTTCTCAGTGGATCGAATTTCTGATCCGATGGTAGATTCTGTGAAGCACTGCTCTCGTTAGGGCCAGTCCTAGCAACACACCCGGTTTGAGACCCGTGAACTCACCTACACGTCAAGGAGTAACTGATATGGCCTCTTTAGACTATCAGCATAGGTAGGAAAAAAAAAAGATAAAAATCAGAAAGGTGTACCGTCATGTCTATTAGACCGTATGTATCATTTGTCCTTGTGAAGAAAAACAGTATGCACATATAAATGTGTCATTGAAAATTTTCATAGCAATTAAATCGAACTACAGGTTTCTCCGCATTTCTTTTGAAGTAGATAGCTAAATAATGTGTGTATAAGTATTTTTATGACTTAACAAAACAGTATAAAATCGGACAAGGCGCAAGAACTGGCTAAAGCATGCTTCAATAATTCATACCATAAAATAATAAGCATTTAGTTTTATGTACTACAAAAAAATGCCGAAGAAAGCCAACGTTAAGTTTGTATTTTGTAATTATAGCTAACATTAGACCATCTTAGCGAAAACACCGAGATGTGCGTTTAAATAATACATCTGGCTTTCCGACAATTTGACATGTAATTTACTCAGCTTCGGCATCACGACTGATTCGAGGGTGTTATTGTCTGTCGATTTGATGTTATTAAGACTTCCTTCGTCGCTTTCCTCTCAGATTGAAAGCTCGTTAGGGGGGATATTTAATTTGAATGTTTCACCGATAAGAGGATTTTTTTTCTCGTTTTATTTCTTCTTCGTCGTCTAAATCGTTTTGAATCCTGACAAATGTAAGGGCTGATAACTGAATTTATTTTCAATGTTTTGGTGCGCAG
The DNA here is from genome assembly GCF_003987935.1 of Bombyx mandarina. The sequence continues at coordinate 3,779,775 of NW_021011498.1, read as the reverse complement.
CGCGTTTGTTTTCGTAACAAATTATCTGAAAATACTGGTGGTAGGGCATGTTTTGAGACGGCACCAGCGGGAATCACGGGCATTTTTGTTCCGATCAGTCACGTTTTCTGGGTTGGATAGCCGTTATTTCTATGCAAATGAGACAGAAACCTCACACCGAAGCTCAAGAACAGCATTTTCGTTGTCTTTAAGCTACTGTAGCCAACTAACAAATGTATATATATCTTGCATATCCATTTAGAGCAAGAAAAAAAAAACGATGTCAGCTTAAATTTGTGTTTCATCTAAAAATTATAAGTTTCGTAGTCAATACCGTCATTAATAATGAGTATTAATGAAGTGAAAAGTTCCTTAGTACTATTGTGATTTAAATTTTGATGACAGGAAAATGTAAGTTTCTTTAGTAAAAAGTGTCTCGTTTTCCAATTATAAATCCGTCTAGGGGATTTTTTTCTAACCCTTTCAATGCACATCCTTCTAGTACATTATCGAAATGCCTTATCTTTTCTGAAAAAATATTTCGCTTGTTGAATATTAATATGACCATCAACAATAGACCGTCTATTATTCAATCGAAACTTATTAAAGCAAAGTTATCTTTCGCCGATCCCTGTTGAGTTGACATGAGGGCGTTCCTTAAAAGCCACCCTTCCACTTAGTACGTTCCGTCACAACTTTATGATGTGACATGCCACTAAATGGTCTTGAAATGGGAGCATGTATCGTTTCAGTTATGAATCTTAGAACGAAAACTAATAAAATTATATAAGACTAGCGGCCCGCCCCGGCTTCGCTTGGGAAATAGCACACGCGATGTAACGAATTTTAGGTCATTTTTTTTACACATTGGGTTACATTATTGGAGTTTTTTTTTTAAATATAATAATTATAGCCTATGTCACCCGGGGATAGCGTATCTCTCCAACAGTGAAAGAATTTTTTTAATCGGTTCAGTACTTTCGGAGCCTATTCAATACAAACAAACAAACAAATCTTTCCTCTTTATAATATTATTAGTATTAGTATTAGTATTAGTATAGATAGATAATGTTTTGAAGATTTATTTTAAAACAGACTCTGCGTTAATTTATAGAAACATAACGGCCTAAGACCTGTATTTGGAGTTTCAAGAGATATCATTTTTACCGTATTCATTTGCCTAACCAAAGATAATTCTAAGTAGCTCTGATTTCTACCAAAAGACCGACGCACGGTCGCACCATGGAGTTTTATGTCTTTTGACGTGTAAGGCACCTAAGCTCGCTTTATCTGTGTCGGTCTCCTAAGGCGTATCAACTCATTTTAGGGAAAATGACTTGATGCAGTTCACTCAAAATTCAGTCTTGCTATCTTGAAGTCGTCGTGGTCTAAGGGATAAGACGTCCGGTGCATACTTGTTGAGCGATGCACCGGTGTTCGAATCCCAGGCGGGATACCAATTTTTCTAATGAAATACATACTCAACAAAGGTTCACGATTGACTTCCACGGTGAAGGAATAACATCGTGTAATAAAAATCAAACCCGCAAAATTATAATTTGCGTAACTACTGGTGGTAGGACCTCTTGTGAGTCCGCGCGGGTAGGTACACCACCCTGCCTGTTTCTGCCGTGAAGCAGTAATGCGTTTCGGTTTGAAGGGTGGGGCAGCCGTTGTAATTATACTTAAGACCTTAGAACTTATATCTCAAGGTGGGTGGCGCATTTACATCGTAGATGTCTATGGGCTCCAGTAACCACTTAACACCAGGTGGGCTGTGAGCTCGTTCATCCAACTAAGAAATAAAAAATAAAAAATTGTAACTAAAAAATCATATTATGCAAAAAGAGGGCAGATGAAACGAAGGTAAACAGAATAGTAGATACTTCGGTAAACGCATCCGTGCATTTCCATCATACTTTTAGCGTGAATCAATTCCGGAACGCGACGTTCTTCCGATGGGAAAATGACAAGTCGGATTGACTTGAAACAACACGACAATGTGATTTTCTGTTTTTCATTTAAATTCGAAGGTAAAAGAAAAAACTCATAGGCATGTATATATTTTGAAATGAAATAAGATTAGCTATTTTTGTGTTTTGTATCTACTTTGATAATTTTTCACAAAAAAAGATTAAGAGATTTTGTCTTTAGTTCACATAATTATCGATTTTAATTATTTATGTCTATCAGTACATATGTCACTTTTATTTATTAAAGCAAATAACCTGTTTCACGTACAAATACAAAAAAAACTGTAAAAAAATTTAATCAAAGTTTGATTCGTGCTAGTCAGTCAGTGCATAAATAGGGTCGCTACACATTGTGTTCACATTTGGCGGGAAATGTGAAAGGCGAGGAATAATGTCACACCAACGCCATTTTGATTTCTATTCCGTTTTGCGAAGGCAAATAATATTGTACAATTTTTATAGAGTTATTCTATGTAAATAAACGTTATTTTTATTGAAATATCGTTACAAATATTCCCGTTAAGTGTGGAGTAATTATTCTGAAAATGTTTCGTTAAGCTGTTACACAAATACAGAAATCAAACCATTTGTTAGTAATAATAAAACTATTAAGTGACTGTTTTTTTTGGCTGGAGTAGTTGGCTTTGATTTGATTGCCGCGTTACTTTGATTTTTGAGACACCCTGTATAATGATGAAAGAAATCCTGACATTTATAAGCCATTCCTAACCTATTTGAATCTATTCGTACATTTTAAAAAGACGAATAGTCATTTGTCGAAAACATTCAATTTGCTATTAAATTTTATCTGCTGTTATCTTACTAGCATTGCGGGAACTCTTGAGACATTAAGTTAAGGCCTCAAGTGTATCCTATCGAATTGTGAAATAAGATAATCCTAATTTAATATGTGCAAAAACTTTGAAAGCCATCGTACCACCCTAAAATTACAATGGTAACAGCAACTAATTGTTTAAATCGTATTTGTCTTAAGTGGTTTATTTCGCTAATTGTATTGGATTAGAGTAAGCGCTCGTTAAGTGACGGCTAAATGTCCAGCATTTGTTTTCTGATTGTCAGAGCGACCGCTTTAATTCTGCGAGCAGCTGAGTGTCTTTTTTTTCGTGTTCTAAACTATTTTGTTTTCCGGTTTTATTTGTAATGTGAATTTGATTTTAAGTAATAGCATACGTTGCTTATCGACAATTAAAAAACTATAAAAAACACGCTTTATCTTCCACCATTTTTATTGAGTCCATGTGATTTAAGACCCGTTGTAGAGCTACATTAACAAGCAGGTTCATTATCAAGTAAGTCCTCATTATCATCAGCCCACAGTTGTCCCTGCTGGACATAGACCTGTCCTAATTCTTACCATTGAACCTAGGTGCTCCTCAAGTACTTTGGTAGTATTACCATTAGTATTAGTATTACCATTAGTACAGGTAGCTGGCTTTTATGGTAGGCAACGACTTGGCTGTGCCCCTGGCATTGCTGACATCTATGAGCGACGGTAACCACGTCTACCTACAAAGGCAATAAAAAAGATATTAAGTTCGAAATAGCAGATGGAGTAAGATAGTGACGAAATAGTGGCCAAGATAAGATCGTAGAGGTGCCGGAAGGTTTATGACGCGGTGGAGTTATGATATACTCAGGATCGCGGGCCGGACTTTGATGGGAATGGCGGGCGATCGAACATTATGGCATAAAAAATGGAAAGCCTGTGCCCAACAGTGGGTATCAAAGGGCAGAAGATCAATAAATAAATAGAAGTAAGTGAAGAAGTAAAGTTAATACAAATCCTGATAATGAATATCATTAACTGATCTTGGAAAAAAACACACTAAAATGGTTGTGATGTAATTAGAAAATGAAGACAGGCAATGCTGCTGATTTATGGCACGATGAAATTATAGTCGTGAAAAAAAGTACTAATGTTTAACAATGCTAAAATACACAAAATTCTGTTTTAGCATAGCACGCAATGTAACACAAACTAAAATCAGTTCGTGCTCACGGGACAGACGCAAATATTTCAATAAAAAAATTATATATAAATAGTAGTTAATTAAGTTATCCTCTTCAAAATTTTAAGTTTCTAAGAAACACATTTGTCAAAAATGGAGACAAAATTGAGTAATTTATTTTATGGATATAAATAATTATTATAGCACCTAGTATTTGCTTATATTCAACTAACATACGGTGTAGCGATTGTGGTAAGTAATCAAACTGGGATGCGAGTTCTTGTTTTAATAAAAATATGTGACATTGTACTGAATTCGGCAAGATTCATTTACACCATATTATTATGTATGCGCTAATTCTTACCAAACAAAGTTCATTAACGTGGGTATTCTCGTCATTCGTGACCCTGAGAATAAGGAGACGCGGTAAAAGTACCTGGCCCGTGTCAATGTCATTGGAATCTTACTTACCTGAGGGTGCTACGACAGTAATCATCTCTGGAGCGCCAACAAAAACTGTACCAATTTATATTACAATTTATAAACGCTGAGAAGGCTAGCATATAAACAATAATTTTTATTAACACGTATAGAAGAGAGATAATGAATTATCAAATTGACAGCGTTTATTGGGAAGCGTTTTGATTAAATTCGTTAATCTTAACAACTACTAATAGTGTTCATGATGAATATAATATAATTTTTTTTAAATTGTAACTATACTGAGATCTTAGAACTTATATCTCAAGGTGGGTGGCGCATTTACGTTGTAGATGTCCAGAAAAAAAAGTACGTAATTACTGGTAGTAGGACGTCTTGTGAGGCCATACGGGTAGGACCCTGCCTATTTCAGCCGTGAAGCAGTAATGCACTTCGCTTTGAAAGGTAGGACAGTCCTTGTAATTATACTGAGACCTTAGAACTCATATCTCAACGTGGGGCCGTATTTACGTAATAGATTTCTATGGACTCCGGTAACCACTTAACACCAGGTGGGCTGTGAGTTCGTCTACCCATCTATGGAATAAAAAATATAATAAAAGCCTGCAACATTTCTTGAATATTTTAGTAAAAGTCTTTTCGGGAATGTCATCAACAACTGTATCGAGCTACATTACACTTAATTGAATGGTTGCATATAAAATACATACGATATAAAAACATGCAATTTGAGTTAGTTTATTATTACTTAGATGTTTGTTATAAAGTATGACAATTGAAAATGATCACGACAGGAATGAAGAGTCCGAATGAACTTAAGTAATAAGAAGTCGAGGTTCAATAAAACTGTTTGATGTTTCTCGATTTGGATTAACATTTTTTCGAAATATTTTTCTCCCGGACGACCTGTAAATAATGAGAGTTGTCGAGACGAGAATCGATCTGCGACGTCACGCCAGAGGCCGGATGCTGACGACGTATCTTAATAAGGATTCATTCAAGTTTTTCAGCAGCGGCCTTATCGGCTACGGCTAACGTAATTACTTATTTTTCTCTCTTGGATTTATTGGGTATTTTCATTTGCAGCTTACCGAAAAAAACGATGAACTTAGAAACTTGACGAGGTTACTGAATTCATATCATTGTAGAATATCATTATAGGTAGACCATACAATTTTATCGAATTGTGAAAATAACAGATTAATAAATAACAGATAATATCATGCAATCTATATATATAGAAGTTGATGTATATATCTATGTTCCCTAAAGACTCCGAAACGAATTGACTGAAGCGACATCGATGAAATTTTCAGACTGGCCTAGTGGGTCTCTCTCTTTGGTAGCGATCGGATTAAAGTCAAAATCAAAGTCAGTGGGAAAGCGGGCCAGTTTGCCAGCAAAAATAAAAGCAATATTTCTAGTACACACGCTATAAAAGTGAAAATTTGAGAAGCTTTCTATCTTATTCTCCCGCAGAATGAATCCTATAGAATACTATAGATATACATATTTGTTTTTTAGTATCGCTTTTACGTTTCATCAAGTTTCAAATTACAACGTCACACCGAAATGTTTCCTTTAAAAATAGAAATTTACATCATAATTGTGGTCCAAATGTAACATAGGTAACACAGTCGTCTCTATAATTATTATTTTTTAATTATTATAAAAAAAGCACATAATATTCCTAACCTAAAAGTACATGTTATTAAATAGAGTTATCAGCAACATGCTTCGTCAAAAAGTACAATACTTACTTTCAGCTACAAGCGTAGTCATATTATCGTCGTCTCTATTATCTCGTACTCTTATGGGCTTTTCAACGATGTTTGGCATTTACGGTTTGGGCGTAATTGTTCTTGTCTTTAATGTTTGTTCCCTGTACACATATAACGGCTATTTTGAGGCGGGACTACTGAATATAGAACGTTAACTAGTGCCATGTTCTTCTTTTCCTTCGTCGCTACACTCTTGGCAGAGTGTTCGTGGCCTTCATGCTTTCAATAAAGAGTTTAACAACTCGACGCCACTCCTCCCTTACGGCTGTGCTGGCGTATAATTCGTTGCAGCCTTGTTCCTAATCAGTCTACCTTCGGGAGATTTGCTGTGCTGCCTGACACCCTTGTCCTGCACCACAAGGCGCTCGATAAAAACATTCCCACCTCGCGTCAGATGTCCTACAAATGTTTGGGATAGGACACCGTACCGTGCAGGAGAGATGATTAACTATTTTTAATTCTTTAAGAATGAGCTCGTTGGTGCGAAATTCAGTCCACGTTATCCCTAGCATTTGTCTCCAGTAGAACATTTCAAGCGCATCCATTCTGTGTTTCTCACCATCTCGAAAGGTCCAAGTGTCTGCGGCGTATAAAAATATTGGGAATATCAAAGACCTGACTAATCTAGTAAATTTGGTTACATTACGATTCAGACATATTTTTGCAAGTGCTATTTTACAGTAAATGCACAGTATTGGTTTAATTAACACGTTAATTGCGGGACCATTTTTGGGGAGCTTTTAGAAAGTGCGTATGAAGTATTTTCGAAGTAAGGTTGTCTTTCTTTACAGTGCATATGACACCAAATAAGCCTTTTTTACTGGTAGTAGGACCTCTTGTGAGTCTGCACGAGTAGGTACCACCACCCTGCTTATTTCTACCGTGAAGCAGTAATGCGTTTCGGTTTGAAGGGTAGGGCAGCCGTTCTAACTATACTTGAGACCTTAGAACTTATATCTCAAGGTGTGTGGTGCGTTTGCGCTGTGGATGTCTATGGGTTCCAGTAGCCACTTAACACAAGGTGGGCTGTGAGCTCGTCCAATCATCTAAGCAATAAAAAAGTGTGTTTTTTCAATATCTTCTCTAAACATAGAAATGTGAATATAGTCGCTTCTAACACCGAGCGAATTAACGCTGTTTTGATTGTGCGGCAGTCAAAAGTCGCGTATGAGGCTTTAACGCAATCAACGTGTTAAGCTTAGTAATGTAGCTCTGTCACTGAATCCAGATCAACTATAATTGAAATACTGATAATAATATTGACATTAAGTTTTCGGATAAAAAAAACTCTACCGGAATTTCTCTTTTTGTCGATGAAGTTCTTGAACTTTTTGAGTCTAATCTTAAAATCTAGTTCGGTTCTGTTAGGTAACGATCGCTTAATGAATAATTAATACGGATTTTTTTCGTAAAATGCTGTAGGAAAACTAGGAAAACTCGGATTTATAGAGATTTACATCTTTCATTTATTTGAATTAGGCAGTTCTTTGACGTTCTAATGTAATTCATGTATATTCGTACTTAGAATTAAGTAATCTGAGTGTAACACGACTTTTTGTTTGTTTTTGTTTACCTATAATACTTTTATACAGTTCAGAAAGAAGATGGTTCTTGGCACGCCTGGAAAAACAAGGACGTGGAAAGGCTTTTTGGTGAGCCAAATATTCTGGAGGAGATGAAGGCACGGAGGCTCAGATGGCTCGGGTATGTAGTGCGTATAGATCAGGATCGGGCTGTGAAACGGGTGTACGCGGGTGTACCGGAGGGACGCCGCCCCGCAGGGAGGCCCAAGTACCGCTGGTCTGACTCTGTGGAAGGAAATTTACGTGAGCTCCAAGCGTCGGACTGGCAAGGTGTTGCGCTGCGCCGGGATGAATGGCAATGTTTATTGTCGGAGGCCAAGACCCACTTCGAGGTCATAGCGCCAGCTCAGTAGCAGTAGCAGTAATACTTTTAATGGGTCATTATACTACATTGATGCATTTTACGGACACAAAAAGCTTTATTAGGTAATTTTCTGTGATATTAACTTTGACTGATGTGAACTTTTTCTAATTTAATCTTTATCACATATGTAATTCGTTTTAACTATTATATCATTGTAAATTCCATTGCTGATTAGTGGCAGGGATGTATTTAAATTTCAATGTAGTTTGTTTCTCAATAAATAAATAAATCTAAAAAGTCCACACTCTTATTTCATTTTTATCATCACTGTCATATTTTTAAAATGGCGTTGACTACGATTTGCTCGAAATAAATTCTCATCCCGTTCCCGTTTTCCCTTCTCCAGACCCGCTTACCCACTTCGCCAGTTGAACGTGAAGCTAAGAGCGGCCATCTTTGATCAGTGAATTGTGTTCTGCTATTTTAGAATCCGTCGAAACCGCTGATATATTATTATTCGTTTGTTTTTGTCTTGTGGCCGTTTTATTTGTGGTGGTAGGGCGTATTGTGTGCTTGGGTACGTCCTACCAGCTATTCTAGTTCAAGGAGGAAGGCAACTATTATGCCTTGTCTTTGGACTTTAGTCTTAAATACTAGATGGACTCTCAGAGCGTTTGTTTTTGATGGCAATTAAAAAAAATCGGCTGCTTTCCATAGAATGCCGTAATCTGTCTGTTTTAATTTAAATTATCAAATATACATATAGTGATTAATGGTCTAGAAAAAGAAAAAAATGATTTCTAATTTTTCAATGAAACAATTGCATGGTTTCGTTACTGCAATCATAGGTCGGGGGAAGTATCGTCTGTGTGAGAATTCACGACAATATTACAATACTACAATTTTTTTTATTAAATAAATAGTGCTTCCTAAGCTAGATAGAACGATCTAGAAGCCGATAAAGCATTTATGTAATTTTATTCCCAACGTATCTATATAATAGCATCTTAATTAGATTTATTAACGATGCAGCGGGTTGCGTTAAAGAATATATGAAACAAACTAGTTTAGTTATAAAAGTAATTCCAGCGTATATAGTTGTTGGAACAACACGTATTACTACATATCTGTACTATTAACGAACTCGAATTTTAGTGGTCGTTGTTATCTAAAGGATAAGGTGCCCGGTGGTCCTACATGTATTAAGCGATGAAACTATGCTTATGTTCAAATACCTATTTTTAGTAAGGAAATAATTATTGACGCGTATTTAGGAACGAATTCAACGAATAAGAAGTACCGTACCTAGAGCATCGTTTATTAAAAATTAATCCCGAAAAATTTTATACTGGTGGTAGGACCTCTTGTGAGTCCGCGCGGGTGGGTACCATCACCCTGCCTATTTCTGCCGTGAAGCAGTAATGCGTTTCGGTTTGAAGGGTGGAGCAGCCGTTGTAACTATACTTGAGAACTTAGAACTTGTATCTCAAGGTGGGTGGCGCATTTACGTTGTGGATGTCTATGGGCTCCAGTAACCACTTAACACCAGGTAGGCTGTGAGTTCGTCCACCCATCTAAACAATAAAAAAAATAAAAATTCTAATAACGTTTAATGGCCAGTAGCAAATTTTAGTAGGTATCATCACCACAGATTATCCGAAATACCGTACCTTTATACAAAATAAATACCCTAATATAAATCTAAGCTCAGGACTTAGGAACTGGTTATTCGTCGATGTAGGTATCAGCATAACAATGATTTCTATTGCCATAATATGAAAATAACAAAAATGAAACAATGAAAACCAAAGAAAACTTCTTAATAACCTTGTCTGTTTATTAGTTTTAAATTTATAATAGCAACGTCATACGTTTCATTTATAATATTTTAATTATATAGCACACGGACGGGTGGAAAGGGTGCGTCCCTACTGTCCCTGGGGCATGTCGGCGCGACGAGCTTCGTAATTGCGTCTGAAAACCACTTCCTCGCAATATTGGTTGCACTCTATGAACTTACTACACGCTGTCCCATTTGTGTAAACAAAGTTTGTATGCGTTTCTTTAGAGTAAGAGGCGTGGGGTTCCTGTATACTGGGGGTTCTATTACGTTAGGGGTGTGAGTAATTTGTTTTTGCTGAGTAACTGCTTCATTTGATATTCGAATATAAGATGTAAGTATAGCCACCTATTTCTTGGTAAGTATATAAAAAAGTTTCAAAATTTCTATTTTCAAAGAAAATAATTGTTAATGTTATAAATATTATAAGATTTCAACGCAAAGTACATACGTTTAAAGAAAGCGTTTTGGTTCTTAGTATAAAGTATATTTTTCTCTGGTTCTCTTTAGGTGATTTCTGTATAACTGAATCCGGTAACAATAAGATTTATTTGAGTTTATCTGACTGACATGTTACGGTGTACGACCAATTATGTTTTACGCTAATACAAGAACCGCGTTACTACTTAATTAAGAACATCTCATATTACAGGTCAATAATTTACATGATACATCTTCCCTTTGAGCCCATTGCTTTACAGAGTTTAATGTTCGTTGCAGACACGACTGCCCCGACACGGATTTCCCCCGGGGGCTATGTACTCAAATTCGATAGGAACGGAATCACCCTCTAAGATTTTTCTTTGGAAATTTAAAGCCCCCTCTTTCTATGATTAAAGTTTATTTCTAGGAGGGTCTAAGTTATGTTCTTATCTTAGGTGCGATAGTTCCATCGTTGGTTACTAATATAGTTTAGTTTTTTTTTGTTTGTGTGTGCCCATTTAGATATATAAAAATGAGTAAATGAATATATTTTTCACATAGAGCAATAGGACTGGTTGTGATTTAGAAATTAAATAATCGAAATAAGACTAGCTCTTAGCATTTCCACTTCAACTAGCCTAATGTAATAAATCTTATGTAAAAGGTATCCGAAACATGGAGCTAAACATCCAAAAAAGGATCTGCCAAGAACGTGTAATGGGCTTCTTCGGACACATCATACGGTTTCCTAGGCATGGATTAGGAAAGCTCATAATTTTGGGTCGCATAGAAGGCAGGTGCGCCGTGGGCAGAACACCAGCCAGATGGTAAGATGTGGTTAAGAAAGCGGTTGGTGGTAGTCTATACCATGTGGTCCATGCCACCCAGGAGCGAATACTATGGAGGAAAGTCACATGTGGTAGCGATCCTCAGCAGTGAGGGAACGATGAAGAAGAGAAAAGCTATGTAAATCTTCTAAGGTACTGCACGACTTTTATGCTTTTTACACAATTAACAGGCAGTTCTTCTATTTAAAAATGACCACGTAAATTTTACAAAACTCTATTGAATGCGACTGTATTAGGGGTGACGTCATTTGGGGTCAAAGTATATGACGAAATAACCATAGATTGTTCACGTAAACACCACGTTAAGTTACATGTGACGTCATGATAGTTAATGTTACTCCTTAGCAGTTTTTTTTTTTTTTTTATTCCTTAGATCGGTGGACGAGCTCACAGCCCACCTGGTGTTAAGTGGTTACTGGAGCCCATAGACATCCACAACGTAAATGCGCCACACACCTTGAGATACAAGTTCTAAGGTCGCAAGTATAGTTACAACGGCTGCCCCACCCTTCAAACCGAAACGCATTACTGCTTCACGGCAGAAATAGGCAGGGTGGTGGTACCCATCCGCGCGGACTCACAAGAGGTCCTACCACCAGTAATTACGCAAATTATAATTTTGCGGGTTTCATTTTTATTACACGATGTTATTCCTTCACCGTGGAAGTAAATCGTGAACATTTGTTTAGTACGTATTTCATTACAAAAATCTGTACCCGCCTGCGGGATTCGAACGCCGGTGCATCGCTCAACACGAATGCACCGGACGTCTTATCCGTTAGGCCACGACGACTTCAAAAACTTTTGTGGCTACGAACGACTGATTGAATTGACTTTTTTTAACGTGTAACTGTTTTAGATTTTTTCTCGATCGTTGGTTGGTTAAAGAAATTCGAGGCGGGAAGGAGAGTAATGCAAAAACACACCACAAAAACATTAATGCCGTCCACTTGGAGACATGAAGTCAGAATCCAGTTGAATTAAATTACTTTTACCCTTGAAACCAGAAATTTTTGCTGCGCGGCTAAAACTTACACAACTGTAGTAACAATTAAAAGAGAAGGTTACGTACGGAGTGATGGAAATAATTTTCAGTTTCATACATGTATACATCATAGGTAGTCGAATTTACTATTAACATGGTAGATTCTTTGACCATCAATTTAGGTAAATGTTAAGTAGCCCGTAGAAGGAAGATCATTCAGTTTGAAAATACTGTTACAGTTGTAGCTAATAAAAACACGAACATAGAAACATTATTTTTATCCATATTAACTTTTAAATGGATCGCCCACTTTTACATTACTTTCATGTAAATATCACAATGGGTGCTTATATTGTTATATGTTTAAAGTCTAGTGCAGATGCATTGCACTTAGGTATTGGGTAAATTAATGTACACGTATGTACACGAGCTGCAAAGTATAAATTTGCTAAAAGAATTTATATCAGAACAACCAATAGTTGCAGTTCAGTTCAGTTGTCTATGTATCTGAATATAGCGCACGATGAATGAAGTTTTTATAATATAATTACGAATGAAACTTCATTTTTCACTACAACTTCCTATAATGCTACGAGTGAGGCCACGGTCTTGTGAAAAGCTCGTTTCACGAAAGTGTCCTCACATTGCTTCACAGTTCACAGAGGCCGTTGACTACAATGTTGTCTGTCCTTGTTACCCTTGCAACTACACTCTTCCTTAAATCGAAATCAAAGCTCGTCGGGATTGGAGCGTTGTGAAGCTCGTACGCTTCACACATTAACATGAAGTGTGACGTAAGTAGAGTTGCGTTCTGAGAATAACGTTAGGCGAAATATTTCTCCGCAGCGAAAAGTTGAAGAGTACTAAATAAAACAATTTAATGTAGAACCTTAATTTTTTTTTGTGTCCGTCGTTATATAAAGTAAATACCAATAAAAAATTAAGATAAAACCTCATAATTGATGTTTTATGTGGGTGAATAAGTGAAAAATTGGGAACACAAAGTCTTTAAATTCAAACATCTAGAATAATAATTACAGAATAGCTTATGTACGAAACGTACCTGCATATGGCGGATGCTCAGTTTGTGTTTATGTCAATAAGCAACTAAAATTTTGGATTTGCGCGGGTGTGGATAAAACATTTTAAAATAAATTATGTGTTTGTGAAGCCTGTGAATTGTGTGTTATTTTTGTGATAATGTTTTTCTTTGGAAGACTTTTGGGAACACTGAAATCATCGGTGTACTATTAAGGGTATGTATTTGTTTTATGTATACTTCGATATAAATTAATTTATAAAAAAAACAAATGCCGTTAAAGTCAATACATTCACATTATGATTTAATCACGCGTTTACAAAACAATAAATAGTGCATATGTTGGGAGGAGCGTACGATTTCTGTTGAAGATTCGAGTGTAATTGATTTGTCTCTTAGGTTATCGAAAAATTTTACTGTAACTACTGACTATTCAAAGTTTGACAAAACAATTTGTATTGTTTTTTAACTTACCGAACTTTAGCTATAAAGAATCAGTAAAGTTTATGAGTCCAGTACAGTAAGTTCAGTATTACAGTAGAATTCGTAATTAAAATTTTCATTTTTCACTGTGTTCAGTAAAAGTCTCAGTCAACATTAAGGTTTTTTTTAATTAAGGAGAGCATCGTATTATCGAATCACAAAATCGGAAAGCTATAGATCTTCAAACAGTGAAAAAGATTAAGATTTGTTAATTTATTGATAATTAAGATGCAGAGGTGAACATTGAGATGACAGATTCCAAATTCAAATACTTAAAAGGTAATCTCTAAATCCCTGCAGTTTGTACTTGAATCATTAAATTCATAGGTACTATAAATTAATAAAAAATGAGTTGGCCTTTCTGCGAACATCATGTTTTTGTCATTGATATAATGAGTTATAGTTTATATATATATTTATACAATAATAATTAAAATTAAATATAGTATTGTTGGATATCAAAATTTTCAAGGTGCAAAGAAACTATTCCCAAAAATGAAGACAGGCCAAGCTGCCGATTTCTAACAAAATAGCATAAAAAGTAAACCAACAATTATTACTTAAATTTGAGATGATAACTTAGTTATAGACTAATGTCCCAAGCACAATTAACTGAATAAAAAATGTAAATTTACTTTTTAAAAAAAGATGATTTAATAGTGAGCTAAACAAAAAAATTCCAGTAATATTTTTATGAGGTTGATCCTTGCTAGAATCTTAGGCCAAAGTAGTAAAATTCTTGTATTATCGTTGGTTCTTGAGATGTGTGAATTTTTTTAAGTAAATGAGACATTTTTAAGTTGGTAGAAATTATGTTGAAACATTCTATTATGTGCGTAAATACAGGTCACCCTAATAAAAGTCAAGTTAAAAACATTCTTCCAGGTGTTTTTAAAATTACAGATTCATGATATATTTACTTGCATAATATTTTTAATCATGCCTAAGCTAAGTCTGTATAGCTTTAAAAGAAAATTTTAATGCCACTGTTAAATGGAACAATAAAAATCAGGAAACTATTTGCAATAATGCTTCAACGCAGTTTACAACCCATTAATCAACATATCATAATAAATGTTCCATCATATAACATCATTATTTATAGAACATCTTGTTAGTGTTTAAACATAAGCCATGCTGTGTTTATAAATGAGATGCATGTGTTTAACTTATATCAGAATATCTTCATAAAACCATTAGTTTATGTACATCTGTTGATGAATTATAAAGACTGACCTTTATAAAAATTAGGTGACTCTATTAAGTTTTTGTTAAATGTGAGAACATTATTAATTGGCATTTCAAAAGAAGTGTGTTTTAAGAGGTTTTTGTTTGTGTAATGTAATAAATTATAGTTATTTTTTATTAGTCTTATTGAAATCTAATCTCTGCTTAAAAATATAATGTTTTTCTTTTTTAAGTAAACCGTGTTAAACTTGTGTTTCTATTCATAATCAACAATAAATTGAAGTGTGCTCTGAGAAGTTTTTCAATACTAATTTTTTACTAACTAACTTTATGCAGCCTTGTATGTCTACAATGTCTACAATTCCTATTTTTTGGTCAGTAGTCAACCTTTGCTTATAGACATTAGTAATTTCAGATGCGTAACTGCCAGCTGCTTACTTAATATTAACATAAATCATAACAAGAAAGTATTTTTTATGATTTGGAACATCATTTAAACTATCATCCAAAATAATACTGGCATTCTAAAGTTTACTTTTATCAATACAATTATTTGTAGTTCTTTGTACTGGGCTTAAGTCGACTTTGAAGGAATTTGGACATGCTATTTCTATAATAAACCGATTGGTATTTTAAGTTAAAATTGTAGATTATTTATCTTAGTTCATTTTTGTGTGATAATGATATTAACATACAGGAGTAGTAACTCAACAGAAATTACATACAAATAATTCAATAGATACAATCAGGAATCACAAATAATGCTAAGGAGTAGCAATTGTAGATGTGATTGATGAAGTTAGTGCGAGACAGGCTGTAGTAGAATATCAGGCTGGCTTGCTATTTTTTTTTTGTGTGTCCCAACCCATGTTTATACTTCAAATTTAATAAAATTGCAAAGAAAATAAACTTTAATCTTGCTAGGTAATAACCTATTAAGAGAGATTCTATTCCTTACATTTAAAGAAGATACTAGCTATAGGAAATTTATATTGGTTCGGATTGAGTGTTTGTAATAATTTTAGAAAATTCCAATCAAAAGCTATTAAAATACATTTTATTTGATCTTTCTGTTCAAATCATCAACTCCCGATTTATATCTTTCAAGTGGGTTATTTATTTCTTGTAATTTCCTTGATGTAACATAAACAGAATTCTGCTTATGAATGTTATTTTCAGAGAATTTTCATGAATTCGTTTTTCAGACCTAATAATAACCCGCACTTGAGCTTTTTAGGATACTTTACCAGTTACGAGCTACGAAGTTCAGCCATGATGTTGACCGAAAGTATCAAATTATTTAGCAAATACACCAGATCCACTAATGACCGAGGCAGATAGGAGGAACCTTTGACACGTATATTATCTGTGAACAGTACAATTATGTGATGAACTCAGCTGAACTATCAAAAGTGTATCACACAAGGAAGAAATGCTTGCTGATAGGTTAATAAACAGCAACCGTCTTTAATAATTCATAACTACAGAATAACGTACTCAGTATAGTAGAGCAGTGAGTTTTATAGCGTTCAAACGGCGGGAATTCACAACGAGCATAAAACATCACAAGATTAGTTGGGGTGGAAATGTAGTGTAGTAAGGATGTTACTGTTTTGAAGAAAAAAACAAAGGACCGTGAAGCAGTCATTATTATAGTCTGATATTAAAACGGAAAATGGATGAAGCGAGGTTTTAATACTGATATTATAGGTTTAGATCCGATTACTTTGTTTTAAAATTCATTTTTGGTAAATTTTTAGGTTGTTATTAGGGCACTAATGACATGCTGCTAAATATGAAAATAAGGGTTTTTTTTCGTCCTGATTCCTTCATATGTGTTGCAATCGCAAGATAATCGGACTTCCGTCAGGAAGTTGGTAAAATTATGTACTTTAAATATTCCGTTAAATAGATAGAAATTAGAAACAGGCAACGCAAATGAAAGTGTTTTAAAAAAATCTGCTTCTAACAATAGTCGCTTCTAAAATACATTAGGAAAAGGTAAAATAGAAAATAATTATATAATGAATATCTCAACGAATGGCAAGAAATGTTCTCGTCAAATAATCTCTCCATTCGTAATATCCCGCAAGAAATAAACGAGCAATGATTACATCGATATAATTAAATTGCGTCGGGCATTATAGTATTGGATGCCTAAATAATTGTCCCGTGTTCTCATCCGTTTGTAAAGTACTCGGTGCGTACCGATTCGGGTAACCTATTAGATGAAATCGTTTTCTTATCTCACGGCGTGTAATCAAATCACCGGTCGTGTCATTGTCCTCTACCCGTGGTATCGTTGCGTTTGAAGGCAGGCTAAATCGTAAGATCACAAACGAACTTCTTAACCTTGAAGCGGTTTTGATAATTTGTCAAAAAATACCGGCGAGGTCAAGGATTATTAATCTTTGTAATCACAAGCTGTTACGCTAGTATTTTCCGTTGCAAACTTTTGTACAATAGCTGGGCTTTTTGTTCGAAACTTTTTGATTTCGGTCTCACTAACAATGTTACTAAATGAAATTAAATTAATTAGTTATGCTTTCATTTTTATTTGATTTGATTTTAGAAACCACTGGATCCACTGTCATCAAAAATCGGTTCATATCCACAACTCATTCTCAGTTACACGGGAAACATAATTGTTTCGCGGCATAAATCGGTAGTAAATTCAGATTTAATTATATTCGTCGGAATAATTCCGTTCCATTCTGTTCATAATCAATATAAAGTTCATGATTATAACAGCGTACAGACATTTTGATGTTGAATTTTTTTTAAAAACATGACATAAAATTGCTAGAAGTTTTTAAAATGTTTAAATACAGTTCTAGTTTATTAATTATCAGTATTGTGTGATTGTATTATTCGTTAATACATGTATATCTAAGACTAGCGACCCGCCCTCGCTTCGCTTCGGAAACATTAAAATACACATGAAACGAAAAAAAAAAAAAAAGTTAGCCTATGTTCATCAGGGACAATGTCGGCTTCTAATGGAAAATGAATTTTTCAAATCGGTCCAGTAGTTTCGGAGCCTATTCGAAACAAACAAACAAACAAATCTTTCCTCTTTATAATATTAGTATAGATGTAATGAATATTGTCTGAGACAATTCCTTACTTACTATTCTTTACGAACTATTCCTTACGTACAAGTTGGACATTATTTTGTGCGGCGAGCCATCATCCACTAAACTACCGGCATCAAAATCATTAATAATCCGATTACTTACTTGGCGATAAATGTACCTACGACTTGCATAGAATTAGAAAATGTTAGTGCATTTTTACATTGCATTTTTACATTGCGTGACTGCTGAACTTGTTGTCTCCAAAATTAACAGTAACTAAATCAAAATCTGTTAATAAATAAAAGAGCTGTAAGCGCTTTAATTTCAAGCTGGATAGAAAATTAATTACATTAAATAATTATCTCAAATTTTCACGAATGCATTTTTTAATTTACTTATATCAACACTTGCAGAACTGGATGGGGATTTGGCTTCCTATATCAACTTTCACCTTTAAGTTATTGGTGAAGGTGAGATGCACATACACAAATATATATGAGACGCTTTATTTTTTAATTCATTTTCTTATTCCTTTAATATATTTATATGTAACGGGGTGTACTGAACCGCCTCTCGAAAAAGGACTGGTGATATAGAGAGTTTTATAGTATTTGAACATTGTTTGTAAAGTCATAACTCGTAAGACAAACAGAATTTAGTTGACGCGCGACTACTACAGTATCTGGGGAGCTTTCGCGGTCGATTTCGGGATAAGGAACTACCAATTTCTTTTACATATAAAAAAAGTTTTGTGATATGGTTTTCCGTTAATCTTAAAGTCTAATAGTAGTCTGTAATCATTTCAGTTTCAATGATCTCTTTCTCAAGCTTAATGACAGTATCCTCTCTAAGTCATTCGGTTTTGAGCAAATGTACGCAATTAAGATACCCAGGAAACTACATGACCAAATCTACAATTTAATTTTGTGTTATCTTTATTTATTTATTTTAAAAGTAATTATAGGTTTTAATGCATTTCGGTTTTATCGTTTCTCCAAAAATAACCATTTACTGTTTGATTTTTCTTACAGAGAAAAATTATGAAATGATTTATCATTTATCGGCTGATACTGCGCGCCAAACCCGTCGGGGACGAGACACGATACCTAAATGCATAGAATACGTAAAGTTTATCTACAATTCTACATGAATAATATTTGTCTGTGTGTTTGAAATAACAAGCTGTATGTAATTCAAAACAAAACTTTATATCTATACCATTTTTCAATATTTACCTTTTGAAGTATGAACTTTCGCATGGTATCAAATTTTAATATAACTTTATGAATTAAGAAACAGAAAAACAAAGGAAGAGTTTTGAAGAGATGTACTTGGAGCTGAGCCTTTTTGTCTAAACTCTAAACTATGAAAAACCTACACCACAGAAAATAAACCTTATTTATTAAGAATTATGTATTAAAATTATTCATCATATTATTGGTACACATGTAACTACAATATGTTTACACATTCACACAGTCAAAGTATCAGTGATCTGTGATCGGGATGTGTTAAAAAATATAAAACGTCTACTTAAAAAAATAACTATTTATCATTCCTTAATGGCTTAAAATGAATAGGGAGGATCCTTTTGATTTTTTTTTCTTCTTCTTTAGAATAAATCGTTTAAGGAATTAATTAAATCGAAGACTTGAGGGAAGATTGATTCGTTTTTAATCGAAACGTTTTCACTTTTTTTGTTCGAGTTCGGAAGCCATCGAGTTTATTGACATTTGTATTGCGATGTTATACGTAATCTTGGATACATCAACTCGAGTTCGCTTCTGAAGCGCTTATATCGCTTATATCATTTGAAAACGTAAAATCATGAAGTAATCCTAACTTGGAGGCTGACAGTAGACAAGCTAAAACGGAGTCACGATCCTCAGCAATGAGGGAGCGATGGAGAAGAAGAATCCTAACTTATAAATTGGGGAATCCACTTACGGACGCCTGGTCGAAGGGGGTA
Source organism: Bombyx mandarina (assembly GCF_003987935.1). The sequence goes on along the minus strand of NW_021011498.1, from coordinate 3,759,892 downwards.
ACGGAGCGGGTTTGCTTAGTCCTGGCCCACTGAGTTGCTCGGCGAAGCACTGCTCTTGCTAGGGCTAGTGTTTTTTTTTATTTTATTGCTTAGATGTGTGGACAGGCTCACAGCCCACCTGGTGTTAAGTGGTTACTGGAGCCCATATACATCTACAACGTAAAATGCGCCACACACCTTGAGATATAGTTCTAAGCTCTCAGTATAGTCACAACTGCTGCCCCCACCCTTCAAACCGAAACGCATTACTGCCTCACGGCAGAAATAGGCGGGGCGGTGGTATCTACCCGTGCGGACTCAAGAGGGCCTACCACCAGTAAGTAGTGTTAGCAAATTCTCTCAGGTTGAGCCTGTGAGATCACCTACCTGTCCGGGCGTAGCTGAAATGGCTACCAGCGAATAGTTCGGTAGGGAAAAAACCGGATTACTTGGATCGCGTCGGTCTCCGGCGCCAAAAAATGACCACACTAATTATATGCAATTTCAAAACATACAATTAGCTGATAATGTAAACAACACTTTGCTTCTTAGTGTTTTTTCTTAAGTTTAAATTATTGTAAGTAGTACAAGAATTGCATAGTTTTATTTCTCTTCCGATTTAGGTGTGACGTCATTTGTGGTCGACATTATCGACGAGCATAGATCATATAGCTATTAGCCACAAGTGATCATGTCGTGTTATCATTGATATTTAGATTAACATGAAAAACGAATAAAATTTTGCAAATATCTGATTCTAGTTAGTGATTTGAATTAAAAATCATTATTATTTTACAAAAACAATAATTGAAAAATGGTAAATTAATTAACGCCTCATAAACGGCACTTCTAAATTGTTTTTTCTTTCATGTCGCTGATGATGTCAGATATCCGTTTGTATGAAAATAATATTAGTAGTATTGATTGAAGATTAATTGGATTAATTTTTAATGGGTTTTTAACGCGTGTCATCTATCCCGTGGAATATTGCTTTGCATTGCATTTCAAGAAAAGCTTTAGTGTTATTATTAACGTTAGAAGGACCCACATGTATTAGCTTGGTTAATGTAAACAGTAGTGTACATCCTAAATAATTGAACCTATTCAATGTCAATGCCTATTAATTGCCAATACTGTATGCCATATTTAAAGAACTATCATGGCGTGATGTATAACATATATGTAATTTGTATTAGTGTACAAGTTTTGGATTTACAAGCAATTATTTACAATGATCTCGCTGTAATTCCGTCCAACTGTAAAAAATAATGGGCGTATTTTATATGTATATCATGTATTATGAAGTTGCAATTTAGTAGAAAGTAATGTTTGTATTTTTTTATTAAATTCTATCAATTAAAATATGCACTAATGGTATCGGTGCATCTCTGCGAGCTCAGTGGTGTTTTTTCAAAGCTCTTTTTGAAGACGTCAGGTGCACGAGAGCGAACAAACTCCTCAAAGGCATTTTGTTTTAATTCATTTGAATTTACAATTCATTACTAGCCATACATAAATTACCTTTTAAATGCCCAGTATTGGAAAACGGCAATTGCTTAGTGAGGATGATAGCGGAAAATGATCGGCCCCGACGTTCCTAACAAGCCAATGAATCTTTTATGATTTACAATAGTTTGTCAAGCAGTTAAGTAGAAGGTGTCGGTGTTCATAAGTAGGATGCGCGAGTCTGCATATGTAGATGCTGTCGCGAAGCTCGACTTCCAGTTTGATTGTTGAAAGTCATTAATAAAATATAATTGAGATCTTCTATCTCAAAATGAGTGGTGGTAATGTTTTTTTAGTGTGGGTTCCGGTAACCAATTACACCGCTTCTAAAAGTTTATAAATATGTTAACTATCTATGTAGTCCAGATTTAAAAAAAATCTAAATCATTTTAAATGTAATTAGTGTGTTATAAATATGTGCCAGTACCAAAACCTTTTTTATTCGATCCTCGTATGCGTTGATGATGATAGATAGATCCGAGTAAAAGATAATAAAAAAAAAACGAAAAATAATAAGTAGTACTTTTTATTAAATAAAAAGGGTACGTCGTGCAAACGTTTTATGTAGTCGTATTCAATATTTCGTAATGAAAATTCTTTTACTTTACCGAATCTCTTAAAACACTCGTATATTGGTACGCTGTATATGTATATCATCGAAACTGGGTCGTATCTTTGCGAGATGACTGGTGCTTTGTGACTAATGACGTCGTAATCGTCAAATCGTTTTTCTCTGAATTCATTGCTATGATTTTTCGAAGTTTATCTCAAAAGAGCTACATCATAAAAGCGCTCTAAAATGATGAACGAATCGTAAATCGTTCGAGATAGTTATTAAACAAATTTGTCTGTCCGGGTTTGATTCGGGTGTATTTATTGAAAGATATAAATATCGCATCACTACATATTATAAAACAAAGTCGCTTTCTCTGTCCCTATATCTGTCTGTCCCTATGTATGCTTAAATCTTTAAAACTACGCAACGGATTTTGATGCGGTTTTTTTAAATAGATAGAGTGATTGAAGAGGAAGGTTTATATGTATAATAACATCCATTAAATAGTGGAGAAATAAATAATAAATTACAGTTTCCGAAGCGAAGCGAGGGCGGGTCGCTAGTAATGTATATAATTGTATAATCTCACACGGACGGTTAGCGTGGTATGGACATGTGATACGTAGAGAGAAGATGCATGTGACTAGGAGATATATGGAAATGGTAGTGCAAGGTAGAGGAGGAAGAGGTCGACCGACATGGATGGAGTGTGTGAATAACGATATGAGAGAGAGAGAAAGGAGTGAGTGTAGAGATGACGGCTGATAGAAGGAATGGAAGAGAAAAATTAGCCGTGCCGACCCCACCTGGTGGGATAAGGTGGAGAAAAGGAAGAAGAATTGTATAATCTTATAATTCTTGACTCGTATATATTTCTCGTATCAATAACATAGAAGAAAAGCAATACTCTGGGCTTTTATTTATTAGAAATAAAGCAGTCCTCCCACCCTTCAGACCAATGCATGACAGCTTCGCAGTACAAACAGGCTGGATATGTCCTACCACCAGACTGGTAACAAACAATACGAGCTCCAACCACTACGTACGTACAGTGAATCCTCATTATGCTTCCTTCATTTGCTTTTTCACTATACGCGGATTAAAAAATACGACCCGATGTCTATGTTCGCGGCTAAAGATTTATTTATTCGTGGATCTAATTGGCATATCAGTACATACACATTGATAAAAAGGATTCCAATATGTAGGTATCCAACCGAATGTCCTTTGCAAATGCGCTTTTCCATTTTCACAGTTTCGGTATTCGCGGCATATTTACGGACGAAAATACTGGGTGTTAGGAGACCGCATCAGAAAACGAAAACAGATGATAGTACTAATGACACCTTTAACGATGGGACGGAATAAAAATTCATTGCTGGGTTTTTTTAGTAAAGTAATGTATTTTTTATGAAACTATAGTTTCATTTAGCTGTAGGTACTAACATGATGGAGCGTAAATAATACTAATAAAACGTTTTAAACACATGTTTTTTAAAAAAATCAAGATCGATATTATTTCCGTCCCAGCATCGCCGAAAAAAACCGTTTAATTCGATGTAAGGTTGGGAAATAGCTGGAGTACGCAAGCCTTCAATAAAAATGGTACTGCGATATAAAAACAATCGTACACTTACTATGTTTGTTTAGCCAAACCAATTAACATCAGGATTTTTTTTATTGCCGTATAGGCAGACGAGCATACGGCCCACCTGATGGTGAGTGGTTACCGTCGCTCACGGACGTCAGCAATGCCAGGGGGCAGAGCCAAACCGCTGCCTACCGTTTAATACTCTCCACCCATTTAAGAAAGAAGTAAATAAAAAACATTTTATATTACGATTATTTTCGCATCTAGGACGCAATGATCCGGGCAATATTTAAAAAAGTTAAAACACCAGATGTTGTGTTCATTTGTAATTAGATAGCGTCCTAAATTGTTAATATATTCAATTACTACGAATACTTTGTTGATGTTGATGTTTATTATTCCCAAAGACAATCAAACGGACGGCAGACAGTCTAAATTGCAAATGCTAATTTAAAGTTGTGTTGTACTTTTAATGAGTTCAAAACTGTGTTCTATTTCGATTCAATGATTGTTATTGTTACTATGCTGTTAGTTTCAATGATATTATTGTATATAATTCGAGGCCGTTCAATTGTTTGTTAATTGTTTGCTCTTTATCATTTTTCAATAATTCAGAAGATTAGGATAGCCGTTGTTCTCTTGTAGAAGAGAATTGAAAAGAAATTAGATTTTTATAGAATTCCATGTTGGTAGGTACAAACCCGAGGTTACAGATCTCCCATCTGTATCATAGTGCAACGTGAGCACGCTGTCTATGTCTGTTTGCGCTCCGTTTTGAGGGGTAAATCATCTTATACAATCCAATTGAGATTTTATCAATACAATCTCTACAATCACGCTATTGCAGGTTCGCCGTCGGAGCTCCAACGTTCGTGAGAAACGTTGACCTACACCACGACCTAGGCCTCGAATCAACCCTGAAATACATAAAGTCAGCGTCGGAACGGTACTTCGATAAGGCTAAGTTTAAGTCTCCTCTGGAGGCGCTCGGGTAAATTAGCCCTTGCTCGCCCACCTATCCTGGTAAAACTGGAAAGGCCTCCGGGCCACGAGTAATCTATCAAATATAAAAAAAATTATCGTCACTTGCGTGACATTAACATTCTCGATGGGCCGTACGATCGTATGCCCATCTACAGTGCTAAAACAGAGGAAAGCAGATAATAATAGATGGAAGAGCTGTGTACAAAACAAAAGAAACGTAAATTATCTCATCGTAAAATACAATAAAATACATAAAAATTACACAAAACTTTGACAGTTGAGTTGATTTGAGAACGTGTTTTGAAATGGAATTATACTCGCCCTTAAAAAATTAATCTAATGTGCGTGGGAAGTGTGTAAATGGTCCTTTTTATCATCGGATCGGATGGATAACTTTAATCTAACTGCTAATGTCGAAACCGTTAGTCATATAATTAATCCAACATGATAATTTATGTTCCGCTTGTGTTCACGTGTTCCGAATTATATGAATGCTTGAATAAAAAAAAAGAACATAAATTTTACATTTAAAAACAATGTTGATTGGTATTAAAGCTTAAGCTTTATAAATTCAGTCTTCGGAAACTTGTAGTATACCCGTGAAGCGGAGTTTAACTTGAAGTAGATTTCCGAAGATAAGTTCGCAAACAAGATTTGTCGTCTGTAGGAAATGGACTGAACGAATTTTGAAATTAGAAAATACGTCTATTTAAGTAGGAAGTCACAGTCCAGAACTTTCTATTAAGCGGAGACATAAGCTGTTTCATTTTATAGTGCTGAGTACCCTTAGACATAGCTGTCCAACTTGATACATTTGTTGCATTGTCTTAAAGATTTGATTGTTCTTTACGTGAAAAGAACAGCTTCACCGTAGGACAATGGAGTACTAACTCATGCCGACCGTATGGCCGTATTGACCGCATACATCGCTGGTTGTATGCCGCCATAGCATTCCATCGTTACATTCCCATAACGAATGGGAATTAGTTGAGTTTAGGCACGAGTGGAGGTGAGGATATCAACACTGTGAGGGAGTAATAGTGATCTGATAAATAAAGGAACAGAAGTCCTCGTGGCTTAAATATGTCAAGCAAGACGTATTCGTAAGAAATTAGGCCAACGAAGTCGTTAATTGATCTATTGTAACAAATAATATATAATATTTGTATATATTTGATTCTGGCACCTCGAATTTTTCAGATGAATATCCTATGTTCTAATATACACATCCTACAGCCTACAACTATGACCACAGTTATACTTATTTAACTGTAATAATTAGATTTTTATTCTCGTCAATAGTCTCTCATTTCTACATCTTTTCGCAAACATCTAAAATAAACTCTTCATTATTTTAATAGGTCCGACGGTTTTTTTCTTCTACACGAGGCTCGGTCTAGTTTGTGATACGGCTCCAGCGGGGTCAACAACCTGTGTGTGTTAGATGTGCTCCTGGTCTTTAAGAATGTGTTTTTTTTTTGTACGAGCTTCTGAACGGCCAGCTGTTAGTGGTTGCCGAAGTCCATAGATATTTTAACGCTGAACTGAGATATGAGGTTGAAGCTTTGCCTTATATTGTACAACAGGCCTGGGCAAATGGCGGCCCGTGAAGCATTGTATATATTATTATTAAAAACACAAATATTATAATAGCTTTTGTCTAACATAAATTTTCTTTTCAATATTTTTATTCAAAAATGTTGGTTTTAAAATTCATTAGTTGACATCCTTAGCAAAAACTATACTTAAAATTAGAAAAAAAGCTGTTTCGCCACGCCTGTTGTACAACAACTGTTCCATTCTTCTAATCGGACCGAATGGTTGCTTCGTAGAAACAGGTAGAGCGGTTGTACCTATCCATTTCTTTTTCTCAGTCGTATGCACTCTTGGTCATAATTTCGGGTGGTCGTGTGCTACACCAGACTCCCTCACCAGGCTCTTCATGTGCACTCATTGACGGGACCGCTTAGAGCTGCCTATAATGCCTGCAATACGCCTTGCCACCTTCGACTACAATCAAGTTGGCTGTAGGGTCATTAATCGTTGTAGGTAGGGAAATAAGCGCCCGTAAGTGAATTCGTAATTAACAATTATGATTCTCGTAAAATTTTCGTAAATTTTCGTAGATTCTCGTAAATCAAATTAAGATTAAAACTACGTTTATGGTTTAATCTTGCATTTTTTATTCTCATTTTATTATTTTCAATGTTACGAATGCTTTACAGTTATCGTGGTCACGTCCGTAAAAGTAGCTTTAATTATGTCTCCCGAAAACTGAAGAAATGTCTATAGAAAAAAATAGTTTACACTTTCATCACTATAGCTTCTAATCCTAGATTTTTACTGGTGGTAGGACCTATTGTGAGTCCGTGCGGGTAGGCACCACCGCCCTGCCTATTTCTGCCGTGAAACAGTAATGCGTTTGGTTTGAAGGGTGGGGCAGCCGTTGTAACTATACTTGAGACCATGGAACTTACAAGGTGGGTGGCGCATTTACGTTGTACATGTCTATGGGCTCCAGTAACCACTTAACACCAGGTGGGCTGTGAGCTCGTCCACCCATGTAAGCAATAAAAAAAAAAATAGATACACAACTAAAATAACGACTGGATGCCTAGTGGGCTACCGTCATTTGATTTTACCTAAATCAAAACGGACTCCAATAAAACGCAGCTTTATTAGTTTACGTTACTCGCGTAAATTGGCGTAGTTATTCAAGTATTCACGGTTCTAATTAGGGTCCAAGGAATTTATTGAGGGTGTAACTCGGTCAATATTTGATCAGGTCGGTCATGGTTCTCGCCCATTTCCGGGCCCCGGTTCAAGATTTTTGTTTTGCTCGTTTCGTTAATGTGATTGTAATTTCAAAATATTTTCTTTGTGTGTGTGTATACTTACGATTTGATTTTAAGAAAAGCAATTTTACTAACATCATGTTTTTTTTAGGGACATGTTTGTACGAAGTAGAGTTCTACCTGCTATTAAAGATGTATTGTATGTAAAGTTATTAAAACTGCTTTTACGATTTAATCTCGATGATAATTCTGTCGTTTGTGACCACGAAAATTGTAAAGTACACAAAACGTTGGAAATAACATAATAATGACAATAAAAAACGCGAAACCGTAAAAATAGTTTGAAATATGTCTATGACACCTGAAAACCGAAAGAAGTACAATATTAACCGTCTCAATAAATTTATTATAAAAAAAAGAACAAAATATTCCTAACCTAAAAGTACATGTTATTATCCGCAACATGCTTTGTCAGATTACAGAAATAGAGTTATCAGCAACATGCTTCGTCAAAAAGTACAATACATACTTACTTTCAGCTGCAAGCGTCGTCATAAGTAACATATAGATACGTCTCAATTATGTCCAACAGTTCAAACCGGTATAACAGAGCGTTAGTCATTTTAAAAGAAATATTAATTTAATATTCATTAAATCAAATTGAAATTAAATGTACATTGTATAACGATGATAATAAAATTGTACATCTTGGAGTTCGTCTTAAAAAAGGACGGCTTTGACTACAAACGAATAGACTAAAAGCTGAAGAAGACGAATAAAATAAACATCTCAAAGATATGCTGAGGAAAATTTGTCTAGGAGATACTTTTTTATAGCAAAAGTGTACAAAAAATACTACATATGGATTTCCATAAAAAGAAACTATGTTTGTCTTCGTGTATAGATGGGTGGACGAGCTCACAGCTCATCTGTTGTTAAGTGGTTACCGCAGCCCGTAGACATCTACAACGTAAATGTCGCCACCCACCTTGAGATATGAGTTCTAAGGTCTCAGTATAGTTACAACGGCTGCCCCACCCTTCAAACCGAAACGCATTACTGCTTCACGCCAGAAATAGGCAGGATGGTGATACCTACCCGTGCGGACTCACAAGAGGTCCTACCACCAGCAAGTAGTACATCTTTATTTAACATAAAGCTAGTAAAGTTTTAAGAAACCACGCGCTTTAACCGAAGTACTTGATAGATGGCTTTATTAGTCTTCTGAATCGTGTAATGGTTCTGTTGCATACATTAAAATTAAAATGCATTCCCAACTGACCACCTCACCCCATGAGGACAGAGTCGCGAGCGCAGCTTATCGTGTCATAAAGCTAATGGTCACCAAACACATGACGTGGCGACTAGTGATGTCGATAAGCAAATTGGTCACCGGTAAATTTAGATGTTCTTCTGTAATGACAGATATTTCTTCGGTATGGGTCTACATCGCCTAATAAATTTTAGTGTACTTAGTGTAAAACGAAAATAATTAGCTCGGATGTTTTTTTGGTGAACTTACTGGTGGTAGAACCTCTTGTGAGTCCGCGCGGGTAGGTACCACCACTCTGCCTATCTCTGTCTTGACGCAGTAATGCGTTTCGGTTTGAAGGGTAGGGCAGCCGTTGTAACTATAGTTGAGACCTTAGAACTTATATCTCAAGGTGGGTGGCGCATTTACGTTGTAGATATCTATGGGCTCCAGTAACCACTGAACACCAGGTGGGCTGTGAGTTCGTCCACCCATATAAGCAATAAAAAAAAAATATATATATATATATATTTCTGTTTTAAAATCAAATTATCAATCATAACAAATCAGCTTCTGATTAAATTTGGTCCGCCGGTCGTTTATTAGTTATTCGACGAAAGAAAACATTCTCTCTAAAGGTACAGAGGTTGCCATGACGGAAAAATACTTTTGGGCTAATTTATTTTGGAGGCTTCAATGTTGATTTAAATTCCAAAAATTGTCAGCAAATTTCGTAAATTTAGCTTCAAAAATATCATCAAAGCTTCGCGTTTCTATTTACATTCTAAGTATTCAAAGTATTAACTGCTGAAGCCGTGGAGTTAACGCAACATTCTTCCTTCCTTTGCTTAAGAAAGCAGAGAATGTTTGGTGCTTCAGAAAGGAAGGATATCTTCTGGCGACTGCGTTTAATGGATTTGGTTGGATTAGGAACCATAATATTATTTCCAATCAGTTCTCTTATTACAAGCTTTTTCGCAGACAAAAAAAATCTCGTTCAAGAAAACCATTTCTAAACATTAGAAGTTAATAAGTATTGGCTAAGTATAGGCTGCTATACTATATGGCACTATAGTATAGCGTAGTCTGAAAGCAGCTTTAGTCCTTGCAACCGTCCACTAAGTACCTACGCAGCACCCTGTTTTGTGTCCTCCTCACCCCACATTGACTTCGTACATTGCATTTTAACCTAATTACATCGAGAGCTTATTAAGTCGGCATCCGGTATCGAACATTGTCGGTGCCAACGCTATGGAAATTCTGTTTCGGCGCACAATGTTATGTTAGTTAGTTGTTACGTTGTTAGTTGCTTGTNTTGCAACCGTCCACTAAGTACCTACGCAGCACCCTGTTTTGTGTCCTCCTCACCCCACATTGACTTCGTACATTGCATTTTAACCTAATTACATCGAGAGCTTATTAAGTCGGCATCCGGTATCGAACATTGTCGGTGCCAACGCTATGGAAATTCTGTTTCGGCGCACAATGTTATGTTAGTTAGTTGTTACGTTGTTAGTTGCTTGTTTGTTATGTTGGAACAATGTCGACATAATTATGAACACGCTACAAGCGTAACTAGGTAAATTAATTGAAATTTAAACGTAATAAGAGAGAAGAATGAATAGATACATCAAGACCCCGAATACTGATAGCCTGATCGAGAATTGAAACCTAGTTCCACGATGAAGTACCTAGTCCACGTTTTTATATAAGCAAAGTATTTTTTTTTATTAATTAATTTATTTATTAGACTTCATGTAAATTTTACATTGACGGACTTAATGCCTAAGGCATTCTCTAACAGTTAACCAAAGGTAGTGCAGAATAAATAGTCGTAGGTGCAATGACACACATACACAAACCCGTATACATACTTAAATACTCATACATACATACATATTATTATAATAGTTTATACAGTATTAAAATTTAGTTTTTAGTTAGTTTTTGCAACACGATTAATTTCAATGTTAATTCCTGTATCCTGTTCATCCTTGTATGTACACAATAGGGTTTTATGTTATCAGCATGGAGGGGATTCTGGGCTCTGTCGAGGCTAGTTATTAAATTCACGTTAGCAAGTTACATATCACGTATACTGGATTTATGTCAAGCTTGAGCACTTTAGATAATGCTAAGAGATTTAAAGCTAGCTTTCTTGCAGAAATAAAGGTACCAAGCTTACAAAAATGAAGAGATTTCTTTTTTTTTATTGCATAGATCTGTGGACGAGTTCACAGGCCACCTGGAGTTAAGTGGTTATCGGAGCCCATAGATATCTACAACGTAAATTCCGCCACGCACCTTGAGATGTGAGTTCTAAGGTCTCAGTATAGTTACAACGGTTGCCCCACCCTTCAAACCGAACCATTGTGGACTCACAAGTAAATTTGGGGGAAAAAATCGAATAGAACAGCTACTTCGGAAATTATCCTAAAGCGTTAGAGTGTAATAAATAGATGTATTAACAGAAAACCTAAATATGGACAAGACCAAGCATTTTTAGAAGAAACGGACATGGATAATCTACTGCTTTTGCACTGCTTTTATAATAACTTCGTAATTAATTTCTAGGGATTATAATAGTGCTCTCCGAACGATGTCATATTTGTTTGACATTTATTGAGTCTGGTAACCCAAATACTATCGGGCTGTGGAATGAGCTCCCTCCACGGTGTTTCACGAGCGCTATGGCGTGACCTTCTTCAAAGAGGCTTGCGGAAAGTATTTAATGGTAGGTAGCGACTTGGCTGTGCCCTTGGCATTGCTGGCGTCTGTGAACGACGGTAACCGTTTACCATCAAGTGTGACGTATGCACGTCTGCCTATAAAGGCAGTAAAAAAGAAATATATGTATACAACGGAAAATTATTATGAGACCGGTTAAACTAAAAGGAACTGGAGTTTCCCAGATTTTCTTCAAAAGTTCGATAAATTTAATCTGTTTTCGTAAAATTATTTATACAGTTTACAATTCTAATTATGTACTTTAAATTTATTTCGTCGACATTTCAACATGTTCTGCCGTCCATTGACTTAAAAAAATATTAATTGATTATTACGTTTATTATCACACAGAAACAGCTTACAGTATCTTGAGGTCTAACAGTTTCTCTATTGCAGCTTCATCTTCACGATGAAATGATCCCAGGTGATAAGAGTCAACCAATCATCATCGCTGCCAGAGTTAGGGTATTTTTATTCCAATAGACTCGCAAACCGCAGGTCGAACTAAGTTGGTTTCTTTAGCGAATACGTGTATTTGGATTTTGTCGAAATGCATATTTGTGTGACCAATTTTTTTTCTCTACCTATTCGCTGTTAGCCTAATGGGCTATTGCAGCTACGCCCGGACTGGTAGGTGAGCTCACGGGCTCAACCTGAGTGAATTTGCTAACACTAGCCCTAGCAAGAGCAGTGCTTCGCAGAATCTACCACCGAATCTGAATGACGACCCACTATCCGGCGAGAAACTCAGTGGGCAATATTTATTCTTGGCTATACATGTGATAGCCAAATAGCGGAGGAACTGGGGATACCTATCAGCGACGCACTCCACCGGGCTGCAGGGCGGGATCGATGGAGACAGTTGGTTGACGAAATCGAACGGAGTCACGATCCTCAGCAGTGAGGAACCGATCGAAGAGAGAGAGAGATATATGTGATCCTTAACTTCAACAGAAACGTGTCTCTTAGTCTGTCCCGTATTTAAACTTGTCAAAATTAGTCAAAATTATTGCTTCTCTGATTATTTAGTAAATCATTATAGAACCATTGAACCAGTTCAAATGTTCTGTTCCATAAATAACATGATAGGATAAGGTTATGACCTCACCGAAATCAGTTCGTAATTTTCTATTTTTTATTGTTGTTTAATCATGTTCTGTAACCGACCAGTTAGTCTGTGCTAAGATTTAAGGTTGCATAAATACTCAAACACATGTGCGATATAAATGTATTAAATAAAATTCTTAAAATTATATTATGTTACGTGTGAATCTCCGACAATAACAGTGTTGAAGGCTTAGTACAGGAGTCTAGGATTTTAATATTAATTTTATTCGTTTTCGTCTCTGAGTCCGATATTAGTATATAATTTCTGGTGATTATAAATAAATAAATAAAATAAATATTTACTAACAATCACGCCACGTTAACTGGTCCCGTGATAAGTTCTTAAAGAACTTGTGTTACAGGTACCAGATAACGGATATAAATGTAAGATTTTTATTATACACATACATATATTTAATATACATCCATAACCCTGGAAAAGACATTTATGTTTATAATACAAATATCTTCCCTTGGCGGGATTCGAACCCGCGACCCTCTTGTGTACTGACCATGTCACTTACTACTACACCAGACGGCCGATTGATATGAACACGGCGCCTTATTGCGAGAGACAGTTTTTATAGTCGTTGTGGTTTGTAAAAAATGTCCAGCGTATCCTTATCGACCATTTTGTATAATTCTGCGGACGTGCTATAAATTTGTGTAATTACCGGTGTATTGTGAACCTATTAGTGGTAGTTGTCACTGCATATGTGTGCCGGGAATGCGTTCCGATGTTATAGGATAGGACAGCAGTTCCAATTGAATTTGAAGTCATCGTGGCCTAAATGATAAGACGTCCGGTGCATTGATTATTGAGCGATGCACCAGTGTGCAAATCCCAGACGAGTACCAATTTTTCTAATGAAATACGTACTCAACAAATGTTCACAATTGACTTCCGTGGTGAAGGAATAACATCGTGTAATAAAAATCAAACCCGCAAAATTATTATTTGCGTAGTAGCTGGTGGTAGGACCTCTTGTGAGTCCGCGCGAGTAGGTACCATCACCCTACCTATTTCTGCCGTGAAGCAGTAATACGTTACGGTTTGAAGGGCGGGGGAGTCGTTGCAACTATACTGAGACCTTAGAACTTATATCTCAAGGTGGGTGGCGCATTTACGTTGTAGATGTCTATGGGCTTCAGTAACCACTTAATACCAGGTGGGCTGTGAGCTCGTCCACCCATTTAAGCAATAAAATAAAATAAAATTGTGATACTTGAATTAATATGAAATATAAAAATCCACTAATATAACTAGTTCAAGGAGAAATCTGATTTATAACTAAATGTAAGCTATTTTGACGAAAAAAAATGTCTAATCATAAGTCTTCAATAGTCTCACAAATTTTATTGGACTGGACGGGTCATTGACTTCAATATCGATCACGAAATCTAAACTCACTGATTTGTACTGATTGGGATTTTTTTGGTTCCAGACATTATTTTGCGCCCTAAGATGGAGGCCGACATCACACCCGTAAGTACCTTATACCCTCAATTATTGATAATAATAATAGCTTTTTAATATTCAAAATAAAACAGTAAATAATAATAAGCTGCACTCTCAACCGAGTTTTGTTACAAATGTAATTCAGCGCCATCTATTGACTGTTGCCTGACTTTATTATGAGAAGCGTTCTACTAGTGAGGGCTGTATCAATTTTGTCCCTTAAAACACAGGTGGCGCTATAACGAATGCGTACAATAACAGATGGCGTTAACGTTCCTCATGAAAAAGGCTTTGGTCAGTCTCATGGTTCTCCAAAGGATTCTTATTTTAAGGTTGTCTGTCGTAGTTTCGTTACTTTCCGATAGGTGTCAGAAGGCTTAAAAATCTTTATTCAGATTCTAAGCTACGCGCTTGAAATCGTTTTATATATTTTTAATAATAATTCCTTAAGAATTTAGATGAGAACTAAAGAAAGGATGTGAACTATTTTCATGTCTTTTAAATGGCTTAAAATAAGTTTTGTTTCTTTTAATGAATTTTAGTTTCGAAATCAAATAGTTAGCCATATTATTGAACATCATGTTCTAAATATTGTATTTCGGAACGAAAATGTATTTGCGGAAGGGTTCTTATGTTGGCGATTTAAAATTTCGATCACCGTAGCTAACCGTCGTGACGGAAGATAAATTTAATCCTGGTTTCGGTCGTTCGCATTACATTTTTCGCACAATTTCCTTTCGAGTTCGAATACATTATAAAAAAGCGTCCTGTAAATTATATTTGAGATGGTTAAAGGCAATTTAAAATACTTTAGCCTCAGCCCACCATATTTTTCGGTTGGAACTCATAAATACATTATCATGTTGCCGTGAAGCAGTAATGCGTTTCGGTTTGAAGGGTGGGGCAGCCGTTGTAACTATACTGAGATCTTAGAACTTATATCTCAAGGTGGGTGGCGCATTTACGGTGTAGATGTCCATGTGTTCCAGTAACCACTTAACACCAGGTGGGCTGTGAGCTCGTCCACCCATCAAAGCAATAAAAAAATAATAATTTTTTTTACCAAAGTCTTGGGTATGAGTTAGGTGTCGAGAAATTACGTAAACGTTACCAATTTGTAAGTATGTTTTGGTTAAATTTGTAGGGACGATATTACTACTCTTACTTTTCTGTTACGACTTATTAAGAGTTAAATTGAAGAGAGAGTGAGGTTGTCTTTCCTCCGTACACACTCTGACCCGACCATCGGATTGGTAAGGTTTTATATAGTTTGCAATAGGCTGAATGTATTTCATAAATTACCCCGTAAATTATGTTAGATATAACACTACTATCTTGAGAACTAATGGTAGAGCATGGTGAGCACCCTCGCATTCGTTACATCACCCTCCCGACTATTTGTACGATGACGCAATGCAACTGATATATTATAATTAGTTTAGAACTTTTACTAATAGTTTAGAATTAGTTTGGAGGTATATTTTTTCCCTATCCATTCGTTAGTTGCTTAAGGGTCTATTTACTAAGCTTCACACGGGCGGGTAGGTGAGCTTGTGAGCTTACGAGCTTAACCTGAGAGAATTTGCTAAAACTAACCCCTGGTAAAAGAACAGTGCTTCGCAGTATCTAGCGCCGGATCGAAATCGCGACCCACTGAGAAGATCCGATGATAAGCTCAGTGTGCTCATGTGCTCCGATAACTCTTTTAAATAGTGTGGCTTTTATCTGTCCGACTAATCTAATAGAATTTACCTAAATAGGTACGAAAATACTGATCGCATCCCAATGATGTTTCGCATCGGTTCATTAATAAACTATGACCTGTCGTTGACCGCAGCAGCCGCAGAAGCTTTTTCGAAATGCTCGCGCCTGAAATTTAAAGTGGTTAGAAATTTGAATGCTCAGTTCCGGATGGTGTTCGAATTTAACATTTGAACTGATATTAATTGTTTGAGCTTCCTTAAACCCATGCTAATATAATAAATGTAATAGTACTTTTTATGTTTGTTTGTCCTTGTTCGAACTTTAAAGGATGCAACGTATTGCCAGTTTTTTTTTAAGTCAGGTATTAGGTCACGTAAGTGGCATAAGCTACCATTTATCCCGAAAAAAACATCTCATTCTAACGGGAAACTACACTCAGGCTGTTTCTCGACCACTCGGGCGAAGCTGCGGTGATTATGCAAGCAGCCGGTATGATTATCGTTCAGATCAAAATACCCTTGACTTTGGTTGTCTTTGCTAATTGTTGACTGAAATACACCGATTAAAAAGTCTAATTACGCTTTAACGAATCTTTTATAATATTTTTTTTCGTTTCATTAATATTACATAACTTAAATCTCTGTTAGTTATCCTTAACTTATCTTGCATAGCTGTTTGCGCGAATTTCTGAGAAAAAGTATAGTATATATCTTAAGTCGAGCTACGAGATAACTTGCTGGAAATGGGCTGCGTCTTGCAACCACAAATTACTATGATTTAATATTGCTTAGTTATCTGCGGGTTGGTAATTTGTTAGCGCGCCTCTCGGCCCCACGTTGGGCGCCATTGTTGCTTCACAGCCTTTTGTTCATCGTCTTCCAGCCGCGATAAGATCTTGAGTTATTATGATTAGGATTCTTTGCGAAGTGACGCGAGCGCGCTAATTCCTCCTTTATCGTTTTAGTTTTACTTGACTGCGGGACAATTTGCCACTAATTGTCCTTCTTATTCTCAATTTAATAAATTTTTTTTGTGAATTGTTTGTTTAATTTTAACGCTACTTAAAAAGTTAATTAAGTTGACATACTTTTCGATGATACGATAAACTAAAAGTTTGTGACAAAATCATTGTATTCATGTTCTACTATATAACTATAGAAAATACATAGCGTCATAACCCGTCAAGCCTATCAACGCTCGAATTCGAAAGTGGTTCACTAGATTAATAAACGTCACCAACACTCGTAAACTCAATGAAGTTAATACATCAACCGTCACGTCAGCTCATATTATTCGGACTTTCATTTCATATAGTGGCCATTAAGTGAATCGATCCATACGTGGTTTTTCAATTAGTGAAAACATTCGATTGTCGTTCCGTTTATATTGTAATTGGTGGTTCGTTATCCATTCATCTTGACCGGTGTAATGGGTGGCCATCAGGGAAATGAATCGTCTACTGTCTGGTCTGTCGAGCACGGTACGAACCAGTGTTCTCCTCGCGAAATTGCTTTCCGTTTTAATGTCCGCGGTATTGTTGTGAGTCGAGCCATTACGACCGTTTAAACCTTTATTAATAAACTTTATTAAAAACAATTTGTATACGTAATCGAACGTAATTTTTTTGGTTTTTTTCGCAGGTTCCATTCCAGTAGTCTGCTCCCCTCCATTTTCCTAGAAGATCCTAGAATTAATGAATGAACTCCCGGCTCCGCCATCTCTTCATTAATGTCCTGTTGTTTTTTCATAAACATTTTCGAACAGTAAAAAAGAAGTGCCCGGACGTGTGAAAGAGCTCCCAACCCATCCACAGTGTAAAGTGGTCTGGTAATAACTAGTTATTACTACGTGAATGTCGCCACTCTATCTTGAGACGTTAGGTATAAGTATCTCGGTTGAAATAAACACGGCGGGGCACCTACCTACCCGTGTAGGCCCACAAGACGCTTGGAGACGTCGGATTTCGACATAACCCGGTCTGATAACCCCCTGGATCTTGTATCCGTAAATGGATTCCCCAGGCTAACAAGACACCCCACAATAAATAAATACGCAAAAAACTTTTTTATTTCGCACAAAACCTAAAAAAACTTTTTAAATTCAAACAGAACTAAAGAGAAGAATCATTTTTTTTTATCAAAAGTAATAAAATTATTGTGTCGTATCAAGAAACGATGAATTGTGATTGTATGGAACTTGTGGAGCTTATCAAAATGTTTTGCAGTTTGTAAAAATACGTAGGTACCTATAAATTCCGTCACATACGTAAAGCTAATATGATATATACAGGTCAAGCTAATAAAAGCATGTTAAATTTAGTAGCAATTTTGACGGATCGAGAAGAACTCCTATCTAATTAATTAACTGTCCCCGTTGTTTGTTCTAATCCAGAATCTTTAAATTTTAAAATAATGCCCTTCTTGAATGAAGTGTGTTCTTTTAATGAGAGATTTGTGTTTTTTTTATTGCTTAAATGGGTGGAGGAGCTCACAGCCCACCTGTTGTTAAATGGTTACTGGAGCCCATAGACATCTACGACGTAAACGCGCCACCCACTTTGAGATATAAGTTAATAATAAGGTCTCAAGTATAGTTACAACGGCTGCCCCACCCTTCAAACCGAAACACATTACTGCTTCACGGCAGAAATAGGCGGGGCGGTGGTACCTACTCGCGCGGACTTAGAAGAAGTCCTACCACCCGTAAAATATGTGGAATAGTGAAGTTGTATAGAAAGCTGGTTCGGTAGCTTCAACGTTGGACAGTGCAACGGCATGCGGTGTGCGTGCCACACCCCATTCATTAGCCGCCGAGTGTTTCCGTTCATTTATCAATCCGCAAACCGGGTACGCCTCGACAGAGCCCTAAAGAGAATAGCAACGACCAAACGAATTTGATTCGCGAATTTCCTATTTCTAAGCCTACATAAACCATCGTTTAATTCCGTATCTAAAATTGATTAATAAACCCGCGAAATTACTGTTTTGATACGAACATCTGTGCCGGACCGGTCGGTCTCAGGGGGCGAAATGCCATTCTTGATAAAGCGTTGATCATTTACTAGACTTACATTACAAACTGTAAAGCCGCATCGTATTAATTAAACCCGCCGTTTAATTAGGTCTTCGATAACTTTGACCATTCATTTAGTTCGATGTTCTTAACTTAAAGTGATTTGTTGTGTGATTTCGATGTCCGGCCATTTACGAACTTCACTATTGAAGGTTTGAAGTAACCTTTGTACCGGTAATTATTAATTTAGCTTAGTATTTATCTTATTTGTTATTATACCTTTAAACGAGCAATTCTTGTATATATATAATCTGAATCTCGGACACGGCTCCAACGATTTTCATAAAATTTAGTATACAGGGGATTTCGGGGGCGATAAATCGATCTAGCTACGATTTATTTTCAGAAAATGTTGTTTTATTCGTATTTTCAATAATCAACTCTTCCCGACATCTATTGGCGAATAATAATACTATTTTTCATAATTGAGGGCAACTAACCAAGATGGCGTTGTAAAAAAAAAATCTCGGTCATAATCTAGTAGTTCATTAATCCTTTAAGATTACTTAATTTTAAATAATCGTTTAGATTGTTCTTTGGAGCGGACATTAACAACCTTTTTGCTAAAGTCGTAAAGATTCGGCCGTTTCTAATTAAAACGACGATGAAATTAATTAATGAAGGTGCCGCGATAATGTAATCATCGTTCTGTCAACATCGATTTAAGCTTTTACTATTCTATTAAAATATTCGTATCTAATCTATGCTTTAATAGTGGCGGGACACGAATAAAAACAATACAGTATAGCACTGTTGTTAATTATAGTAATACAATTCGAACATTACTGGTGGTAGGACCTCTTGTGAGTCCGCGCGGGTGGGTACCACCATCCTGCCTATTTCTGCCGTGAAGCAGTAATGCGTTTCAGTTTGAAGGGTGGGGCAGCCGTTGTAACTATACTTGAGACCTTAGAAGTTATATCTCAAAGTGGGTGGCGCATTTATGTCGCGTAGGGCTCCAGTAACCACTTAACACCAGGTGGGCTGTGAGCTCGTCCACCCATCTAAGCAATAAAAAAAAAAACAACGCGTCCGATGATCGTATCATCTCCGTCCAATACATATATTGTGCAAGCGAAAAACGAATTTATAAGAAGCAATATTGTTTTGGCAATTGACTGGCAGATATGTCGCGTGCTGTACACGGTATGGAAAGTTGTAGTGGGCAGATTTGAAAGAATACCTTTAATACGAAATTCACAGAGAAACGGTACTGCGGTCAGATTTGTTCCGGACTCAACGAGACTTGTTTGCGGTTACTGCGTATTGTATTGGTCGGATACGGTGAAGTTTTAAACCGAGATGCATTTATGTGATCCGCGTGAGGCAGGAAAGGGACGAGAGATTCGAAAACAACTTGCGCCTTTGATCCTTGACGCGCACTGGAGTTATGCGGTTTTGAATATCGTTTCCAAATAGGGGTCCGTTCAAAGCATTCGGCGCCGCGGCGGTCTTGGGTTAACCGTCGATATATCGTTTTATTTAGAAGTTATTCCAAGATTATTGAATTGTATTCGAATGGAATTTATTTAAACATGACGATAGAGGTAGCTAACCTTCAAGAAAAAACTATGTACAAATATATATAGCACATCGACGCTTGAAAGGCAAACGTGACTAAGCGACAATGCGTGAACTTTACAGTAGACTAATTTAAAGTTGAAATACCTGCAAAAATGATTTTTTAACGAATCTAGCTGTAGGATTGAAATGATTTTAACAGACCTAGAAGTATATTTTTTTGCGCATCGAATATGGTTATTGCCTATCATTTATGTACAAAGCAGTTATTGTCGCTTAGTCACGTTTGCCTTTCAAGCGTCGATATGTATGTTCAGTTGAAATGCACTGAGAAAAAATGTTAACTATGTGTTTCCAAATTCAAAAACACAATTGAGAGTCTATTATTTATTCGGGATCAGTATAAATGTACTTCTGTTTAAGCTCTGAGTTGTGGGGTACCACCGTGCGGTGGCCGCGCTGTGTCGTCGGCTCCGGATATATCCCCTGAATTGGCTCCATTCATTTTGAGCTCGCTCGCACGCCGGAACGCTACTTGCACCGCTAATGGCACTCCCGATTTAATTGCCGTTCGCTTAGTTTTATTACGAAATTCAAACACAAGAATAATACTGTTATTACTATTGCTTTCTTAAATCGTAAAACACTTACATACATAATGATAGATTTCGTATAACATTGAGAAAGAACAATGTAATAGTATCCTAAACAATTAATTTTACGCAAAAAAAAAAAAAAAAACGTTCAATGAAAAATAAATAAAACGAAATATCTGCTTTTTCTGTAATCAAATGTAATTTTATGAAAACAGAAAGTAAATTGAAGTACTCGTCCAATTATCCGGCTCTCCTGACCCTTCGCCCGCCGAATCGCGAGATATAAGCGGTCAACTCTCATTTGATATTCCGCGCTCACTCCCCGTAATGGAATAACGTTGTGCGACTCCGCGTATCTATCTACACGTTGATATATACGTATACGATCCAGTATATGTGTGTATTTTATTTCGTGTAAATCGCCGATGATTTTCCGTGACCCTTGTCAAGTGGAACCCATTAGCGGGACTTTATTAAAACAACGGAAAGTTTTCTGTTCGAATTTATGCATTAGTGTCATTTGGATGCAGGTAACCGATTTTAAGGATAAATTAAGCTACATTTTTATTGTCCAGCCTAGGTCGTTAATGCGTTTAGTATTATAATAAATCACAATAATCGTCGGTGATTTCAAAAACCAAAGATGTGGTGTCGTGGGACACCAGGTAGGAACGAAGTTCCTTCGGCTAATGTAGAATCGACACAATTTGCAAAAAAAGAAATGGTGCTCAATTTTATGTAGGTTTTCTTGGTTTTTCTCTTAAATTTTGCTGATTCGTTTTTATTTAAGTACGGGAAAGTATTTAGGAAATTCAGTATTTTAGGAAATAACAAATTACGTAAAATTAAAAAATAGTAATTCAAATTATCAATTAAAATAACAAAATATATCTCTTTATTTTTGGTTGACAACATAAAATTACATAGAAATAGAAATAATTACGTAATAGAGAGAGAAGGGATTAGAGAACGAAAAGAAAGAAGGAGAAAGAGAAAGGTATTATACACTACTCGCTTGTGTATGCGACTGTCGCGCCTGCGCACGTCTCATTTAACGGTTTTATTCCACGCACTTTTTTCCACGGATTTTTTCTTACGGTTTTACTATCACATTTTTTTCAATTCGGTCGCGCAGCAAAATCCCTATCCCCTCCAAGCCTGCCGTAAGGAACTTCGTTCCAAAACTTCGTTCCAATAAAACGGGACAGCATTTGCTTGACTTAAGCATGCACAACCAGTTTTTTATTACGAAATTGTTTATGAGTTTATGAGTGGTTATTGTTTTTAAAATTGCTCGAAATATCTTAATAAAATTTAATACAGTCATAGTTTGAATCTTGACCAGAGGATTTCGCAGTTTATTGTAATCTGTTTGCTCTATCACCTCTCCGTAAGTCGTAGAATATTTTCCTAGTGTTATATTATAGTCTCCCTAATTTCTATCCGCAGTGCTTTTGCAACTTTTACTTTAATGGTATTTGTAAATTTATTGCAAAGTGAACTGCAAGAGCATCTGCCTATCTACAAAAAAATAATTATTAACATAATTGCAAGAATATTCATTTCTGAATAATATATCAAAATCCACAAATGGATAGGAATCCCGTAATGTGCCTGTAAAACTTTAATATGAAATTAATTAAAAACGCTTGTGATGCGTACTGGTTTGTACGTTATGTGGATAGTTCATTATTGATGTTCGTCGCGACACATCCCCGGTACAGCAGTTAGTTAACCGCTACAGCCTGTTAAAGTTAATAACAACCGGTTAAATATTATTATTTAACATGCTGTTATAGTTGCTACGAATAACTGCTATCAAACTTGAGTGTTTTTTCCTACCTAAGCTGATGGTCTTGAGAAGCCATTTTAGAGTAATCCTAAGGAGTAGGTGAGCTCACGGGGCTCAAACCTGACGACGTTACTAACATAAACCCTAGCAGGATCTACCACCGGATTGGAAACGCGACCCATTGAGAAGAACCGGCGAGAAACTCAGCGAGCTATGTCTGTAGGTTAATTTACTCGCCGAGCTCTTCGTCGCAAGCGACGGGTTCGACGAGGACGATGACCCGTGCTTGAGGTATCTAAAAGCACCGTTAGTGGATCGGGAGGATCCGAAGTGACGTGTTTTGGGCAACGTCGACTGTATATCATCTTGAGCGTAATATGCCTTACCACTGAAATCAGTAGCAGATCGATTTCAAGACGACAGTCTTAACCAAATACATTGTTTCGCTTTCCTTTTGTTTACTTACTGCCGAAAGCCTCGAAGGAGGCCTAGCAAGCCTAGCTTAGCAAGAGAACTGCTTCGCTGAATCTACCATAGGATTGTAATCGGGATCTACTGAGTTTTTTTTTGTCTCTCTACCTATGCTGATATCCTTGAGAGGCTATTTCAGCTTCACCCTAACGTGTAGGTGGGCTCAGGCGGCTCAAACCGGAGTGTTCCTAACACTGGCCCTAGCAAGAGCAGTGCTTCGTAGAATCATCTACCACCGGCTCGGAAACGCGACCCACTGAGAAGATCCGGCGAGAAACTCAGTGGGTTGGATCTACTGAGAAGATCAGGCGAGAAATTTATAGGGTTGTGTCTGTGGGTTAAGTAGCACGTCTAAACCTTTCGCGTTTGACGGTTTCGACGAAAATGAGGATTGGTGCTTGGCTTGCCTAAAATGACCGATAATGAATCGGAAGGATCCGAAATGACCACGTAAAACAAACATGTCCTAACTATGGTAAACAAAATTTTATAGTTCCTCGTATAAAATACGCGGAGCAGAATTTCGAATGAATCACGAAAAATAAAATTACAATAGAGTACCATTATAACGTAACGTAAATCATTTTAACAGCTCTAATAAGTTGGTGTTAGCCTAATAAAAAATGCTTGAAGAATTCGTTTCATAATACCTGTAGCCCGGATACATTTTTTTATTAAATAATTTATCGACCTTGTTTTATGTTTTGTTCCTACACATAGCGTTGTTTTGTTATGTCAATAAACGATAGTTTCGTGTAGCAAAATGTAAGTTGTAAAGTAGCGCTTTGATTGCAGACTTTTTTGGAGTCATGTAGATGATGGTAAAGAAAATGTAAAACGTATTGAACGGCCCTAAACAAAAGTGTTATTTGTGCGTGGTATAAACTTATGTACGAGACAAGAACGAGACTTTGACCTCATGCCTCAAAGCG
The DNA here is from genome assembly GCF_003987935.1 of Bombyx mandarina. The sequence goes on along the minus strand of NW_021011498.1, from coordinate 3,735,848 downwards.
GCGTCCATGTTGTGAGGTATATGAATTCCGGTCACGATCTTACATCAGATGGGCCTTGTAGTTCTGGAATAAAAAGTTCTGGTTGACCTAAAATACCTAATATATCTGGTAAAGGCGGCGACTTCGAGCGGAAATCGAAACTGGACCCTGTAGTAATGTAGTCATCACTAGATGGACGAGGCGATGTTACATTTTTAAATTATCTATATAATAATACGTGAAGCAAAAACTTGGTATCCCTTTTTACGTAATTTCGCGGACGGAGGAGTATGAAATTTTCCACACTTATAGAGAATATAGAGAAGAAGTGGACAATGCTAATATTTTTTTTAAATAATGCATAAAAGATACTTTAAATCAATAAAGAAGACATTACACACACTACATACCATGTATTTGACGCACACACGCATGCATACTATTTATTGTCAAACTTTTGTTCTTGACGTCTGTGGTCAAATTGAGAATAGATTAAAATTAAATATTGTTTGTCTTTATTAATATTTTTTTATAGTGTAGCCTTGGCGAAATTTGTGATTATAGAAGTATAAAATACAATCTTAATAGTGTACAAACTTACAACTCCATTTAATTATAGTCGAATTTCGACTACTGCGGGACCACTAGTCTATATAGTGTTTCTTTAACTCAGATGAACTGATGATGTGATAACGTCCTTATCTACGCAGACGTTAAGTTTATTTTGGCTTTGAGTAAGTAGTAGTACGTAGTAAGTACGTGCTTGACTTTTAGGTTCAATTTTTGTTAAATCGAGTGTAGTTTTATTAACGAAATTAGATTATGGCTTAATAAAATAAAGGTATAGAGTTATTAGGAGAAAAAATACATTATCAATAAGAGGTTTTCAAAAATTCTAGTATAAATTATTTGAAGTATGGTTGTTTAAATTAACAATTTTTGTTAATCACTTTTAATGTTTATTCTCGTGCTTATTATATTCATTTTATTTTTCTGACGTTTCGAATATTCTTAGAACTTATATTTCAAGGTGGGCGGCGCATTTACGTTGTAGATGTCTATGGGCTCCAGTAACCACTTAACATCAGGTGGGGTGTGATCTCGTCCAACCATCAACACAATAAAAAAAATTCTATAGTTTTTGCGGTCCCGGACAATTCAAACCCTAAAAATAGTTTGAATTACGTCTATGATTCGCAAAAACTAAAGAAAACTATAAAATACACTTTAATCACTTGCTATATTTAGATCGCAATGATCTTCGGCTTAAACTTTTTCAATTATCATCCACTTTGATTAGATTTTTGAAACATAAAATAAAACGTGTGTAATATAGAATTGTTAATATACTTTAATAAAAAGTTAGTAGTATTATTTTGAAACATTTTAGTTATTTTAGTTACAGCAGTGTAATATCCATTAAAATAGACAGGACCGCAAGAATTATGGCTTTAGTACGTCGAGTCTAGGCATTAATAATGACTAGCGTTTTATACGTTAAGAGCCAAGGAGATCTAACAATTTGAAACTACCTTCATTTTCAAGTTTTTTATTTCTTTTTAAAGGTCGATTTGGTAACTAAATATCAATTATACACAAATGTATAAAAGCAAATAACTGCAGAACTTAGAATGGGCTGACTTTTCGTTTTTTTTTTATTGCTTAGATTTGTGGACGAGCTCACAGCCCACCTGGTGTTAAGTGGTTACTGAAGCCCATAGACATCCATTGAGCCCATTGAGATATAGTTCTAAGGTCTCAGTATAGTCACAACGGCTGCCCCGCCCTTCAAACCGAAACGTATTACTGCTTCACGGCAAAAATAGGCGGGGCGGTGGTGTCTAGAAAATGTACATAATAAGAAGCAGCTAGTATTGCTGATGTTTGTGAGTACGTGAGCGACGGATATCACTAATATTTAACAACTTTGAAATTTTGCACCCATACTGAAGATTATTGTTAACTGCTGCGGTGTGTTTAAAAATGACTTTCATTGGTAAAGGACTAAGGTAGTGTATAAAAATCAAACTTGAAAAGTCGTTGGTTGTGCAGCGTGTTGTAAGTTCGCAAGATTGGGTATCACCTGCCTAAGCCTTTTCACCGGTCGCGAAACAGCCATACTGACTCCCAGGTCGACGGCAATGGTTTTGTGCGTAGAAGATCTCTTAAGCCACGTCATCTGATCCCGCAGGATGGCACAGTCGCAGAAGTCGATCATCGCTCTGACGCGGCAGCAAGTCTTTACTACCATGAAAGGTAGACTGTGAATTTTTTTTATTGCCCTTGTAGGCAGACGAGCATACGACCTACCTTTTTTATTTTTATTGCTTAGATGGGTGGACGAGCTCACATCCCACCTGTTGTTAAGTGGTTATTGGAGCCCATAGAGATCTACAACGTAAATGCCCCACCCACCGTGAGATATAAGTTCTAAAATCTCAAGTATAGTTAACACGGCTGCCCCACCCTTCAAACCGAAACGCATTACTGCTTCACGGCAGAAATAGGCAGGGCGGTGGTACCCATCCGCGTGGACTCCCAAGAGGTCCTACCACCAGTAAATGGTTAACCACCTGATAGTGACTGGTTACCGTCGCCCATGGACTTCAACAATGCCAGGGCCAAGTCACTGCCTATCGTTAAGACTTACCGTGTGTTCTTACAGTGCGTAACGTAACAACACGTCTAACGAACTAGGCATGTTAAAGATTTCATAACAGCACAGACATTGTTATTATACTGGGCACGCTATCTTCGTGATTCATAAAACACAGTTCACTCAATTAGGCTAGCTTTATTCATTTAAGTAAAACAGCGCTTCGCCGTTACTGAATTTATGTAATACCTAGTTTTTTTGTGAAACAAGTATCTTAATATCTTTGTGTACTAATTAATGGTAGTGCAACATTTAGGGGTATAAGATCTGAAATTCATTTCTGCTTTTCAAATTGAACATTCTTAATTGTCATTTTTGTTCTTAAATGCACCATGTACATTTTTAAATAAATAATTGCAAATCTAGTTGATTCTTCACTAAAATACTAATAACACACGGCTCCACATAAAATGGATTTTTGCATAAAGCAGATGTTTGCTGCTAATTTCGGGGACAGGCACTATAGTTTGCTGAACGTATTTTAATACGAGTACAAATCACACACGACAGGGTGATATTTTTAGGGTTAATATGTGTTCGAAAAAATCGAGTGTCATATTTAAAAAAAGAATTTTTTTTGAAACTATTATTTTGTATATGTATATTTTGTAACTATACTGAGACCTTAGAACTTATACCTCAAGATGGGTGGCGCATTTACGTTGTAGATGACTCAGTATAGTTACAAATGTAGAGGGTTCCAGTAACCACTTAACACCAGGTGCGCTGTGAGCTCGTCCACAAATCTAAGCAATAAAAAAAATTATAACTGTCTTACATATCAAGTTACATTTACAACGTAGTACTGTCACCGCCAATAAAAAAAAGCACAGAGACAACTACTTCGCAATTAAACACTCCAAACGAATGTCTTAATACCCGTCCGCAACAATTTCTACGGTAGTTAAGTTTGAAAATGGTCTTTTTCTTTCGTTAATGGTTAGACTGTGCTCGACGCCCCGTTCCGGGCTTGTTTGGTATTAATTGCGCCTTTTGTCGCTTGCATCTGCCGTCTCGCTTGCAGGATACGTTTGCGGTTGCCCGGGAATCCTACTGGAACATTCTGGAATGTTTACTGTGCGAGGCCAATGAGCAGACGTAGACGGTTCGTGACCGAGCGGTTATTGCGTTTGGTGAAAGAAATACCGATTGGTTTTGAAAAATAGTTCGAGACGTAAGAGATTACGGCATTTAACTATTGCGTCTAAATACATAAACACTACCACGATACGTAAAGTATTAAAATTGTTTGATAAAGATTTTTCGAGCTTAATGCTATTTTTCAGTGATACATAATACAATTTTAACGTTTTGATAACTATAAAAGTATTTTAGTTTCTAAAAGACAGTTTTCTATACTAATATTATAAAGAGGAAAGATTTGTTTGTTTCGAATAGGCTCCGAAACTACTGGACCGATTTGAAAAATTCTTTTTCCATTAGAAGCCGACATTGTCCCTGATGAACATAGCCTACTTTTTTTTATTATATATTTTGTTTGTTTCATGTGTGTTTTAATGTTTCCGAAGCGAAGCGAGGGCGGGTCGCTAGTGTTTAAATAAAACTCCTGTTGACGTCTGATTTCGTATCTGCAGACCGCAAAACTAGAACTACCAGAGTTCCCATTATACACAGTAGCAGCGAACAACATGCGAGGATTTTCCCTTTATTTTTATTCGTTTGTTTCAGTACTGAGTAATTTTATTTATGACCATCGCGGACCGTTAGTGCAACAGCCATTGTAAACTTTTAAATTAAATTTTACACACACAATTGTTTTTAAAAAACTGCGAATGACTTATTAGCTATTGAACGCATGTAATGTACAGTATTAACTCAAAAGGTCTTATTCAAATAATCTTAACTGTCTGTAATCGACCAGAGATAATCCAGAAAAAAATTGAATCCAACTTTAACCATAGTTGCGAAGATACTTATAAACTTACAATATTACTTATAAATGGAAAGAAACTGTTTTGGTAGTAAAGTTGTAAAGATGTCTTCCGGCAAAGGGATATTGTTCGTACAATCTTGTTTTTAAAATTTACAGATCTGCTAAAGTACCTATGAACAATTAACTAATAAAGGTTCGACAATTAATTTTCTTAATAATTCACTGTAGAAAAAATATTATCTTTGGTTCTTCGTGTGCCTTACAAACTTTTAGGAAGACATTCAATAAGCTTGCAATTCGTTCAACCTAGTATAAAAAATTGGCCAAGTGCCATCGATTAAAATTACAAACTCGAAGAAATTCGAGAGGGTTTTAATAATAAGTTTAGCATAAAATAATGTGGCAGGCCCCGTTCCATGGCTGAGGTGCGCAAATATTGTTTCTGTAGTATAACGTTTCAATGGGGAATTGTTTTTGGAATTCACTCCCTCGAGACCTTTATTTCTGTTCATGAATAAGTCGCTACAAACGTCGGCGTCGCCTAAATTACCTACGTGTGTTTAATTTACGGCCGAAACTGGGTCATTACTCCGGCTCGATTTTGTTGTGTTAAAATATGATCCAAGTTTCGAACTTTACTCGAACAATTTTATGATTTCAACTTGAAAACAAATCGTATGAAATGCGTTTGTTTATTTGTTTTCTCGTTGTAATTGTACGGTCGGCTGGAGGAGCCTTGTGCTTTTTATTCGTTTTGATTTGCCAAACCAATCTCTTTGGGTAAGCGATCGATTGAATGTCCCAATTGTTTAACAAATTATGTTTTGTTGTTCTTAAAAACCATCGGGTAAGCGATCGATTGAATGTTCTTATTGGTGAATTGTGTTTTGTTGTTCTTAAAAACCTTAAAACCAATTCTTACTTCGTTTTCGATTTATTTGTCTATATCTATACTAATATTATAAAAAGGAAAGATTTGTTTGTTTGTATTGAATAGGCTCCGAAACTACTGAACCGATTTGAAAAATTCTTTCACTGTTTGGATGCCACATTATCCCCGAGTGACATAGGCTATATTATTTTTTAACAAAAATTAGGGATCTTTACTAAAACTCAAATAATGTAACCCAAGGTGTAAAAAAATTACCTGAATTTTTTGTTAAATACCCAAGCGAAGCCGGAGCGGGCCGCTAGTTTATAAATATAGCGACAGAAAAGTGAAGATCAAGTGTGAGGAAGAAATAACCTGCGATAGTAGTTAGTAAATTGGTTTCTGAAGTATCGTTATGGTAGGTAGCTGTATACATTTATTAATCTCGCACAATCAAAACCTATTGAAACTTCGACCTTATGTACTAAGGTTAATGTTGGTTTCCAAACAGAAAATGCTACTTTTACTACTAAGTGTAGGTATAATGATAATATACTAAAAAAAATGCAGTAAAATTTTACTGAAAGTATATTCTAAGCTACACACAGTAGCATACCATAACACGGGCGCCCCACCGGCACTTAAGTTCCCCCCGTTGCAGATTGGATGACGCCTTATGATTTACATCCTAAGCAAGCCAACGCCTTTATCTACCCCACTCACCGTGACTGTATGTATAACTTACCGTCTTTAGGGTGAAAAGAAATACAACGCAGATGACTGTCCATGTATTACACATTGTTAGGGATAATTGTGAAGCTTTTCCAGATTTGAATTCCATTCAATCATGAGGATAAGAAACAAAATAAACCTTAAACCTACCTAAAATATTGGTATAAACAAGATTTCTTGCTAATTTGGAAACATATAAAATTATTTGGGCATTTATTTGGTTTGTTTCCAAACACTATGTAACTGTTCTGTTAAATTTTAATAAAATGTTATTTTAGCCTTCTGTAAAATTATATACTGCTAGCCATTACTTACTGGTGGTAGGACCTCTTGTGAGTCCCGCATAGGTAGGTACCATTACCCTGCCTATTTCTGCCGTGAAGCAGTATTGCGTTTCGGTTTGAAGGGTGGGGCAGCCGTTTTAACTATACTGAGACCTTAGAACTTATCTCAAGGTGGGTGGCGCATTTACGTTGTAGATGTCTATGGGCTCCAGTAACCACTTAGTATCAGGTGGGCTGTGAGCTCGTCCACCCATCTAAGCAATAAAAAAAAAGCCAAATCAAAAAATCTATTTTGTCGAATGTGAAAAACGTTTTCCTTATATACAATGAAAGAGGATGAAGTTTTAGTATTCAGTAGGCTTTGAAGATAAGCAGCGGCTTGGCTCTGCCTTTGGTATTGCTGATGTCCGTGAGCAACGCTAACAGTCGCCTTTAGGTGGGTCGTATGCTCGTCTGCCTACAAGGCCAATAAAAAAAATAACTTCTTCTCTGTAGCCCGAACGAAATGTTTCAATGGCGATGTAGTACAAAGAAGCCGCTAGATAATGCAGGCCGCCACTTTACGCTTTGTATCGGCTTAAATTAAAATGTAATCAACACGTAGAGCTTCAATGCTATTAACGGAAAGCCGTATGTGAAAGGAAAAGTTCCAATTAATTAACTCCGTGTAGGCAGTGTGGACATCAAGTATCGTACGGCACGCAACCGTCCCGGACACCTATGTCGATTTGATGATTCAACGTAACAATTCCGACTAATCTACCCAAAAAATTTACTGGTCACGAAGCACTTTTTATAGTGGCCCTAACGAACACACCGCAATGTGAACTTTAATTAAACACGAATACACTTAAATAATTGATTAGAATTCAAAACTTTGGGAATAGCCAAACTTTGTTTATGGTTAAATTCATCTAAGAATGCTTATGAGTGCTTAATACCCTCTGCTGGAAAAGCAAAAATACTTCTACATACAAAGAATTTTATCGTTAAACATCGAAGTGAGTACTTAGATATAAAACAGAATAAAAGCGACTTCAAAGTTGAAATTTACAACTAGGGCATCGGAATCTGTCCCCATAATCATTTTGATTGGTCTTCGTAGCGATTGGAGTCTGAAGGGTCACACTTGACTTGAAATTGGATCGGTATAATCTCAATCGTGATTCAGTTACCCCATTAATCTCGATAACGAACGTTTCAAGTACTACCGTTGCCTTATTAACTAACACTCTAATCTGTATAAAGAAAATAATAGAAGTAAGCTCCTGTGCGCACATTACGCAAAAACTAATGAATAGATTGCGATCAAATTCCAGTTTACCATTCAGATACTAAGCCCATGTCTAAAAAAAAAATTACGATATCCTCATTACATAAAATATAACTTAATTTTTAAAAATTTAAGTTTACAGAAACACTAGATGTATGGCTTATGCGGACAAAGTGGCCGACGCCTAGTATTCAATAACATTTCACTTTTATTTGTAAGCTAGACGACATTTTATATCAACTAAAGTTCTATAGATATTATCGTAAGCTTCCCTAAATAGAGCACAAAAGGGAGAAGTGATAAATTTGACTATTATCTGAATTAATTATATATGTATAGAATAGCAAATCGTGCCTACAATAAAGGGTCTATCATAGATGTGAATACATAGTAACCAATTAAAATGCTGCTGACAGTAATGCATTTAGGTAATTAATCTAGGATGTTGAAACTGGAGCTCCGACTGAAAATATCTCGGAATAGACGAGATCGATATTTCGCAATCGCCTGGATCCTCTCTGACGAACGAATATAGTATTTTCGTACTATTACGATTTATAGTATAGGTATATATAGGTGATTTCCAAATATTTTAGTATATATTCGCAATATCGATTCGGACTATCAAGTTTTGACAATAGAAATTGCTCAGTCTTCATCGTACAAACAAACATACTCGAATATTTTATGAGTGAAACAAATTAATAGGAGAACATACAGATATATCGCAAATTTTTGTAAAGAATAATGAAGCCGGTTCATTCCCATGAACTAAATTTTTTAATAATTTTTTTATGACATAGATTGGCGGACGAGCTCACCGGCCACCTGGTATTAAGTGATGAGCCCATAGACATCTATAACGTACCTTGAGATATCAGTTCTTAGGCCTCAGTATAGTTAGAACGGCTGCCCCACCTTTCAAACCGAAACGCATCACTGCTTCACGGCTGAACTAGGCAGGTTGGTGGTACCTACCCCTGCGGACTCACAAGAGGTCCTACGCCCAGTAAGCGCGGCCAGCGTACACTCTTAAACTAGTCCTATAATTAAAAAATCTTAGCAGTATTAAACCTTAATACTAGAAAACTAGGTACTACTGAGGTCAACGAAGATGTGTAATTAAGTGTCATTGTTAATAGATATAAAATGAAGGGTAGCGTTTTTTGGTTTTATCAAATCGTTGAATTAACTGCACGACGAAACAAATTACTTCATGTCACGCAATATGTTTTACATTTAATGTGGACTTGTAACAGAAATTGAATTTATTCATAAAAAAAAATTATTAATTAAAACGGGAAACCTTAGTATAATTCTTGCCATTAAAAAGATGGATACGAAAGTAATTCCTTTTAATTATCTTAAATTGAATAAATAAGGCGCTATTATGGAGAAAAAAAAATGTTACGAAATATTTTAAGTGAAGCGGTTACTCTAATTTTGTTCTTAAAATATTTCAGTTTTAATTAGAATTTTAAGTAGAGAGAGCTCTCTTCATTAAAAACGTCAAGGTAAATTGAAAGTGTTATTTAACGTTGGCTCATTTTAGTTAGTTAAACATAAATTAGCCTTTTTTTTTTGGCAAAAGACAAAAACGAATAAACTTAATGCAAGACATTATTGCAACGGCAGCAAATCGAGTGCAAGTTTCATCCAAGTTCCACGTCGTGTGAGAGTGCGCGCGTGTAGGTGTCATCATCATCGAATTTTCTGCCGCGTAGTTGCCATTCACTCCTTCTTGTTTGAGGGGTGTGACAACCGTAATACATTCTAGACTTACACATGTCTCGGGATGAGCTACCGTAGCAAGGAGAACCGTGAGCTCATTCACCAGTCGAAGCAATATAATAAAAAACCGGGGAAGATTTTTAATTTGAGTAAAATTGCCGGATTTCAGTCATATTGTTGGCCCGTAAATATTGTCACACGCTCCAGTAGCATAGAGGCAGCGGTTATTATTTCTCGTCGAGTATAAGGTGACTGGTTTTATCGTGTTGTCCTACCTATAGGTAACCACCAACCAGGTGAACCTCTAACTCTTATACGCAGCTTCAAATCTTTTGAATGAGAAACACGCTTGAAATCATTGACCGGTCTGCGGCTGTCGCATATCATTAAATGATTGAACAACTTTTATATTTATTCGAAATCCAGTACCACGAAGCACACGGCTTGGCGTAGTGCACATTCGACATTATATGTACTTCAATAATGCGAGTGGGGAGCAGTGACGCGCTCGGAAACGACTGCAATGTTTGCATTGAAGTGTCCATTATCGTGATGAGGCGCGTCACTATATAAAAATGTTCGCATCTGCGCTATCTACGCCACTGTGAATGTGTACGTTTATCATCTTAATCTTTTAGAATCACGTGGCACATTCCTTTTCATGTACTACGAAGGTTTTTGTGATGGTGAGATAGTAAATAGGAAGTGTAGTGGGTTTTTTGTTTTTTACTGTATGCCCTTGGCTCACCTGCCTACCGAATCATTTAGACATTTCAACATAGACGCGATCTTGAAGATACTAGGTCGGAGTCTCCAGAGTAATAATATTCTAAAGGTTCTGATAATTTTTTTTTTAACGGACGTTTAAAAAACTCCTGTTTGGTGGAGGTCCAGTTTTATGCCTGGCTCTGTCTGCTAATGTTTGAGAAAACGAAAATTTAAGAATCATTTTTTTTTTTTAATAAAACCTTTCCCTAAAATGTAATTTTAATTATTCGGTTATAATAAAAAATTTAAAAAAAAAATTAAAATTAAAGATGTAGTTCTAATTTTTACAATGACAAAGAAAACGATTGACAAATGCTTCATAAACAATGTAAGCTTTTAAAGTAGTTAGTTTTGCGCCTCTTCGACCCGTCCGCTGTGGCTTTTGTCTTCATGACATGTTTTGTTCGGATAATTGACTTAAGTCCATGTGTTTTATGTGCCGAGGGGTTAACGTGCAAGACGTGGGAACGAACGGTGATTCTTCAAAATAAACGACCATTAGGTTGATATATTTGAATTATTATTATTCAGTCAAGAAATTCAAAGTTTGAGATCAAAATACAAATGCTGTGTACGCGTAGCTAAAGGCAAAAAAATCGTTTTAGTAATAAATTAACACGTTTTCTGATTGCATTAGATCGTTAGACGAACCATCTAGTTTTAAGTGATTACTCCTGACATTGCCACTCACTCTGAGATAAGTCTAATTCACAATATTTAGGCAAAGAATTTAAGTAACGCAATACTCGAAAATATAAAATTGTGATTTAAGCGAAGAATGAAAGGGGATATGATTGTTAGATTTGAGTAGGTATCACTGTCTTATAAATGCTAGTACCTACGATGTTCTTGTGAAATGTGCGCTGTTGTTTATCGAAAATTATTAATCCCATTCCATAAATAATTATATAGCGACGATTTTAAAAACTGTCCTTTAAACCTGATCATGCATTCAGGATGCTCAGATTCTTTAGGCGAGCTGTAAACTTTCAAACGAAAAAAAAGAAACACGTCCATATTTTTGCATATTTTAATTAAGATCTTTTCTAAAGGATTCGTGCGGATCTTCGAAATGAGAACAACAGCAATGAAGATTTAAGGCTACCCACTGTTTGCAACATATTAAGTAATGACAATATTTTTATGGCCTGTTATTAATTAACCAGGAATTCTTTCTGTGACGCCTTGATCAGCAACATCATTAAGGGGCGCGCGTGATCACGACAACCACACGTGCGGTCAAATATACTTCAACGAACTTCAGATTGACTGATTGCGCAAAAACACTCACGCGCCTATTCACGTTTCCCTGATATGTTTTTGGTAAAGACACGTCACAAACTATTCAAATACAAAAGAGTAGTCTCCTTTTGTATTTGTCTGCACGTGACTGCTATTGAAGTTGTGGAAACAGGTTGAGTTATCAATTGTGGTCTAGCTCTTTGAATTTTAAGCATGAATGGACGAAAACATAGGCAGGATGGTGGTTCTCCTATTTTGTAATTATCTCTATTCGTTTTGTGATTATTTAAAAGGCTTACGGTTTTAAGGGTGGGGCGGCCGTTGTACTATAGAACTCGAATTTAGAACTCATATCTAAAGATGGGTGGAGGCATTTACGTTGTTGTCTTAGGTGAGATCTTTCACTCGTCTATGCAATAAACAAAAATCTACACTTCTACACGTTACCTACATTGAACAGCTTAAAATGGAAATTCAATAGGCTTAAGTAGACCACGATTGTGGAATTTATTTGTTCGTCATTTTCAGATTTGGTACAAGTAATGATTTATTAATATTTGAACTAGCGGCCCGCCCTCGCTTCATTTCGGAAATTGTGATTTATTATTGATTTCTCCACTATTTATTGGATGTTATTATACATATAAACCTTCCTCTTCAATTATTCTATCTATTAAAACCGCATCAAAATCCGTTGCGTGGTTTTAAAGATTTAAGCATACATAGGGACAGACAGATATAGGGACAGAGAAAGCGACTTTGTTTACCATGTAGTGAAACAGTACATAACATTTCGTTCCTTGAAGTTCAACAATTACTAAAAATAAAAATCCGGACAGCTACTTTTTTGCTTTTAGCAATCAGCATCAACGAAAACGTCTCTTAATTGTCGGTTTACACGCGAGCTTTATACAGCTAATTGCGTTAGTTATATTCGTTGGTGATGTCGGCTACACGGCAGCATGGCCCTATAAACCGATTTGTTGCAAGTAGGAAAGGAATTTTGCATTTTTATGACGTCCAATGCTTAAAATAAAGCTTGGACCTCCTCGGACGTTTCGTATGGTATTGTTAACCTCATTTCGCAGTCGGATTAAAATGTACATATTCGAAAATGTTGCTGAAAACGTGAATTGAAATTTTATGAAATCAAAATTAGATTCTTCGAAGGATATTATGGCAAAGGGTAATTATATTATCAGCATTTTTGATAGAGGACCAAACATAGTAACGATGTTAAGTTAACTAAGCCTAGACACTACAGTCTGTTTCACTAGCAAACATATGTGAAGAGGTCGAAGTTTCAATTGAATGGAGATAACAGCTTTGGCTTCGGTATCCCTCGAGGATCTATGCAGAAATAGGTGAAATGGTAACCGTGCGTGCATATAACATGCCCTACCATCAGTAATATACAAAAGAACTTTTTTTTTTTCGAACAGAGTTCACCGAGGTAGATTACTGTTACACCGATAAGAGCAACGCCATCGATCGTCGAATAGTAGAAACAAACACCAAAAGAAGTATTAAAGTCAAGAACGCTCGAGACGTACAACGCCATCTATTGTCAAAAGGCGAAAACGCATTTCGAAAATACTCGACTTGTGAGGAATGTTCATGATAATTGTAGGGATGTCATATCGACTATAAAAGCATTGGAGTAACCGGATTTACTCGAAGCGAAACAGCGAACGGATCACCTGAAGCGAAGCGGAAGAAGTAAAGTGGTCGTTAAGTGTTTTAATAATTTGTTCTTCGCTAGAATTTTTATTTATCCCGAACTCCAGCGCCTAACATACAACGTAACAATGTTTATGTCGTTAAAATACACTGAAAGTGCTTTGAGTCAGCACATCTGTATCACACACAACATTAGTTTGTAGTTTCAGTTATGAACGATATGACATGTGGCCAGTGGCTATGACGTCATGACGTCACGAACGAATGTGTTAAGAGCTTTAGTCGTGCTTTAGGGAATGTATGTGGCAAATAAATTGTTAATAATTTAAAATTTTGTCTGTCAGCCCGCCGTTTTTATTTACTATACTAGCGGACCCGACAGACGTCCTGCAAAAATTCATTCAAGTCGATCCAGCCGTTTAGTTGTAGTATAGATAAATAATCTAGACACCGACTGAAGCGCTATCTGCCGGGCTGATTTTCCGGGCATCCAGGTTGCCACCCAAACGCATAAAAAAAACATTCAAATCGGTCCACTGAATGATGAAACTGATGATATGATATAATATTGCAGAGTTGGACCTTATTTACTGGTGGTAGGAGCTCTTGTGAGTCCGCACGGGTAGGTACTACCACCCTGCCTATTTCTGCCGTGAAGCAGTATTGCGTTTCGGTTTGCAGGGTGGGGCAGCCGTTTTAACTATACTGAGACCTTAGAACTTATATCTCAAGGTGGGTGGCGCATTTACGCTGTAGATGTCTATGAGCTCCGGTAACCACTTAACACCAGGTGGGCTGTGAGCACGTCCACCCATATAAGCAATAAAAAAAAATTGATATTTACATAAACTCGCATCACAAAATACTCACACTCTTAAAAATAAACAACGGAAATAATATGATATCTATCTAGAATCTGAGCATTTCTATCCGAGAGCGAGGAAGGCGTTAAGTGACGTTATCATATATTTTTTTCGATAAAAGCGGAGAACATTTTTCCATTGAAATACGACGATGAATCACGATGACACTAAAATATTCAAATAATACGGAGCTCCTTGAACTGGATGATCCACCTGGGGTTATTCACCTCTAGCAGCGAACTATGGAACCGTCTTTAAAAATTTATTACGGTATAACTTTTCTACATAGGTACATTTCACTATACTGTATGACACAAAAATATTTTATTACCTTAAACGAGCTGAGTACTGTATGTAATACTGTATATAAATCGTATTTTATACTTATATCATGGAAAAACTAAAAGAAAATGGTGAAATTGTCACCGAAGTAAATTTTTTTCAGAGTCCGACAATATTGTATTCATTAAACCTTAGGAATTGTAAAAAGCTGAAATAAGTTCATCTGCTGATCCTATAGAGTCTATTTTTTTTTTGTCTATGGCACAGACTATAAACAATACCATAGAGAAAAATTAAGTAAATTAATATAACTTAGATCGCTTACATTGAAAACACGGATTAAGCAATAAATACCAAGTCCACACTAACGAATTCAGCTCTCAAACGAACACAAAGCTAACTAACTGTTTGAGGGAGATGGTTTGAGAATAACACATGAGGCGTTTCATCAGAGACCCCTGAGATGTGTGTGGGTATACAGTATAACGTGTAGCGTTCCTTTTGTTAGTTAGGCCTAGTTGAAATGCATAGTAAATTATTGTTCTATTTTATTTTGCTACGTTGTGTGTGATGAACAAACAAACTCCAAGAACCGTGTGTGGACGAACAATTACATGAATATCGTCGCCCGACCATAAAATTGCACGAATCTTATGCCAGTTGACGAGAAAAACCTGAAATTCGTATGGAGTGATAAAACTATGCCGATATTCAAATCCTTTAACAGGTATAATCTCAAAAAGTTAATTCGTAATCAAAAGCTTTTTCAGTAATGTAACAATAGAACAATAACTAAAGGCTCTCAGGATTTTTTTTATAGCCCTAATAGGTAGACGAGCATACGATCCACCTGATAGTGAATGGTTACCGTCGCCCATGGACATCAGCAATGCCAGGGGCAGACCCAAGCTTCTGGAACGCACTTTGGATGAACGCAATGGATCCAGGTAGTATGATGAACTCTACTCTGGTGGCGAGCGGTGCGATGGCAAAACGAGATGATGGGATCATCTCAAACAATTCCTCAGAGAATGTGTGTTGTGAGCTTAAAAAGCTGCCGACTAAATACCACCATCGTAATTAGTACGCGAATCGATGGCTTAATTAAGTAGCACTTTTTTGCAGTAAATAATACAGCGCATACTTCATAAAAACTTTACTCTGCAACTTTAATTAATTAGAGAGTAATTAAAAATCGAACGATAAGAATTTCCCGTCAATATGCTTCTACCACTTTGAAATAAACGATTCAATCAGTGAAACGATTTAAAAGCGTTTATAGTTTAAAACTGGTACGTCGCTTCGTGCCTGCAACGCGGCCCGGTAAGGGGGGAGGTGTCATGAATCTTGCTCCCGTAAACCAAAGGAAATTGCTTGCTAAAAGTTAGCGGATTTATTGCGTATTTGTACGTCCGGCCGAGTGTTGTTAGGGATCGGGCACATTCGCTCGGAATCGCAACGCATCCGACGATTACTTGCGGGAGTTGGCTCTATCGTTACGTTCGAGTCTTTAGGCAGATTAAACGTTTAAGGCGCCCTCCATTCTTTTTGTAGATAAGAGCTACGTGTTAACACACTTAATCTTTGACGCGCTTTGACGAACTTAATCTATCTACTTATTTCACAATTAAATCTATGGGAACAACAAATTAAACACGTGGTTCATGATTTAGACCAGAGTTCCCCAAACTTTTTTGTGTCGTAGACTCCTTGCCATGTTTTTCCGTGTTGGGTAGACCCCCTACTTATCTGATATTGATTTCCTGTAAATTTGTAACTGTAGTAAAGTTTATTGTTAAAAACTTAAAGTAAAAACACATGTTAATTTATACATTTATTAATTGAATTTAAATTAAAAGTACTCAAAATAAAATTTTGTATCTGTTATGTAAAATATACGTAACATAAAATAAACTATAAATAAAATAACATAAGCAATAAGTCAATATATTTAGTGAGAAGGATGAATCTGATTCTTTAATAATAAATTATCAACATTTGGCGTAAATTTTGTAAGGGTTAATCTTAAATCTCCTCGGCTAATGATGTCTTGATATTATAAGATAGTATGATGTAAGTAAATACGTACTATCAGTGTATGTGTTGAGATCCACCATCGTGGACCCCCAAATTTTTTTTCGCTGACGTAGACCCCTTGCAGTTTGTCATAGACCCCTAGGGGTCGATATAGACCACTTTGGGAATCACTGATTTAGACAATTCAGCTATGTCTTTGATAAATTTTTATTTAGATTAATAAGTCAAAACAGTATTTTAAGAGTTAATTAGATAGAAGAGCGAGTCCATCATTAAAAGAGTCCTAATTGAAAAGGCTTTAGTCTCAACAAACGCGTTTCAGAACAACCGGTCTAATTTGAATATGATTCGTGAACGCGCAAGTATGTTGAGCGAGCCATAAGTCAGTCCGGGACGGGTTTCGTCCGGAGTACGACTGGCTGAGTGAATCCAGACCATATTTCAGAGTACAGGCCGCAATTTACATAATTAACTAACTTCCTTGCGACTTTGAATAAGAAGTGATAGAATGTNCCTGACCAAAAAAAAAAAAAAAAAACCCCGTTTTCCTGGCGATAGTAGAACAGTCGCTTGAAAAATATTGTTATTATGATCTAAAATTTGCCTTCTAATCTTTTATGTAAATAAATCGTAGGAATGAAAGTCAATAAGTTCCCAAAGTCAATTGTGTATTTCATTGTCAATGTTTCAAATGTTAACCTAAAATAAAATAAAATATCTCAAAGTCAAAACTGTACCAAACTATTAGAAGTTCGATTAGTTCTATTCAAAGTTTTCTAGTTGAAACACAATGAAAATATAATATTGAGGCCTATGGAAAATTTTATCGCGAGAAACAACAATGTTCTAAATATTTTTTTCATGTGAAACAAAAATACTTAGTTGGTTAAGTTAGAAATGCTTAAGATCTAAAGGTTTTCTAAAGGCTTTTGTGACGGATCTTGAGGGAAAATCCTTGCTAATGATTAATACGAGATTTTCTGACCGTGTATTTAGTAGGTACATTTACAATATTAAAATTAAGTAAAGTTTTATTTGAAAGACCGTGTTGCCAGACTAAAATCTCAAATCTGAGTTTTTGTTTTTGTAGTCGTGTCCTCCACATTATATTAAATACTGTAACCCCCTGATATATAATACATATTATATATTATGTAATCCGGCTCCCCCAGCTGATAATGTGTTAACGGCCGAAAGGCAGTTCCACCTACGTTCGCCCGTGATGGACTTAATTAATTTTTGACGCGATGTGAAGGGGCCTCCCTCAAACTCTCTAATCTGTTTTACGATCGATTTGCGTTGGACCTGATCGAGTGTAACGTAAAAACAAATGTAATTAGGCACTTAATGAACTGAGCGCCCCTCACATAATTTTGCTCTCGTAACATTGAAGTTTAGTTTTTAAATGTAACCCGTTTTCGCTACTTAGTGATGGACGTAATGAATGTATGATTCAGACAATTCAAGAAGCAAAATAAATTTGTTTTAGTATAGGAATTTCTATAACGCTGCCTTGGATTAGAAACGGGATAAAAGTTAGGTAGGCTTTTTTTTGAGGGTTTAGTGATCTTTGCACTTCATACTGTATTATTTCGGTGCTTCAGACTATGCTTTGTAATCAACGAAAAATAATAGTATCTACTACTTTTAGATTTAATTTAAAGAAAACTTAATGTGCATGCAACTTATATATGCATATTGCTCCGATGGCTGGACGAGCTCACGGCTCATCTGGTGTTAAATGGTCACCGGAGCCAAATACATCAACAACTTAAATAGTGCCACCCACCTTGGGACATAGTTCTAAGTCTCAAGTTTTTATCATACAACGGCTGCGTCATTTTTCAAAACGCATTACTACTTCACGGCAGAAATGGGCAGGGGGGCGGTACCTACCCGTGAGGACTCACATGACTCTACCACCAGTATATATTGAATTTTTTATCATATATTGAGGTAAAAATAAGATCTTTACCAAAAAGACAAACAAAATACAGCTCAATTGCGGTCAGTCACCATAAAACTGATTCAACAATTCGACTATCATCCCTAATCACTCGAATTTACATATTTTTTTTCGTTTCACTGTACATTACGTGGTATAAAGGCACGCGCAGACAAACACGCATATGCTCAGTAATTTGACAGCGTCACGTCAAGAACAAACGAACGAATAAGTCAAACTCTAAGGTGACCCAACCTCAAATATCTAAGGTTAGGTCAATCTAAAAGGTCCAAAGGCCGTTTTTTTTAAAAAAATATTGATTAGATGAATGGACGAGCTCACAGCCCACCTGGTGTTAATTGGTTACTGGAGCCCATAGACATCTACAACGTAAATGCCGCAACCCACCTTGAGATATGAGTTCTAAGGTCTCAGTATAGTTACAACGGCTGCCCCACACTTCAAGCCGAAACGTATTATTGCTTCACTGCAGAAATAGGCGGGGTGATGGTACCTACCCGTGCGCATTCACAAGAGATCCTACCACCAGTAAAAGCATTTCAGTTGAGTTTCATTGTCAGTAAAAACAGCTCTATAAAACATTTAACGGTAAATTAGCTTAGATGCACAATTGAAATTCACATAATCTAGCTTATCTCGGCTGCAACGTGAACACAGTAAATGGCAGCATTCAACAGACAGACGGCAAAAACTTTATTAGGAATGGGCGGGCCGGATCCGAGCCGGGCCTCCGTTGCGGTCGACGCAGCCGCAAAACATCAAGTCGGTCGCATGTGCTGCCCGCTTTATACGGCGGAATGAAACAGTTTCGACATGTAAACTAATGCTATATTAAATCCTTTTCAACCGTTCTCAACTCTTGTTAAAGTTAATTGTTTTTAGAATCTCAAAACAATTAAACGGTAGGTTTTCAATGGTAGGCAGCGGCTTGGCTTTGGCACTGGCATTGCTGACGTCCTTGAGCGTTGGTTAACTATTGTCAAGGTTGGACTGATGTTTAGATGGCGTAAACCACGACCTCAAAGTTATCGATGTCAGGAACTGGACGGAGAAAGTCCTGAACAGAGCAGTCTGGAGAAACATATTGGACCAAGCTAAGGCCCACCCTGGGCTGTGGGGCCTAAGATGATGATGGTTGGAGCCAACTTGGTGTTCAGTGACCTATTGAAATATGAGGTCGTAGTCTCAATTATCGTACAACGGCTATCCCATTCGACAAAACCAGAAAATATTAACTGCTTAGGGAAGTAAATTAGCAGGGAAGTGGTATTCACAGGCATACAATATACTTTACAACGAGAAATCATACAAATGTTCTCACACAATATTGTCCATCCATCCGGACGTAGTTGAAATAGTCCCTTAGCCTATCAGCGAATAGGCAGCGATAAATAAACATTATTGTGGTATTCTCGATATTACTAATTCAAATGACACTCTAATTAGCTGTTGTCGATAAATCAGGGCAACACTAATAAAAGTGTAAAAATTCTGGAACATCTTTGGCGATGAGAATCACAAAATGTGTGCGAGTTGAGTTCGGAACGCGCCTTTGGTTTTTTTGCGACAAGACAATAGTAACACGCCCCGTCGTAATAAATCACGTTATGATTAATTAACAAAAGACAGCGGCCGGTTAATCTGGCGATCGCGATGTCCGGTGCAGGCGACCTTTCATTGGCCCTCGGTTCTCAAAATCTCGGACATTTTACTATTATATTTAAGGAAACTGTGCCATGATACTAGTTTCGATAAATGATCAAAGTTTAGGGGAAATCCAAGAAATTCATATTTAACTAAAATCATAGATAGCGTTGTAAAACAATTTTTTTTTTTTTTTTAACTTTTACTAGACAATTTCATGATTCTGCCATTGATCTGAAAGATTCGGGCATTCATTATAGAAAAAAAAATTAGATTGACTATTTATTTTTTACTTGTTCGTTCTTCGTAGATAAAACAAAAGGCAGAATAATAATTGTTTTCGAAAATTGTACACTGTACCTCAGTATGCGATTATACAACAACGAGCTGAAGTTATTTCATTGACTTTGCTAATCTAAAAGCTAGATCGTCGGGCCGTATAAGAATAGAAAATAAACCGAATGAAAAACTTAAAAGGACTTGATACAATTGTACACTAAAATACAACACAACAAAACTAAATAAAAGTAAACAAAATAAAATACAACAAAAATTGGCAGCGAACCTTTTTAATTTACAAATTCACAATATTCGCTTTCATCCAAAATCAGATTAATATTGAGAATTAATGTCGTTACAGTCCGACGGTACGGGAATAATTCCGTCAGGGGACGCTGTTGACAAATACTCCTGTAGAGGTGTCCCGACCATCCGGATATTCCCAATTTCCGATGCCAGCATCACCTCACGGATTTATGCCGCAGTCGCGCCACGAGATGGATGATAGAACCGTTGGCCTTTGAATCTTGTGTGCATTGTGTTCTGTTGTGCAAGCAAATGAAGTTTTCGGTATTGTCGTTTCGTATCAGATTGACGGAAAATATTGGATTTCTAGATATCCGTCCGCTTCGATGTTATTGTTGAGCAGTTACGATTTATAGTGTATGCAAATCAAATATACTTTGGAACAATAGTAAAGCAGATACTTGAGTTTGAAAAGCTATGTTAATAGATTGTGTGCATCCCTGTATTGGCTTAATCTGAGAAATTATGATGGAATTAGGTACCTACTGAAATTGCTTGTGTAGGATCCGATGGTGTCGGAGTGATCACGTTTTCTCATAAATTGCCTTTTCGTAGGGTTTATCAATATTCAACACGACATTTTTACGGACCGAAATCGATTTTTATTATTTAAATAATCATAGTATTTTAATTTAAAAAAAATTATTTGTATTTGTCAAAAAAAGAGTAAAAAGATGGCTCGTTCTGTATCGACCTGACCGATAAAGTTAATGCACATTTGTAATTAAATTTTTCTGTTCTCGCGTCGTCCGTGATTTACGAGAGTATAATTCATCTAAAAATCCCTCATTTTATTTTAGCAGCAGTTGTTTTGGGTTAATTCTGCGTGTTCCGCTTTGGTTAATACGATTTGAAAGATAGATAGCTTCGTCGACGAACCTGTGAACCGATGACATTAATTGTTACGTTCGTCGAAAACGCGTCCAAAGCTTGAAAAGCCAATACAGTACTGCTCCGAAAATTAATTTGACAGTTGAAATCGAATTTAGGACCCTCTGCCGTTACGGGTTTATACCTCTGCGACGTTGTTTTTTTTTGCGAATTCGAAATAGTTATAGAACGTTAATTTATAATAATAATATGTTGATAAATCAAGTTGATAGAATAATATTATTTCTTTCAGTGATCGATTTTTTCGAACTTAAACTAACCTTCGGAATGTCACGATGCCACAGAGTATTGACACTTTGGTATTAGACCGCTTATATTTTCTATGAAATCTAAATCATAGACAAAACGTAAAATAAGTTAAAGTTATTTGGTTCAATTCGATATTATAATTCTAGTTTATAGTGTATTTTCAACGCTTTTAATTATTTAGTTACGTTGTTATTTCTGTGCATTCGTAACGGTATGATACGAGATTGTGACACGTATAATATAGAAACCTCACGTCTTTCGAATTTGACCCGGATATAAAAATTACTTTTAGTTACAAGTCGATTGTTGCGAGTGAAAACCTTGAATAAAACGATTATTCGTAAATTATCGTATAACTATTAGATACTGGAATCGCATTACAAGTGGGCTGGAGCTCTGCATAGAACTCCCAGTACGATATTCCGATGTCACGTAATCTCAAGTCGTAGACCCACGACATGTGTCTTCCTTCGAATGTTGCTAAATAAAATTATTTTACGATATATATCATGTGCAAAGGGACTACTTTCTATCGGAGGTATACTCATCAGCCAATTAAAGCAAAAAAAAATTTGGTGTATACAGGTCAGGTGGTATAACAATTATACATAAAAGTACATAATGATTCTCGTCATTTGCATTCACGAAGTCATCATATATCTGTTCATGATAACTAGATTGACAAAAAAGTCCTTTGTTTAAATGCAGTTAGTACAATTAAATTTTCTAAAATTATTAAGTACATAGATATCAAAGTGTTTTTCGCTGTTAAAGACAGTAACGGGGCATCAATTTAGAGAAGTCAACGGGCTGTCCCTCGGCTCGTTTTTCTGCTGAAAACGCAAATCTCCACAGTCTTTAATTGGAAAGGCGAAACTGCTCTAAAATGTTTTTTTTTGCTGAAACTCGGTTTCCTTGACAAACGAAAATAATATCCGATTAATTGATTTCCGCGCTTCAATTGTATTGTTAGCTTTAATTAAGGCCTCTTTTTTATTCAAATAAAATGATGGTTGCTTAAAAGAAAATGAAAGAGGTTGAGAATTTGCTCAACTCCAGTCGACATCTTTGTGCTATTAAAAAAAAAAACAAAGAAACATTTCATAAATATCAAAATATTGCTGCTTTGGTTATTAGATAAATAATTATATACACTTAATCCACAATTTACTAGCACGGTCTCGCTCTTAGGGGGCGTGTAGGCGTCGTTGTGTGACATTCATATACGTAATTGACATTAAGTGGATAACTCAAGAGGTATGTATGTACGTTACGAACGAATTATATGTCAATTTATACATATATCATGAATGCATTAACTATAAATAATCCTGTGCTAGTACAAGAATAGTAAGTAATGTTGTAATAAACATCAGTTCCACTATTCATCTCTATTAATATTCATTTCGACTAATCGATTTTGATATTACATGCGAATTATGAAATATCGGTTATTCGTTGGATATCAGAAATTAAGTATTTTGAGATAGAATGCATTAAGTATAAATAATTCTGTGCTAGTACAAGAATAGTAAGTAATGTTGTAATAAACATCAGTTCCACTATTAATCTCTATTAATATTCGTTTAGATTAATCGATTTTGATATTACATGCGAATTATGAAAAATCGATTATACGTTGAATATCAGAAATTAAGTATTTTGAGATAGAATGCATTAAGTATAAATAATTCTGTGCTAGTACAAGAATAGTAAGTAATGTTGTAATAAACATCAGTTCCACTATTAATCTCTATTAATATTCGTTTAGATTAATCGATTTTGATATTACATGCGAATGATGAAATATCGATTATTTTTTTAATATCATAAATTAAGTATTTTGAGATAGAATGCGTTAAGTATAAATAATTCTGTGCTATTACAAGAATAGTAAGTAATGTTGTAATAAACATCAGTTCCACTATTAATATTCGTTTCGATTGTTCGATTTTGATATTACATGCGAATGATAAAAAATCGATTATTCGTTGAATATCAGAAATTAAGTATTTTGAGATTGACTCAAAATACTAAAGGTTCGGTATGCCATTCTCATCGTTATAAATTATTAGTTTGAGACGAATCCCAATCCTCTGTTTTAGTACTAAAGTACTCCATTTGAGAAACGGAATCCTTTCAGAAGAAAGAGAAAGAGTGATTTATGTTTATCAATGCCGTAAACAGTGCCTGGGTTGCCTTTTTAAGTACCAGTATATCTATTATACGCATAGTAACACCAACAGTCTAATGTTAAAAAATAAAGAACTATCATTAAAATGATAGTTAAGATAGAAATACTATTTAACATCAACAGCACACGTAATCAATTGAAAATTGTTTGCAGTGTCAATGTAACACTTTTACTATGATGAACATCGTTTAAACAAACAAAAACAAAAAAAAAAGACAGTAAAATTATAAGAAGCAATCAGTCTAAGTAATATCAAGAAGTCAATACACCGACTTAATTTTATAAAAAGGAAAAAAAAAGAACGCTTGTATATCCCAGCAACTGATAAAAACTGCTTGTTAAAACCCAATATATTAATGTCAGTCGATTTGACAAGTGCCCGACTCGGTCACTCTGCGTCGACCAAATTAATTAGTGTAATGGTTATGTACTTATCCTTCGATTAATTGTTCGCTGCTATTAATAATCGACGACGTTGCGTCCTTTCAAAGAAACAGATAATATGGTGTTCAAAGTTTTTTATGATATTGAGTTTTTATATTATATAATATATTATGTACTATTAATAATGGTATAAAGCGTAAATTTTTGATCATAAAAATGTTGTTACATTACTTATCTATGAAATTTACATAGTCTAAGTTTAGACTATATGCACTCTATAAATTACAATTATTAATAGTTACTTTAATTATAATAGTTGAACACAATTAATTTTTTTTATTGCTTGGATGGGTGGACGAGTTCACAGCCCACCTGATCTTAAGTGCTTACTGGAACCCATAGGCATCTACAACGAAAATGCGTCACCCACCTTGAGATGTCTGAATGATGAGAAGGTCTCAGTATAGTTACAACGGCTGCCCCACCCTTCAAACCGAAACGCATTACTGCTTCACGGCAGAAATAGGTAGGGCGGTGGTACCTACCCGTGCGGATTCACATGAGGTCCTACCACCAATGTTTATAATCTGCGGTGGCAGAACCGTTTTGTCTAACTTTTCGACATATAAAATACAATAAACTAAAAAGCATATAAATGGCTGATTATTTCTGTAAATGATTCAATTTCAAAAAATATTTAACAAACAATTTCCAAAGACGGATTTGAATTCGTTTTCTAGTATTCAATAAAATAGTAATGGAGTATTTTATAATAGAATTTTCGTTTCAATTTCATTTATTACAGTTGCTTCAATTTCATAAGTCATGTGGCGAAATCTGGGTACAGACATACAGTTGATACAGTCACTAGTAGCGTTCACTACACACAGCATTATAGTCTGTGGTAGACACAGAAAGCGCGCCAAAACATAAACGTCAAATTTTAATCTGAATATTTTAACTATAAATCTTGTAAATAATATTGTTAATTCACCTCAAATACAACTTTAAAAAATATTGCCCTTTGAATAGCATCGAACGCTTGCGTGTTTAGCTATGTATTGAGAATTTTATTGCAGCAAGTGAATTATGAATTTCATCGCGATTCTAACAAGAAAAATATTAGTAAAATTAAAAACTGTAGGTATATAGATTTAATTGATTTAAATGTCATTTAAATATCAAAATGTGCCTCTGCCATCTGAACTAGTATTTTTCTTAAATTTAGTCTGTGACTAATTCTATGTTAATTGCTTTTAAAAGTACTATTAGAATTATATGTTAGGAAATACAAAGAAAATATTAATAAAATGGAATCGTCTTATTTCCACTGTATTATAAACACGGTTTTGATATAGAAAAAATAATAATTAGAATATTTATTATATTTGGTTTTAATTGACTTGGTACTTTTTTAACGGTATCAACTGTTTTTATTCCTACAAAACAATATCCGTTACGATATAGAAGAAAGTCAAACTTCCTAATACATGTGAAATTTCGAACTCATCTTCAAAGAGAACGGCAACATTCACGATGTAACCTTCGGTAACCACCGCGCCGCTCCGGTGGCCATTTAGCTCTTTGTTTTAAAAAAAATATTAAATTTCTTTCCTATCTTTTTATATTGCTCTTGGAAGTAGGTGAGCACGGATCTACATGTCAATAATAGGTACCCGATAGGCTATCAAATTACCAGTAAATTTTAAAGTCTGCAATAAAGTTCTATTTAGGAATTGGTGAACACATTTCAGGTCACGTACGTAATTCTCAAACCTCAAGCTTGGAATGTTTAAAAGCATAAATTGTTATGAATGACCTTTTAGCATATAAAGTGTAATTAATCAAATGTTGTGACATACGGGGACGCGAGATTTTTAAACAATCAACATTTTCACGAATAAAATTAGGGGTTTTGCTTACGGAATTTGACTGTAAAAGTGACAGAATTGGTTTTACCGTTAGAGACCATCGAAGCGTGATAACGTATGAAATACTCTATGTTCATAATTATTAAAAGAAGCTCTTAATTCAAAATGTCTCTAATCATTGTTTTTGATAACCATGTAACTTAAGTTAGATATTAGTTAATTTTATTACTAATTCTTTATAGTAAATGAATTAGTTATTGGGTAATCTAGGTATTGGGGCGTGAACTTGCTCTGACCTTAATAGGACTAATAATAACTACGACTGGAGTCTAAAACTTCTACTTACTACTTGTACTAGTAGATATCTTTGATGCTGCAATTTTTCGTTTATTTTTGTGACTTTTTTCCTACCTATGCTGATAGCCTTGAGAGGCTATTTCAGCTTCGCCCTAACATGTAGGTTAGCTCACGGGGCTCAAACTTGACGACGTTGCTAACACGAACCCTAGCAAGAGCCGTGCTTCACAGAATCTACCACCAGATCGGAAACGTGACCCGTGTGTCTGTGGGTGTTTGTGACATTTAAATACAATCTCATCCTTGTGTGCAGAACTGTGACGTCATTGTTCTGTGGAATAGGAGTCGACACGAGTGTTATTGATATTTCACAGTTTCACCGTAGAATGAACTTCACGCAACTTTTAGTTTCTAAATCTAAGCAATAATAAAAAAAAATGCTTAATTGAGTACGTGACACTGAAGCCACGTTTGATGTCGATCAGTCATTAAACTTAGAGCGTTATTTGAATATTTTTGAGCGAATCAACGGCCCTCCCAACAACTCGCATCTGAATGCGGAAACTCATAGCGTGCGGAGATACTCATATTAAATGCATAAACGATGCGAACCGACTCCCTAAGCAGTTGATTTAAAATTATAATTCAAGCCGAGTCGGGCTTCGGTGTTATTTCAGGAAATGCCTACTAGTATTTTAAAATATATTAATGGGACCTTAATATCGTGCGGCAACGAAAGAAATGGTGCATTATTGGATATAAAAATTTATTAGACTACCGTTTACGGAATCATATTTGCGTTCTGCCCCCATAACTAAAATGATTACGTTAAATACATAATAAAATTATGTAAAATTGTAGTATAAACGTTTTTATTATTACAATAGCCCCATCACAATATAAGCTGTACTTCTGATGCTTGTATATCGTTTGATGGTTATTGTAAATGATTGTACTGATCCATATCGGTTATACTTTAAGATATAGTTTTTAGTAGGATTTTTTTATTTTTTATAGTTTAGATCGGTGGACGATCTCACAGCCCACCTGGTGTTAAGTGGTTACTGCAGCCCTTAGACACCTACAACGTAAATACGCCACCCACCTTGAGATAACGGTAGGCAGCGGCTTGGCTCTGCCCCTGGCATTGCTGAAGTCCATGGGCGACGGTAACCACTCACCATCAGGTGGGCCGTATGCTCGTCTGCCTACAAGGGCAATAAAAAAAAAAAGATAAGTTCTAAGGTCTCAGTATAGTTACAACGGCTGCCCCACCCTTCAAACCGAAACGCATTACTGTTTCACGGCAGAAATAGGCAGGGTGATGGTACCCACCCGTGCGGACTAACAAAAGGTCCTACCACCAGTGAAAAAGGATACATACATATATCGCTTTTTGGTTATAGTAGACCGGCTTATCGCATTGATGTGTTCCTACGATACAGATAGCAATGCAATGCAGTGTTTTCTAATATTTATAACGTGCTATTAAAGGAATTCCAGAAAGCCCGGTCATCGCAATGAGAGTAGTATTCTGTACAATATCACCAGAAAATGTATATCTCGGCAGCTGGATAGAGGCACACTGTCACTGATAACAATAGTCGTTGAAACTGTTACTGCTTTAGCGACATTTATTACTTTAAAACTATGAAACTATAACAATAGTGACAAGAAATAACTTTCAAAATATAAGCCATCATATGTCCTGTACATCTGTGATCATATAAAGTTAGTTAGGTAATAAAAAAAATTTTAAAGTAAAAATATCTTGATTTCTACAAAACAAAGGGCCAAAGATTCGGATATCATTGAAACTCAAGAAAAGCTATTTTTGATTGCATTTCATAGACAGAGCCCAATACTGTATGATGAATCTAGTATGACCCCTTGAGGCCCCTAGAATAGGTAGGAAACGAAAAAGGACCCACCTTTTGTGAAGTAGTCTAGAACCCATAAACATTATACTTGACATTGTAATGATATAACCCATGGTTGTTATTAAGTTAGGCTCTAGTAAGTATACTGCATTATTAATGCTGATAAATTTATTGCACATTAATCTTAATTAATATTACTATTAAAATCTTTAAGTATTTTAATACAACAAACAGGTTTTCCGTACTTCAGCGCTGTCTGGAAATGAAAACGCAAAAGCTCCGCTTCTACATATAAATACAAATTATTTTCACTAAAGAAAAGAGAATAGATCTTGAAACTGATCAGAGTCAAACTTTCGGGCTCCGTCGACAAATTAGACGGCTTTCGCCTAATTTATAAAGGTTCTCTTGGCCCGGTTCTCGGAACAAATTCTAGGTGTGTAAGCAGAACGGTATTGTTTGTAAAACATTGATTATCTTAAAAGTTTTGGTAACACGGTTGAATTAAAATAACAATTTGATCTTATTGAAATCATAAGAAAAGTCTTGACTTGTTGAAAAATGGATCTTGGCGTGGACATTAAAAAAAATCTATAGTCATAATAAGGATTAATAATAAATACGTACGAAATTATTTTTTTTGCTCAAAGATCACATTCCATACCTAGTTTAAAAATATTCACTTATATTTACTATTTATAATTTATTCTGTTCATTTATAAATGATGAAAGGCGATTGCATTCAGCAGAGATATGAATGTTGCGATGGATGTGTGGAGTAACGAGAATAGATAGAATACGGAATGAATATGTTAGAGGAAGTCTGAAAGTGGCACCTGTGACAGAGAAGCTGAGAAGTGCGCGTTTGGGATGGTATGGTCAAGTGATGAGATGAAATGAAAATGAGTTTGATAAGAGAGTGCTAACTATGAACGTGGAAGGATATAGAGGGAGAGGTAGACCTAAGAAGAAATGGATGGATTGCGTTAAAGATGATATGTCTAAGAGGGGAGTGAGCGAAGATCATTATTTTTGTGGTTATCAAAAAATGGCTCAGAATTATTTAGTGCACAGTCGACCGGTTACCGTCCTCGCCGAACCCGTTGTTTCCGACCAAGGGCTCGACGAGTAAATTAATTTAACCCATAGACACAGCCCGCTGAATTTTTCGCCGGATCTTCTGAGTGGGTCGCGTTTCCGATCCGGTGGTAGAATCTGCAAAGCACTGCTCTTGCTAGGGCCAGTGTTAGCAACACTCCCTGTTTGAGCCCCGTGAGCTCACCTACACGTCTAGGAGAAGCTGAAATAGCCTCTCAAGGCTATCAGCATAGGTAGGAAAAAGAAAAAAAAGCAGTCAACAGAGTCAAGGCACGAGCTCAGATGTTGTAATGACACTGGTGCGTAATTTCAAGGAGGAAAAGTGTAAACAAAATAAAGATTTTAAATCGGTGTATCTACTAGAGAGCTATAAAAATACTTACAGCAAAGTTCTATTCCGAAACGTACAGAAGAAAATCTAATTATTTCGAAGAAATTGAGTGACGTGATGTTATTCAAATTTCTCAACGTACCCGCGATCAGTAGTAAAAGAAAATGATTTAATGAAAATAAAATGAATTCAGCCTCGAGGGCTTATTCGGACTTCACCGGTGATGCAGGCAAGTTCATTGTGCTCAGACTGAGATATTTTTCTAAGATCAATCAAGCAAGCAAGATGCATGAGCAGTGCTTCGCTGGATGTATTACCAACTTCGATCAACAATAGTAACTAGATTTCGGGTCGGTGCATAAAATCCGTCTCGACAAATAACAGCGCACTTGAAATGTGAGCTCTTATTTTGTTTAGTTCANTCGATTGATTAATGATAATACTTAAAATGATTTATTTATATGTTTTATTTATATACTCAAAATATTTACTTCATACGTAAAAGGATTTGAAGCTGGCAATATTTTTCCCGCAAAAATAAAAATCCTTGTTTTTTCAATAGAGTTACTTTTTTTAAACTACTTATTGTAAACTGTAGTGGCGCTTATTTGCAAGAAAGTAGCATATTTATTTATGACAAAATTAATGCACTAAGTATTTTTTCTATAATCTATTGTCCGCTTTGGGCCTAAAATGGGCCATCCCCTTTATGTTGTTGAGGGATCAATGGATTCCGGTAACCACTTTGTAATCGGGTCGGATGTGCTAAATTGACATCTACTGTTTCCTAATCTTACTTCGTTCAAAGTATAACTTAGAAATTAGACGATAGTCAGTACAACTCGCGATTAAACTGTGATTAGTAGTAGCTGATTTGTGGTATATTTATAACTGCGACCCGCACAAACCGAAGAAAAGACCAAATTTTTATGTTGTTGTTTATTCGCTGTTAACGATCATCGTGAGTTCGATTTCTCGTTGAAACCACGCAAAAATTAATCCCAACACACAACGCCAGTACTTTTTTCTTTTTTTTTATTGCTCTTGTAGGTAGACGAGCATACGACCCAGCTGATGGTGAGTGGTTACCGTCACCCATGGACTTCACCAATGCCGTACGTTTAGTTTAGTTTAGTCTAGTGTTATTTGAGAGGAATTATGTCAGGAGAATGTTGATGATTGTAGGAATATCGGTTTCATATTCGCACCCGTTCGACATTTAACTGTAATGTTCAAAACACGTGAAGTATAAAAATAACAAACATCCGTATAAAAATGTTCATAAAAATATAAAATTGCCTATCTTTCTTTAAGTACAATACGAATGACATGTAGTGTGAAGGTGTTATTGTCAAAGACCAACAGCTCTTAAATTATTGTTTGGGTAATTTATATACCAGAGACTATTTTTGTCTTTCGCAAAATTCAGGTTTATCAGTTTTATTGTATCCTATGAAAACTACCGCTACGAATTCAGCAATAAAAGTCGGTATGTCTAAAAACGCAAATTTACCATAAATTAATATTTCAATAATACGTTGCTTTTCTGTAATTAATTACTTAAAACAATCTTATAATAATACTAGCGACCCGCCCTCGCTTCGCTTCGGAAACATTAAAACACACATGAAACCAAAAAATCAGGGACAATGTCGGCTTCTAATGGAAAAAGAATTTTTCAAATCGGTCCAGTAGTTTCGGAGCCTATTCGAAACAAACAAACAAATCTTTCCTCTTTATAATATTAGTATAGATGGTTAATATTTTACATACTTTTAATGCACCTAATGCTACCTAGATGATCTCACGACCTATGTGGTATGATACGGTTACCGTAGCCTATAGATATCACGTGAATACTGCCCACCCTAAGATGTAAGGAAGGTCAAAGCCTCAAATTGTGTTGCAAAACGGCTTTCCCACTTTACTTCAGATCGACAAGCATTGTTGTTTGTGTGTGTATTTTTTGAAGACTCCCTTAGTCGCCTTTTGCGACATCCACGGGAAGATATAAGGTGGTATCATAAGAGGTTGATGTTACACAGCCAAGTGTATTTTCACGTTTTTGTTAGGAAAAGAAAGAAAACTGGGTAAAGATCAATAGCTAGCATCACGAAGCATCAGATTGTTTGTGAGATTGCTAGTATAAGTTTATACAAAACGAGAATTTGTGTAACAACATCATTATTAAACCAAATTTCCATACATAGTACTTGAATATGTTAAGAAAAGTTTAAAATCTGCTGAATCATGCCGTATCCGACGGAGGCGTAAATATTAGCTCCACGTTTTGTCAGCACATAACGAGAGAGGGCGGTCTATACATTGAAGTATATCTACATTAAAAGGTCACGACCGCCACTCTAATGTACCTACTCCAGATACTATGTACCTAAAGGGAGTTCTTTATTGAACTGTCTTGGGTGGAAAAGGGGTCGGTTTATTAGGTCAGTAACACTTGTCTCTGTTTGTTTACACTTGCGGTGCTATACTTTTTTTGCAGTAAACAACAACAACGTTTGTTTCGTTTTGTGTTGGTAAAATAAAATAAGAATACTAGTGGGACTAATTCGAGTAGCGGTTGACCGCCATTAATTTTACTACTTGCAATACTGTCTGGCGTTTATGGCTCTCATAAGACTAGTGTACGATTTTTTTTTTTTCTAATTAGCTAACGAATACCATAATCATTATTCTATTTTCATCGTCTCATAGAAGAAGGTTTTGAGTCATTAGGCCGTACCTGGAATGTAATTTTTAGCGATGATTAATGTTGACATGCGTTTATTTATTCATAATATGGCATTGCATTTTAATATATTAGTTTTTAGTTGTTAATAATATGATAAATAATTTACATAAAATTGATTTGTCTTCTCGGTTCACGACTAAAACATTACAATTCATTTTTCAAGTCTATTGTTTTGTGTGCAGTCAAAATTGAAAATAAGCAAACAAATTAATGTTAGCCTAAATACATAAACACTGAAATTAGTTACCGAGTTACCGAACCAAGTTACGTAAAATTACGACATTTATCTGGATCTGGAATTAGAATAAACTTTTGAATTTTACGCTTCGTAAGTGAGATTATGTAAATTGTTTTTTCATGAACTTAGTTGTAAGTGCAATCCACCTGTTGAGTTACAACCGCGGGCGCCTAGTTACTGCGCGCTTGACATTCACGGGGATCGTGACGCCACAGACCGAAATAACTCTCCGTAACCGACCGCATAACAAGACGTAATGCTCCTTCTATTTATAGAATCTTATAATTAAATACACTTGTATTTACCTTTCGCTTAGTCCGTGACTCGTAGGCTCTAGCGTCGTTAAACGTTCTAACGTAATACTGGTGGTAGGACCTCTTGTGAGTCTGCGCGGGTGGGTACCACCGCCCTGTCTGTTTCTGCCGTAAAGCAGTAATGCGTTTCGGTTTGAAGGGTCGACCAGCCGTTGTAACTATACTGAGATCTTAGAACTTATATCTCAAGGTGGGTGGCGCGTCTACGTTGTAGATGTCTGTGGGCTCCAGTAACCACTTAACACCAGGTGGGCTGTGAGCTCGTCCAACCATCTAAGCAATAAAAAAAAATAAAAAAAAATGCAATCATTTGTCTGTCAATGTAATTACGAAAGTGTTACATTTTGACCGAAATTAATTAAATTAATCAAAAGAGTAAAGTGAGATAAAATAAACGGAAACATACTTTTGTTTGTGTGTCTCCAACGCTGCAGTTCTGAACAAACTGTTTACGTATGCGAACAGATGATTCAAATAACTGTTTACATGCCATTGTTTGTACCAGATACGTATAAAAAGGGAACCGGTCAGCGATCGGTTTACACTTTACCGGGAGCACGCTAAACTTGAAATAATAATACCAGCAAATATTCAAACTCATTCATTTTTAGTTTGTATTGTACGAACTTATTTTTTTCTAGAGACTTGTAAAGGGATCGGCGGCGTTTAAAATGTATAAGAAGGCGAGGTTACACTCACTCAATTGCGGTGTATTCGTGTTAGATACGCATGTGGAAGAGGGAATCCCCAACTTTTTACAAACAAAGTTATGTAATGTTTGCTTGTATCCGTCGGCGCACACCGATGTGCCACTGTTTGTACGTATGCCAATGTTATACATTACATACTTCTTGTATTAGTCATAGGTCATTAACATTACTGTTAAATCGTGTTTACATTTCGTTCAAAACAATATTCTTTTAACGTTACCTTGGTATATAAATTTATGTTTACAAATTAGCATTTGAATCAAAAGCGACATCATTGTAGTAAGTAGACGTATGTAACAGTGTTAATGCTCTTTTTTAATTGTTGAATCTTTTTCTTAAAACTAATGCAATATCAAAGCTGACCACTTATGAAATAATTGGTCGAAATGTGTGTATAGAGATTCTATCTCCTGAACTTAGAGCTTTGGATTCGAACCCGATCGAAGTCGGAATCTTTGGGAGAGATATTCTGTATTCGGGGTAATTTTTCACATTTCAAATCTATGAAGTCATAAGTAGAAGAGAACAGTCTGCCAATAAAAAAGACATCAAGATTTATGATATTTTTAATAAAAAGTTTAAGTTTTAACTACTTACGTATATCCACTCTACGAGAAATTCATTATTTACTAACTTAACTACAAACAGTAATTCCATAGTAAATAAACTTCAATGAAACAAATTAGTATCAGGGTTAACAGGTCGTTGATAATGATAATGAATGACATTAGTAAAGTAAGTCGCGCCCTTTCTGAAGTCCGTTGGAATCCGGTCGCATTTCTAACGGCACACGCTTGCACTGTCGCTACGGACTCTGTTGGATTTTAACCCGTAATGCATCGCATGTCGCCTAACCAGTTATGGATATTAATACTTTTCCGAGTTAGTACTTGTTTTGTTAAATACAAATGCTATGAACTGACTGATTCGGCAACGCCTAGTCTGAACTACTTACTGGTATTTGCGCATTGCTAGAATTTTGTGCCTCTAACAACAAATATTGAAGTTATTGATAAAATATCAATAATGACAAAGTTATGATTATGTACATGTAAATACCATGCGTTTAAGCAAAAGGTGCATGTTATTGGTTATTACACAATAGAGATATTTTACTTGATAAGCGTCTAAAAGTTATCAGTATTTAATATTTGTATAATCATTTTTTCGGTCGACAAGAAAACTTTGACTATTGAAAAAACTGCATTAACTCTAAAATCTGTTTGAATACTATTACTTTGTATTACTCTGCATTTAATTTTCCGAATGAGCGAAAAAATATATTGGAAAAGATATTAATAAAGTATATCTGAGGGCATCTATATAATCCCACGAACAGTGTGTGCATCGTATCCCGCAAGAATCAATCTAAACAGACAGTAGTGGAAAAATATTCAACTTCATTATCGTTCCTCAATAGCGCATATAAACAATATAATAATTAACAAATTTAGTTTTCCCCATTGTATCAACATATAAAAAACAAAACGAAACTGACGATTTAATTAATTAATTTACAATTGGATAACACGTGAATTTACCTAACTAACCTATCACAATAAAATGAGTCATGCAGTTCGATTACATTATTTTTTAATTGTGTTTGCTAGATATAACTAGTTAGTCTGTCTAACTAGCTACAGAAAGGGTATCGAGTAAAATTATTTTTTTGGATTTGTTAATCTAACGCGTTTCGTGATTCCAATACCATCGACATTTCGACCTTACCTCAAACTGATCGGGACACAAGTCCGTAACTTTAGACATTTCGTCAAATATTCCTCCACTTAACTCATCCGAAGACGCTCGAGCATTCCTCCCAAACTTACTCGAGTTTGGTATTTTTAGTCGACCATTACATTATTCCTCCGCTCTACTCGAATGAGGTAGAGTTGTGGTATTGCGCCACCACGACGTCATCAGTTTGAGGAAAATTTTATCAAGCTAGCATCAAACCCATAGAGTTCTGTAGTCTATGGTCATTATTTAATGTCAAAGTCAAGCTGCCACTGTCTGTTTGACACTAGAAGCATTGAACTTGTTTGATGTTTTAGTTGCACGCACACATATTTACGAATAACTCATGACTTGACAGTTCATTTACTCCATTCCGGTGAGGATAATTTTCGAAGGACGTTTGAGTGAGGTTTATTTTTACGATTAAGCATACCAAAACTCGCGTTGGAGGTTGAGTCGAGTCGAGTTAAGCTCGTGTGAACGACTAAAGATACCGGGGACAGACGTACCCCCTTTATGTGTCGCTTCTTAATCCCACAAAAGGACTTTTGTCAAAGCTGACTGAAGAACTGGTTCGTTGTGGGTTTTTTCGCGCTGGCCATATTTGCTTGAGGTATGTTTCGACAAGTTCATCCCTATTATGTAAGCCTGATAATAATCAGATCATAGCGTAAATAAGGCTGGATCGAATGTTTAGCTTTGCTGTTCGACTTC
Source organism: Bombyx mandarina (assembly GCF_003987935.1). The sequence goes on along the minus strand of NW_021011498.1, from coordinate 3,699,701 downwards.
GATCAACAATAGTAACTAGATTTCGGGTCGGTGCATAATATCCGTCTCGTCAAATAACAGCGCACTTGAAATGTGAGCTCTTATTTTGTTTAGTTCACTTCAAACACAGCCAATGTCAACCCGTCTCACAATACCGCAGTGTGTATTCAAAAGTTGCAAAAATAAGGCCCGAAAAAGCAATTTAACGGCNTTTTTTTTTTTAAATTACTGGTCGCACCGGGCTATATTATTATTACTTTAAATAACATGGCCGCGGTAAATCAGATATACATCATTCATATCAACTTGCGATGTATCAGAAATAACATTTACTAACATGAAAGCGAGTCAGACTTCACACAAGCGTAAGTGAAAGGGCTTTTATCCCGACCGTGGCCGGCGGCTATTTGTCCCGTCCGAGATAAGCTTTGATACTGCGGCTATTGTCAATGGATTTCACGAGAAATATTCATTTCACTAAAACGTACCGCCGAATTTAGAATGTTGTATTTCATGTGCGTACCTACTTACAAGGTTAGGGTCAGACATAGAGAGGGAGTGAACAGGAGGCATCTATTTCATATCTAGAAAATAAGAAATGCCGATAGCAGTGTTATTACTAGACAGTTGTTGATCCAAACGTTTATATCCAAAATTGTTTGGTAAAGGTCAAACATTGGCTTTCTATTGTTTTTTTAGTCATTATTTCAATACCAACGAAAGACGCCTCATTTTCATTTCTTATTAAATATCAAAAGTTAATCGCGCTTTAGATAGTTTGTTTATTTCTTTTCATAATATTTGTTGGAATATCGGTCATGAATGTTTATACAATATTTTTTTGTAATAAATTAGGTTCTTGCACCGAAAACATTATTTTCTTTTTGTAAAAAATTAATAGAATGTTAAGCCAGATGCTCTAAAATATCATGTGATTTATATATAGTTTAATGAGAAAAAAACGCATTAGTAGCAAGTGGAAGTAAAAATTAACTATAATTTTTTTCACTTACTGATCCTGGTTAGGATATTAGGCCAAAGTAGTAAAATTATTGTTTCATATCAAGTCCCCATGACCACGGACCCTCATTATCGGTCCTTGATACGTGTGCAAATGTTCAACCTTTTGAACTTGCTAAAATTACGATTAAATTAAATAAAATTTTAAGTTATGTTTACGTTTTCATTATTTAGAGTATAACCAATGAAATTGTGTTAAAAAATAAGCCATTTTTTTGGAACGTAACTTAATTTCTTGAGTTCCTTCTGAAATATTTATCGTGTTTAATCTAATGTCATTTGACACGTCCGCAAAATATAATAATATTAATGACCATCATTCTCCTGACTTCACACAGAGTCCGTAAAGTATTTAAAATCATAAATATAATGGAGTGTTTTCATAACTGCGTATTTTACGAGCGGTGAAAAGTAAACAGCATTGTATAGAGTCAACAAGGAGATATATTTATCTGATTTATTGTTAGTATTGCGGACCAACTGTGGGTCGTACGATTTACGATGGCGAACACCGTTCACAGAAGGTCCGTTTTGATTTTTAAAAAATTTTAGGCGTTGCGTAATTGAATCTTTGATGTATCTTTGATGTTGTCGTTTCATTGTTGTAGATGGCTACACCTGCCTTTACTGCAATATATAGTCATCATAAAGAGAAAAAAGGGGTTAAACTCAATAATAGTATTGTAAATCAAGTTATTACAGATAATATGAATGCTTCAAGGCAGATATAGTTGTTACGTTGGAGCAAAACCACCAGTATTTTATTAAATATCTCATAATCTGTGTACTGTGGTGAACTGTGTTTTACGAAACACAGAACAGAATTTAATAGTACAAAAATTTAATTTGATCTTTCTAACACATTTTCGACAAAACCCAACTTGTAATTGAAACATAAATCCTTCTGTATTTTATGTGCTGTGTCCCATTTTACGATACAGGTGCTAAACACGCTTTTTGCTCTCTCGGTTGAAATTGATAACGCACGACCGGCCACGAGGCGGGAAATTGAGGAGAAGCCATTATATTTTTTCTTTTTTTTTCCTTTAATGCTCTATTGGGAAAGCTTTGGATATTTTAAACAGATTGCAACTTAAAAGTGAATAATGCCCAGTAATTTTCTGTGGCTTTCGTATGATTTTGTTTTGTGAAATAATAATATGTACATACATATGTACGAATATATGTAGTTTACTTTAGTGCGGTGTGGTTTTTTGTACTAATAATGGTTTGTAAAAAGGTCGTGTAACGTCCATGTTTTTTGGCACCGACCTCTGGATCGTCTTCCATCCACTTTACCCGTCACTATGAGTCTCTCCAGGCTGTCAAAGGGTTTTCTTGCTATATGACCAAATTACTGGAGCACTCTATATAGGCATATGATGGATAGGCTCTGGTCAACTTTTAGCTCGTTGAAATGGAAAAGTTCGTCCAGAAAGCCGTCCAAGGGATGCGAAACATGCGCCGCCAGCACCACATCTCAAACGTGTCTATGCATCGTCTGTCAGACTCTTTGAAGGTCCAGGTCTCAGCGCCATAGGAAAAGATTAGGAAAACGAGCACCTCAATAATTTGCACTTTCGTCTTCTTGAGTATGTTCCGATCTCTCCATATTTTGTTTAGCTGGCTCATAGCGGATTTGGCCATTCCGATCCGTCGCAATAAAAATAGATAACCATTGAAAAATATTTAACTGTTTATGGGATTTTATAACAACATAATATCAGAGCCCTACACTCCTGTGCCCGTTTAGAACTATTAAAATTATTCGTGTATAGTGGGAAATTATAATACAAAACACTGATCACTAAAAAAATTATTGTGAAATTAGTCAAACGCAGTTTTTATTAGCAAAAAACAAACACAGAAACAGAGTGTAAAGGCCGTATCGCATTGAATAAATAATTTGATTTGATTAAGGCCGAAGCAGTGAATGTCCTTCCGAAACATCAAAGATGTCAAGGAAATTCGGCCACGCCATTTATCTGAAGACGCGTCGGAAAGAGGGTGGGCTGCCAATTATGTTATCTAAAATTCTTTGATTTATTTTTTCATATTATATTAAATGTGTAGGAATTTAATTTGTTTAAATGTTTGTTGCCGCTGTCGGATTTCGCTGTAATTATAGATAAATACATTGTAAACGATAACTTTCTCCGGATAGCCTGCCGACCGGGAGGGCTGGTGGTCGTGGCGCCGACGACTGCTGGTCCGGCGTCCCGAGGAGGAGGGTGATGGGAGAGATGTGCTCCGCAGTAAACGCTTCACTTTCCCCCTTTGCCTTTTCTGTCTCATGCGAGGTTCGGACGCGGGTTGTTGAGCGACAGGAGGTTTTAGTCAGTTCGATTCCGACATGCCCCGCCCTTCATCCCCAGGGGAGGGTGGAAGTCCGGCGATTTCCATCTGAAAAAAAGAAAAAAAAAAGCGATAACTTTTCGGAACTAGTCTAGAAACTCTTAAATGACAAACTCTGACAGGCCATTCATCAAAGGATACAAATGTATACGATGACTCTGGGCTTGTGGAGCCTACTTCCTAATCTTCCTTCATTTCTCTACTAGTTTTCTTGTCTAACCTTTCCTGTATTTAGTATTGTTGGTCAGACGCTAGTTCTTTGAGGTTGTATCGACGTTCTACCGCGAAAAATTCTTGTTCACGTAAATAGTTAGGACATTTTAAATAAAATAAAAATATTTCATAAAAATGAAACCCGCAAAATTATAATTTGCGTAATTACTGGTGGTAGGACCTCTTGTGAGTCCGCGCGGGTGGGTACCACCACCTTGCCTATTTCTGCCGTGAAGCAGTAATGCGTTTCGGTTTGAAGGGTGGGGCAGCCGTTGTAACTATACATGAGACCTTAGAACTTGTATCTCAAGGTTGGTGGCGTATTTACGTTGTGGATGTCTATGGGCTCCAGTAACCACTTAACACCAGGTGGGCTGTGAGCTCGTCCAGCCATCGAAGCAATAAAAAAAAATCTATAATTTTTACGAATTTTTACAATTTTTAGGTTTAGAACATAATTACTTACATTGTCAAACAGATTTAAAAGAAAAATACTAATATTAAATTACAGACACTAAGGGAGTATGCAACCAAGATTTTACTAAACTACATATATATTATAAACTAAGTTTTCACTCATAAATATATTATATAATTTAATTTACATATGAGTCAGGTATTGGCTGCAGTTGAATGTTGCTCTGAGGTTCAGTTGTGCAATCCTTAGTGACCATGCTATCTTTCCCTTTTGCCCTCTCCGACTTTTACATTGGGGTATCTAATACTTGGTTTTCTAGGTGCTCTAATAGTGGCCTTAGACCCATTGACGTCCTTTTTTCTTATGAAAAATTACCAATACCCACAATTTCTTGGTAATGTCCAGTCGAACGGAAAGTTTGACTTGATAATAATGAATAGTAACAGTTTGCAAAAAGTAAGTTGTGCTCTATTTTGTTAAAATTCTAATGATTTTTTATTCATAACTAGCTGACCCGGCAGACTTTGTAGAGCCTCAATCAATAAATAAAAGACCTAAACTTTGGTATAAAATCAACTTAAAACAAACAAAAGGAATCCGTCCGACGGGGGATAGATCAGAGGAGAAACAAAGTTGTTATTTTTATTTAATTCCGAGCATTTTCATATTTGCCTTTTAAACCCTCTCTGGACTTCCACAAATAATTAAGACCAAAATTAGCCAAATCGGTCCAGCCGTTCTCGAGTTTTAGCGAGACTAACGAACAGCAATTCATTTTTATACTCGTATATATATATAGATAATCCTTTGAAGTATTTATATGACTCTGCTTCGACTGGAAAGTAGAAATATATGCCTATAGTAATATTAGCCCCTCGTATCCATAAACAACCGACAAATTCCCAAAAATAGCGAGTCATAACTTTTAAAAACTTCAAGTTAATAAGTTTAAATTGGACCGTTCAATTTGCAATAAATTTCGTGTGCTATAGATGTAAGATGGCTATTTCGCCATGGTGGCGAACAATGTCCCATGCTTACATTTAATTTACTTTCAGAGTTTGCTCAGGGCTTGAATGGTGCTAAATTTTTTAAAGAAGCGCGATAATGTTAATACATAATTTATTTTTAATATCCATTTTAATGAGACAATAACAACATTTTTTGTGCAAAAAATTAATGGGATTTTATATTGCGCTGGAAAATGTTTGCCGAGGTGCCAAGAGCATTTTATGTTCGAGCTTCGTTTTTATTTTCAGACTCTCTGTAATTTAATATCTATCCATTTCTGAATCATACAATTTAAAAAAAACTTTAAACATGGAAATTAATGTATATGCTACAATTAGATATTAAATTTCTTTTAAATAGTACGAATGCTTGCGTTTTAGCGCGCTTTAGCGGTAGGCAGCGGCTTGGCTCTGTCCCTGGCATTGCTGAAGTCCATGAGCGACGGTAACCACTCACCATCAGGTGGGCCGTATGCTCGTCTGCCTACAAAGACAATAAAAAAAAAGAATGCATGACGCTATCTTTTGGTTTAAGTGTTTTGTATGCGGTGTTTCTAAAAAGAGCAGCGTGTGATTGTGTGAACAAGTTTCTTCCCAGAACGGGGACTTTAGTTCTGTGGGCGATCGCCTTTTTAACTATTCGACAATTCTCCGCTTACAGAGACTATCACAATAGGCAATGTGGTTGGCGATTAGGTATACAGTTTGCTTTTGAATTAAAGAATTAATATTTTTTTATTTCACACCGCTGTTATATACGCAGTAATTTTTATAATGTCACAGATTTTAATATAGCGGACTTAAATAGCTGTGTAACCTTTTGTAAGATTTATGACTGGGCGTCGTTACACTCAGAAAATATCACAGACGCCTTAAGTATATTCGTTTTTTTTTCTTCTGTTTTTGCTTCACTTAGAGCAAATTATAATTTCTATGCATACTGCTTACTTTTCATTTTATTTGCTAGTATTTTTATAAAGAAGTAATGTGTATGCTACCATTGGATATTTAAAATATCGCCTTGTTCATTTGGCGGTTAGTACTATCGGCAATGATATAATATACCACGGAGTTTGACAATCATTACCGACCAGGCTCTGTGTGAAGGATGCTTCGTGTTGTGAGTCTGGTTGTACTTCGTTCTTGTCTCTTATGTAAGGTAATGTAAGGCTTTAACTGGTGATAGGACCTCTTATGAGTCCGCACGGGTAGGTACCACCACCCCGCCTATTTCTGCCGTGAAGCAGTAATGCGTTTCGGCTTGAAGGGTGGGGNCACGGAGTTTGACAATCATTACCGACCAGGCTCTGTGTGAAGGATGCTTCGTGTTGTGAGTCTGGTTGTACTTCGTTCTTGTCTCTTATGTAAGGTAATGTAAGGCTTTAACTGGTGATAGGACCTCTTATGAGTCCGCACGGGTAGGTACCACCACCCCGCCTATTTCTGCCGTGAAGCAGTAATGCGTTTCGGCTTGAAGGGTGGAGCAGCCGTTGTAACTATACTGCGACCTTAGAACTTATATCTCAAGGTGGGTGGCGCATTTACGTTGTAGATGTCTATGGGCTCCAGTAACCACCTAACACCAGGTGGGCTGTGAGCTCGTCCACCCATCTAAGCAATAAAAAAAGTGTAATTTTCCGGCACTGGTAACACTCGAGAAAAATAATTCTCTTTAGTTTGGGTTTAAATTGATACTCGGATTTTTTTTGTTAGAATACATTGCGAACTTGGCTTAATTTCAATTTCGAATTAAGAAAATCTTACAACTGTTCGATTCGAATATAGAAATAATGTGGATAGAAGAATATAATATGAGACAATTATATTTTAGCTAAGAATTTTAAACAAACTTACTAAGAATTTTAAATAAAATACACTTCAATAGAGAATCACTACTACAATAGATGAATCATAATTTATTTGGTTTCCATAGTTCACGTTACGTGGAAAGCTAACATTGTTTCCGAAGAACAATGGGCTGGTGTTCTGTAATAGACTTGAATTGGATGTTTGTGCTCCTTAGAACTTTGTTAAGTGAAATTTAATATCGCCATTTTGTTTGGATGTCGATCGAATTTCAGTCCAAGCCGTTTCTGTATATCAAATCGAAATCTTAAAAATAGTTTTAGGAATAATACGACGTTCTTTATTGTTTAGTGATCTAGTTCGTTTTTGAAACCGTCTTATAAATTAGTCGACTATTATCAAAGCCGGCAATCTGACTTTTGGACAATTATTGGTAAATCAGAAAAACGAATTATTGACTTTGTATTCCATTGGCAGTCACAAAACTCTTCGGAACGACATGTTAGATAAATAACAGGTTAACTATTAACCTTTATTTAATGCAGGTTTTGAACCGTATTCTTTGAAGGAGAAGATTATATTCAAATCAATCTGTATTGACATATCAATAACATTTTTTTGTCCAAATGCACAGATTGCCACCTTTGATAATAGACGACTCAAATGTATGTTTTGTTAGAAATGTATTCTCAACCTTTTTTTGCGTAACGAATTGGTTATAATACCTCTAATTGGTTATAATACGTCTATTGGTTTCGCCAAAAACACATTTGATCGTATTTAGAGGTAGGCATTTGTTTTTTTTTCATTTTCAGAAATCGAACACGCTGTGTCTGGTACATAAAGAGAAGACACGACGGCGTACTTTATTGGAAATACCAAAAAAAAAACAAACAAGTGATAGTGAGCGTATTATCCAGCAAAGCACATATTTCATAGCCACTTACACATACTTGAGTGGCACTCGCATAACGATTTACGTTTTTATTTATTTATTATTATTTAGATACGTTCAGAAAATATACGGCGGAGATTGTTGCAAAAAAGTTTCATAATTTGATTTTGAAGAAGAATTGAAATTGTATTGTGAAAATGTGTTAATATTAATTTTTGTTTATTTATCAAAATGCGGCATTAAGAATTGAAATTGTTTGTTGATGGATCACCTGGGCATGTCTAGGTTAGGTCACGTTTCACATTACATGTACTTACTCCGCAGTTTTAAGTTTTTTTTTTTTTTTTCTGAACAAGAATCGTTAAAATAACATTTATTCGGATCCAGGTAATCTACAAGACCTATCTATTTAATTTGTAACTCTATGACACGGTACCTATAATAGCAGCCCCCGTTACGGTTACAGTAAATGGTGAAATTTCAAAACAGTATTGGATGATTCCTAGTTTGAATTCGTTTCACTTACAATGGGCAAACTAACAATAGGTTTGATGATAAAAAAATTTATCACACACTCATAGCCATGATTACTATTTTTAAAACATTCAAGTTATATTGTAAAGAGTAAAAAAAAATTCAGCTCCAACAATAATTTAATTAACAACCAAAATATACATAGACAATGAACGATAATTTTGCTTAAAAATAGCTTAATCTTTTTGATGTGAAACATCTATTGGCGCGCCTTGATAGTAAAATCAAATTGTGATGGCAAACGATATGATTTTTTTTCTACCTATTAGATGGAAGCCAAGGGGCTGTTTCAGCTACGCGCGGCTAGGTGAGCTTAAGAGCTCAAGCTGAGAGAATTTGCTAACACTAACAGGAGCAGTGCTTTGCAGAATTTATCACCGGATCTGAATCTCGACCTACTAAGAAGATCCGGTGAGAAACTCAGTGGATTGTGTGTGTCTATGGGCTAGTTCGGACGATGACCATTGCTTAAAAGACCTAAAAAGGACCGAGATTGGATCCGGATGATCCGACAAGGCATTTTTCGGGTGACGGCAGCTTTGCGTTGACCCATTGCTTGGGTCGGAAATAGAATCAGCGGCAGTCATGATAAGAAGATTAGCATGATTAATACCGCCAGCGCCGGATCTCTTAACACTTTTGCATACGCATACTAAACGCTTCATTGCTTCTCTGTGTGAGTAATGTACATATGTACATGTCCAGTGTATGACTTTTTATTCGTTTACTAGACACGTTCACCGTTTGTGTGTATATATCACGCTTTGTATTTCTTTTTAATATTATTTTCTAATTTGTTTTACTCCACATTTCTTGAATGGCTATCATCAATTATAAATTCTACCATCAACTTTGATGTTTCACATCTGCGGGGCCTGATATCTTTTTTTCAAAGGAAAATTGTAATGTCGCCGAAATTGTAGAGTTTCATTTGAAATAAATTGTCGAGAACCTTTCTAAACAGTATCTTGAAACTTTTGAAACAACCAAACGTTTCATCGCCGAGTCGCTTCGTAACATTGTTGTTATTGCTTTGTTAAGGGCGTGCCGCACTTTTGCATGATCCATTGCGCAGCGACGTTACTATGTCATCGATGACAAAAGACCAACACACACGTTCACTATTAGTATAGATAGACTATTTTGATAGGTGTTCTTCAATAATATGTTTTTATTGGTTTTTTGCCACTCATGCTGATGACAACCTTACCTACGAGGCGTATAGAAAGCGCATAATACCGATTTTTTAGACCACATTCTAATGTTAGAGCCAAAAATTGGATATTAGAACAGATTTTTGCTTTAAGCTAATTTAAAGGTATCACGGATTTTTGGAACGAAGTTCCTAATGTAACGATGCGGAGGGGTACCCTAACCGGGAAAAAACGTCCGTAACGTAAGATTTTTATTAGTAATGCACACAGTGTACGACTTAACTTTGTAATAACGTACATAAAAAACATATTTTTTTATCATTAATTGACCACGATCTCAGAGCGTTCGTTTGCGCAATACACTAACTCTTATGCAAACAACCGTGAATGAAGTGTACCACAATTATTTCGCACGTTACCGAATGACCGTGGGTTGTTGCGAAACCTCCAGTTTTATTTTCATTATACCATGAATATAACTTTAAATTAATATTTTTATAACAAGGAACTTCGTTCCTATCCGGTGTCCTACGACTACACATTATTTTTTTAATTATATAGCCTCGATCATAAAAGTTCACGATCTACCTTCACTCGAAACCCATAGATGTCACAGTGTGAATACCGTCACTCACGTTGACAAATGAATCGCAATCGCATGGTTGAATAATTAATTGCATTAGAAAACGGCTATTTCACAGCTCAAGGAACGTATGATTACTAGAAGATAGAGCTGGGCCTTATGCTCATCTGCCTACAAGGGCAATAAAAAAAAACATAATGGTAATAACGAAAATTTAACCGAACAACAAGAATTGCTTGAGATGAAACTTTTAAAACGGAATAGCTACCGAAATTGTTTAGCGAAAACGAGACAGCACAATAACGATTGAACTAAACAACCCGCCTCCTCGAAAGCCAATGGCAACTCGCACTCCCGTGAAAACGAATGTGTACCGTCCTTAAAGTTTAGCTTTACTCATTGCGAATGTTAGACGTTTGTTTCTTTGCCCTTTGCGAGACGGCACGATGTAAATTGTTCCCGGAAAGTTTCTGAAGGTTGTTTATTAAATTACCGCGCCGTCCGAGTACGATTTCAGTGTCACGCTCAATGTTCGTGGTCCAAGCGACGCAGCGTAAACGTAAAATTATGACGTCTGTTTCTGCCGTGAAGCAGTAATGCGTTTCGGTTTGAAGGGTGGGGCAGCCGTTGCGACAATACTGAGACCTTAGAACTATATCTCAAGGTGGGTGGCGCATTTACGTTGTACATGTCTATGGGCTCCAGTAACCACTTAACACCAGGTGGGCTGTGAGCTCGTCCACACATCTAAGCAATAAGAAAAAAAAACGTTAACATTTTTTTAACTAAGTGAAGGGTAAAGCGCTATGACATAGTATCCTTCTTCAAACGAGACTTATGGAGAGTACTTAACGGTAGGCAGGGGCTTGGCTCTGCCTAAGGCATTGCTAAAGTCCGACGGTAACCACTCACCATTAGGTGAGCCGTGAGTCTGCCTACACGGGCAATAAAAATAAGGTGTCGACGGAATTGGCAGCCTTATGTTAGTTGCATGCTCTTCTTGGTTGTGAGATGATAAATGTGGTAGAGTTAAGGAAACTACCTTGAGAGTAAAGATGAAAATTGTCTCTCTCACCCACTATTTAACATGCCTATATTGGTTTGGTACAAATGTTGGTTTGTATGTAACGGAACCCTAAAAAGCTATTTTCGCCAATGTCAAGACATTCGATTTACTTCAAATTCATTCATTTTCATTCTCTTCATTCATTTTATAATTTCGCACTAATATTCTGATCAATATGAACATGATAAAAAAAATGAAAGTAATCCTTAGTTCTATTTGCGTCTTTTTTTAGATTTTAAACTTTATAAGTTATTGTTGATTTCTAACAAAATTAACACCTAATTGTAAATGCCAGATTAGATTTAATTAAAAAAAGAACATGGATCGCTACCGCACTTAACATGGAGACACAAAAAACGAATTTATTCTGTGACTTGCGTATTTTTCTCAACTTACAACTGAAGCTGTTTGAAGAAGCTATTTTTCGGATATGCGATTACTTAACGATATCAATTTATTCTTTTAAGCTTTGCTAGCTAGATAATTTACGTCTACTAAATTTGTTTTTATTGCTTAGATGGGTGGACGAGCTCACAGCCCACCTGGTGTTAAGTGGTTACTGGAGCCCATAGATATCTACAACGTAAATGCGCCACCCACCTTGAGATATAAGTTCTAAGGTCTCAGTATAGTTACAACGGCTGCCCCATCCTTCAAGCCGAAACGCATTACTGTTTCACGGCAGAAATAGGCAAGGCGGCGGTACCTACCCGTGCGGACTCACAAGAAGTCCTACCACCAGTAATAATGTTTTGAATGAATTGTTTCATTTATATTCCATGAATTTCCAAAGCACACAACTCTTGAAGAAAGCAATGTTAGGGGCACGGTCAAGCAGCTGCCTACCGTTGACTACTCTCCTCAGACCCTCTTGAAGAAGGAAGTATCAGAATGAACGGTATACAGATTGAAAACAGCATTCTATCCGCACATCATATCAGTCCGCGATTCCGATTTAGTCGTAGGTACACTCGGAAATCTGCTACCATTCAGCTGTTCACATCCTTCAGAAGTGTTCGGAAAGCTGTTAGCAAACCCTACCTTTCCAGGCTAAGGAGTCCTCGAGAAGGCATCCGGGTCTTAGGCAATTAAAAAAATTATTAAAACAGGTACGTTCTTATGTAGTTACAATTTGTTGAATTGAAGACGTAATTCACTAATAAAGTTCTGAGTTATAAATGGACTTAGGATCACCACCGTCTTGCCTATTACTGCCGCAAAGCAATCGCGCGTTCGGGTTTGAAGAGTGAGACTTGTACAACACTACTGTAACTTTGACGTCATATTTCGTCGGGGCTTATAAGTTGTGATGTCTAAGAGGCCCGTTAGCTATTCAAAACCAGATGGAGTGTGTGCTTGTCTAACCATTAAAATAAGTTTAATTTGGTGGCTTATGTTATAGAATTTGGATACGGCATTGTTCAACATAACGCGCTCTTTGTCTGGAATTAAATTTAAACGAGCAAGCTTATTTCTGCATAGATCTTAAGTTGGAAACAAGAAAGATCTGAGTTTCTTGCCAATTCTTCTCAGTGTAGAAACTATTTAATGGTATTAGTATTCCAAGTCGATGGTAAAGTTGTGACTATTTTTAAAATGCCTCTGAAGGAAAATGGATATTGTCTGAATTTTGTTACGATGATACAGGATACAAACTTGGCTGCCTTTTGGATGAGTATAATCAAAAATGAACTAACTATAAACATGTCTGGGTGAATCGTGGCGAAGGACGTCTCACCTTTCGTCTGGTGCAGGTGCTGACCGGGCACGGATGCTTCGGGAAGTACCTGCGCCGGATAGGGGCTGAGCCGACGGCGAGGTGTCACCATTGTGGACACGACCTGGACACGGCGGAGCATACGCTCGCTGTCTGCCCCGCTTGGGAGGTGCAGCGCCGTGTCCTGGTCGCAAAGATAGGACCTGACTTGTCGCTGCCTGGCGTCGTGGCGTCGATGCTTGGCGACGATGAGTCATGGAAGGCTATGCTCGACTTCTGCGAGTGCACCATCTCGCAGAAGGAGTCGGCGGGGCGAGTGAGGCAAAGCTCTCCTCACTACGCAGAAACCCGCCGCCGCCGAGCAGGGAGTCGGGACCGGGGTCGTATCCGTGACCTGGCCCCCTAAGAGCTAGGGGTCCCACCCGTTTTGTGCGGGGAGAGACCCAGACGTGGGGTGGCGTGCTTTGCACGCTCACCCGCAGTAGGAAACCGGGTGATGGTAGACTGCGTTCCCCCGACCGCTCTGGGGGAAGGTGTAACGCGGCGCCATCAAAGCGGGCTCTCGGCCCACTGAACGAAGGAACCGGTGGTGGTGTCGCTGGCGGCCGCCGGTCCGGCGTCCGTGGGACGGTGGGATGGATGTAATGTGCTCTGCGTCAACCCTGTCCCGCCGTTTTAATAGCCCCGACTGGGCTCCGGCCCGGTCCGAGGTAGGGCGCCGGTTGTGAGCGGCAGGAGTTTTTAGTGAGGTTCAACTCCCACATATCCCACCTGCCGCGCGGGTGGGGATCCGGCGATTTTCTACTGTGGGAAAAAAAAAAAAAAACTATAAACGTGTCTACATGTAGATAGCCGTCTTTTCAGGAATATATTAATCGAAAGACGTGGGTACTACCTTAAGTTGCGCAGAAAATTAATTGTTTAACCAATGTTGTCATTCTGTTGTGTTTTTTCCGAGTTTTTGTGGCTCGGATGTCTGCAACAGAGAAAAATTTTCGCCAAACGCAATAACGCTTAGACGCCGGTCCGCTTTTGTTCTTAAAAGGTCAGATTTTTGTTATAATGTCGGTCCTTTGTTCCTATTTGTTTTCTGTCACGCTACTTTTTACTGACCTGAGATTATCAGCTTATTGGTTGGTTCACTAATGTTCTTTTTCGGAAATTTTAAAGGAAGGAAGATAGCAATCTTCAAGTCCACAGGATTTTTGTGATGCGTTTGATTTTTTGTTACTAAATCATAATGAATTTTAATTTGTATCTGTTCGTTTTATAAGTGATGCGATTATTGAAATTCGTCTTGTTTATTTTGCCTAATTAATTAGTTTAATTACTTAATCACATACTTAATTAATTAATTTAATAGTTAAGTATGTGAATAATTGAAAAGTTATTTTTTTAGTAAATTTAAATAAAATCAGATTAAAGAAAAAACCTTCACCGAAATTCAATTATGTCAAAGACATACTTATGCCTGTTTAAAATGAATTTTTTTTGAAAGTAGAAGTGATAAATAAAAATACTGGTATGTATATATACAAAAAACAAATGTAAACAAAAATTATACATATAGTAAGAGCTGCTCATATGTCACTTAAGTTACTAATGCATAAAAAATAAGCTGGTAACAATCACAGAAGGGTTTTTTAAAATTCCTGACGTCATCCGCGAAAGGGTTTCACACGTCACCGAGCCCCCGGGAACATGTAAAGGTAGGTGTCCGCATGTAATCACGGGACACGACATCTGGTACGCCATCGATCATCTCTGTGCGCAATTTTCCGGGCGCTCGCCCAAATCCGGCCGGTGTTGGATCATCCTCGTCCACTAATGCGTCATTGTAGGGCTGTCATTTCAAATATTTTTCTTCTTTAGTTTATCTTCTTTCTTTTGAATAAAAAAAAAAATCAGTCATAATATCTGAGACGAAACATTAGGGACTTTGAAACGTAAGGGATTAATTCAAAAACACTTTTTATTGACTGAATATTTTCTAGGTTAGTTTAGTGATAATTTCACGGATGCTTCGTTATGTTAATCTCCACTACGGGAACATAATCCGGGACACCGGATAGGAACGAAGTTCCTTATTATAAAAATATTAATTTTAATTTCTATTCGAGGTATAAAAAAAATTATTATTCGGGTATACATTTTATATTATGATTTTTTTACTGATAAATATAAAAAAAACTACTTTACAAAGTTATCAACTTCACTTTATTCACAATGATTTATAAAAACTATATAATAAAAAAATATGTTGTTTTTTGTACGTTATTACAAAGTTAAGTCGTACACTGTGTGTTACTAGTAAAAATCTTACGTTACGGACGTTTTTTCCCGGTTAGGGGACCCCTCCGCATCGTCCCATAAGGAACTTGTTCCAAATATTATATTACAGACGATGTGATTGTGTATTAATATTATATATCTGCAAATTTTAAGCAAGCCACTTCAGATATCTTCCGATACTTTTACCTGAAGACCCTGGGGATGACTCTTCGAAATTTTCAATTTTTATCTCTCACTCCGAACGGACAGCGGCCGAAACGGCCACGGTCCGATTATAAATCCTAATTTCACCTCACCATTATCACTCACCGGGAGTGCCGGAGCTGTAAATCTAAAACACCTGTTATTTTCACGAATGTGCGTACCTAATACATACATGTAATGTGTTTGAATAGAAACTTGTGGTCCCGCAGTAGTCGAAATACGAAGACGTGCTTAGGGCGACATTGACAATGCGCCCTATGTATTTTAAAAGACACCAGGAATTTGTTATTATCACAAGGAGACCAAGCTTATGTCTTTCTGATATTTGACATTTGCAATAACGATATCACTTTTCAAAGCTCATTTAAAGAAGGCTATGTATGTCGGCGACATTAGAGCAAGGATATTAAAATAGGAGGCTACGCAAGCGCATTACGCCTTACTACCCAGTCCCCTGTGTATACCTGATTACTGAGCCGATCGTCGGTTCGATACCCAAATTGGGAAAACATTCCTGTACTGAACAGGTTTGTTTGATCTTTGTCTTAATGGTTAAAATGTATAAATGTATGTATTTAAATGTAAACGTCTCTATCAGTCTCTGGTTCCCTAAAGTACAAGGAATCCTAGTTACGGGCTAGATGACAGTGACCTGCCCCTTATTATTATTATTATAGTGTATTAAACACTGCCACGCCTGGGAAGACGGCAGGACACACTCCGGCGAGGTGGGCAACAATCGGCCGGAGCGTTATTATTATTATTATTATTATTATTATTTTTCTAGATTTCCCCTTTCTCAGCCCAGTCTATCGACAGAGCCGGTAGAACTGTATATACGGGCTTTTGGCCAAGTAACATACAGTAGCTATGAATTATTAGGCTAGTTTTTATTATGTGTAGTATTCTTCAAGCTGCAGGAACTTTCTCACTATTCTGCATGTATTTAGTATAGCTGCTTTTTGTAATGAAATAAATACACTAGTTCTATAGATAAATACGAATACAATGAAATCTAAGCGGCCCATCCTAAATTCTTTACGTTTGAGCAAATTACGCATATGTCAGTAAATCGCGTCCATAATTAAAAATCATTTTTAACAATAAAATTTCCCAAATACGTTCAATTAATAGTGTACGCATAATAACCCAATCGATAAGCAGCTCTCGACGACAATATCAATTACAATTATGCATTTATTGACCAATTAGAGCACGTTGGATGCATACAATGCGGCCAATGGCGCGGCTTAGACCGCATTAGCATAATGCGCCGAGCACCATTGCACGATGTTTATCGCATGATCTGTCGACTTTCTATGTAAATATTGGCCGAAATATATGTATTTTGTTTCAATGACATTTGCATTTATTAAGGTAAGTCAGTATTTGGGAATGCCATCTTTAAACATGATGTGCCTTTTCACTGGTAGTTGTGGGCGCATCTTGTGAACTGGCACAGGTAGGTACCACCCTGCCTATTCATGCCGTGATGCAGTAATGCGTTTGGGTTTGAAGGGTTGGCGTTGCACTGGAAAACTGACACTTGGAACTCATGTCTCATGGTATTAACGTCGTTGATGGGGTCGTCATCGTTGAGGAATGGGGTGCATTTGAACTTACTACACTCAGCATTGGGTGGACACAGGTTGAAGAAGGAAGGAAGGAAGGAACCTCCGAAGTCCTCGAAGAACCTGGGTCATTAACCCTTAAGTATATATAATAAGAAAGACAAGATTAAATTGATTTTAAAATTACGATGACTTTAATCTTGTAGACGTGTTTGCCAATCTAATCGTTTCGTATATTTAGATATCAAAATAAAAATAAAATAAATGTCATTAGGTCAAATATTTTCAAATAATTTTCAATGAAAACATACACGTGCAAACATACTAAATAATAACCTTGAAAAAAATTTTGCCATTGGTTAGATGAGAGGGGGGGGATCAGAGGTACCCTAATAATTTGGCCCACACCTACCCAGAAGGGTTGACGTTTAAACTTTACCCGTGATGTTTACTACGTCCCTCCAGAAGCCACTTACGGAGAGACACATAAAATTTACGACATAAAGACGCTGGATGTGGCATAAACACACTTGTGGTTTATGAGGATAGATAAATCAACATTTATTACGCTCGAAGCTGCTAACGTCCATTAGTGCTTGGTCGAGTAACTAGTGGTTATGGTTATTAAGACATCTTGAGAATTCGTCAGTGGTACAGTAAATAAACGATATACATTTGAAAATTTCCAGGAAATTAGGCTCTGCTTCTTTGAAATCAGAAAGTTAGCAGTCATATTTTTGTGTCTTGATTAGTTATTATTCCCAACAATTATTTCTGAAATATACTGTTAGTCCAGTTTCCTGTATAATAATAAATTATAATATATTTTTTTTCTATTCTACACAGGAATTACATAATGCTTTGAAGATTTGATTCTATAAAAAATGAATTACCTTAAAGGAAAATGCCGCATCTAGCAATTACTACATCGGCCATATAGACCCTAAGCAGATAATTCAAGCTAGTTGCGTTTGAGTCACCACCTGGGAACTCCTAATTGCCGCAACACACCCAGTCGGGACCTAAGGCTCTTACTACACGCGGACCTTTATACTGACATAAAATTAAGAAGAGCGATCTCTGTGGATTTCCTTGCTAAGCACTTCGTTTAACGCACTACATTATATTCAAAGAGATGTGGGTAATTTGAAATTATCTTAAATACTATTGCCACTAAGAATTACTTGTGTTTTTAGTTGATCAGGACCTAATAACCAAGATGATTCTATAGGAGTCATTACTTTTCGTTGTGATTGTAGGTTTTCTCACGCTCATAGATATACCAATGGTGCCAAAAGTTATGAAAAGTCTGTTAATAGCCTTCAACAATTACTATAACTTAACACCGCGCTTGAAGACATCCCCGAAACCATTTATAAAGGAATAAATGTGTTATTTGACAGTTACAAAAGAGCCATCAAACGGCAAATTCAATTGAAATTGTATAGAAGGCTTTGACTGCAAATGTTCAGGTTTAATTTAAACAAAAGCCGTAAACTCAGCGACTTAACGAGCATAGAGCAACGCAAGGGCTTTCGGAGACTTGTCCCGTCTTTATGTATCTAATCTATTCATGTTAATTAGTTTGTGAATAATGCCGAAGGCATTTGAGCACGGCCTTGTTGTTCCGCGAATTCAGTGATACCGAATACGATTATTGGAATGAATATGACGTACGTGTTCGTGTAAGAGACTTTCGGATTATCCTGTTTAGATCTTAAGAAAAATGTCATAAAAGACTTCAAACTTAATATTTAATTAATCAAATGCGAAAATGGCTTCTGATTTGAATTACCTATAAACTGTTGGAGAGCCCTCAAATAAGGAAACTGGTTGTGGCTAGTGTGGTTCAGTTGTTCGCCACATCTGAAGTTTTCTTTGATGATCCGATTGTGGTTAATAAAGGCCACGTGTGGGTAACGTTTGGTCGTGTTTAGTGTGTGAATGTTATCTGAAAAATATTACAGAGAACTTTGTCATGTTCATGTGGCGGTGAGTTTAAATCTTAAACAATGAGGAATGGAAAAATGCAGAAATGATTTACAACACCAGTTTTGTGAAACTAATCAAAAAGGTTTTTTAACCCTCTATATATGTAAAGTAATTCAAACTACGTCAGGCTATAATATAATTAAATCATTAATTACTTTTGAAATAACAATATCAAACTTTGATATACCATCAATTGTTGCTAATAAGGATATACTTTCGATAAACGAAAAAAAAGGCGTTCATTTCCAATAACTTTACGACTCATACATTACCGCTATTGTAACTACATCGCATATTATTCTGAAAGGCATAATCCTGAAAAAGCCACAATATTTTGCGTATATTTTAACACTGACTTAAGTAAAAACAATGATGAAGTCGTAACACTGTAGGTAAAGTATTCTAAAATGAATAGCAACAAAACAACGTGATCTTAAGCTATTCGTGAACCTGCTTAATCCCACAAATATCCAGCAGAGCATTTTCTAAGTCACACTGTCCGTGTCCTGCAGGAAACAAGACGTGACCAACACGGAATTAACTGGGACTACTCCATGCAGCCCAGTCATTGCATCAACCTTAGGCAACACTGAACTTTATTTCCATCAAGATATGGTCGATGGTACTGATATGAAATTTCTTGTATGTGGCTCTGTAACCGACTTATCTATTCTGTAAACCGAAACAATGTTAAACTCTATTGTAAAAGGAATAAGGATTTAAAGACAGAAGTACAAATGAGTGTAAACGAAGTGCTGTCGAGAGGCACGAAAGCGTACCGCGTCTTCGGCCTGTACGGACACCAATTTGTCTCTTAGATTTATGTTTTCCATTATTGCTGTCACGAATACGAAGCTGCCTTATGTTTATATAACTGCGTTTAAGGAAAAAAAATGGCGTGTCGAAATAGGGATCGAGGCAACAGAAAATAATTCGGATCATAATTTTGGAATTGCGTAAGACAAAACCATTGGCTTATTAACCAAACACTCACTTATCAATCTGAAAACCAGTTTCTTTGAGTAATCTATTTTTATGATATCTATTTTTATATTTAGGATGATCTTATCACTGCCGCGCTTTTGTAGTGCATCCACAATGTTTGCGACATCTCACACCGATTATTTCTTTGCAATAATGCCGAAGAGAAGTGCATCGTTATTGCGACGAGTCCGTGACAGTGGCAACAGTCTTTTGAAAATCATATCGAGCAAGATCGAGGGACTGCTGATTAATAGCCTTTGCAGCAGGCACTTGGGAGGAGAAAAAAAAGTAATGATATAAAATGTATATAATGATAGTTATGTGTTAAATTTTTTAAGTTACTAACATAGATTTTAAGTAATTCTTACTAACAAAATGTTATGGTTTAAAAAAAAAAGAAAACTGAAATAAAGTATAAATAAATAAATAAATTAACATTGTTGCTTTTAGGTACCTCAAGCAGCGGGCATCGTTCCCGTCGAACCCGTCGCTTGCGACGAAGGGCTCGACGAGTAAATTAATCCTCAGACACAGCCCACTGAGTTTCTCGCCGGATCTTCTCAGTGGGTCGCGTTTCCGATTCGGTGGTAGATTCTGCGAAGCACGGCTCTTGCTAGGGTTCGTGTTAGCAACGTCACCAGGTTTGAGCCCCGTGAGCTCACCTACTAGTTAAGGCGACGCTGATATAGCCTCTCAAGGCTATAAGCTTAGATAGGAAAAAAAAAATAACAGCTTAACTTTTCACGGGATAGTTTCGTTCATAATACATCAAAATAGTGTACTAATTTTTGCATAAAATGGAAGGCAAGAATTAACCGAAATGCAGTTACCACAAAGCGACGCTGTAAACTAAATTCGGTCACGCTGCAGAGAGAGACGCGAAAGTTTGTCAAGAAGCAAATTAATGGTCTCCGAAGAAACGGGATGTTCTGCATTTTGACTGCGCCGGACGTAGTTGCGACCGCGCGCCGCAATTTGACGTCGCCACGACGCCGGTGTCGAATTTAATTCCATTCTCTGAAGTGCGGCAGTTTCAAAGTTGAAGATTGTTTGCGCAATTTCGAAACTAAAAATTTATTAGGGGATTAATTTTCTAAGAGTATTTATTATTGAGTAAAAAAAAACGGTTGTCTGTAAAGTCGGTTTACTGACGATTGTTGAACGTGACAACGTCATAAGAAAATACTGATGGATTGGTTTCATTTTTCAATTATCGCAATTATCGTTGCTATAAGCAATTGACACCACATTCACTTTTCACTGAACTTCATACTTAACGAAAACATGTAAATGTATTATTGTATAGCAGCTGTCCACGCGGATGCATCGCTCACTCAAGTAGGAGAGAGACAGATGTCGAACGCTGCCGAACGCGGAGGCCGATTGTGCCTCTTTGTCGCTCGTTGCGCGCTCTCGCTTGCACTTCAAGCCTTAAATGGAACGCCTCATTGAGTCATGTTTTTTCGTGCGTGCAGCCGGCTCCATCGAATTATAAGACGTTGTCACGTCAAAATGTACAAACAAATTGTTAACTGTTCCGCAATTTTTTCGATGATTAGCGAATTGGAAGCTCGTTTATTTTCCTATAGAATTTAATCGAAAATCATTAGCTGAAGTTTTGGGCATGCACACTAAGACGATGACTGAACATATTGGATGACATTTATCCATTCCATTATAAAATGTGACTACATCTTAACGTGAGTGGCAGCATACACGCTGTGTTCACCACTCAACTAGGTAGGCAGTGAGCGCGTCTACCCACACCCCTAAATCATTTTTTATTATGTACGAAAGCGTTTCTTCATTCGAGCCATCGTGTGATGAAAGAGCTGAATTGTATTTCTTAATTTCGTCGTCTATTTGCTTGGCACTTACGCGAATTGTTGTATTAAGTTAAGGAATACGTTTTCCTTCTCATCCCGGAGTAGGTGACGGAGCTAATGTTTTTCCTGTTTTCACACACACGGAATGCTTGTTTTACCTGTTACGAGAAATTGTCGCTTGTACTCTGCAAACACTGAGAAGAGGTTATTGGATGTTTTGTTAAAGGGAAAATTTTCGTGGATTGTTCTATAATGGATCTGAACGTAAATCATTTAAATTTTCGCGAATTATAATACAATTAGAAGATTGATTGATTATAAATATATCATAAGGTTCTTTTCCAAACGAAATTTCAAAAGCGAGACCCTATGTAGCGGTTTAATTGCGTCCATAATACGCCAACTGATCATCAGTTGCTCTCAGAGGTCAATATTATAAACGAAATAGCAAAATAAGATTAAGACTTTTAAAAACTATAATAATCTTAGACACATTAAATGACAGAGATGACGTTAGGAATATTTATGTGTCCTAATTCTGATTCCAATAAAATGTTGAGATAGACAATGAATTATTTTCAACTTTGCAACTAATAACAGAGCGAGTATTTATGGGTAGGTGCGCGCCACCATAATTGCTACTTATCGTGATATGTAGCCGTCCTGTCTTAAAGTTTCATAACTCTCACACCTACACGTAGTTACGAGAAGACTTATACATGGACAAGTCATACCACGACTAATAGCTTGTAAAGTAAACAATGTTTTACAATGGATGTGCTAAAACAATTTTCAAACCCTTGTTTGTTCCTTAAACTTCCCTTGAAAAGCTATTTTAAAATGTGATGTACATTTTTTTTATTATCATTCTTTGTTCTAGAAAAACCATTGTATTTTTACATAACAAAACTGGACGTCCAAAGAGGAGCTTTCATTGTTGAGTTTTCATCGGGAAACCACAAATCTAGCTGCACAGAAATGGAATAGGAAAGAAAGTGTAAATGACCAATAATTAGAATTCTGCGTATCACGTAAAGTAATACCATAAGTAGGTTTTTCATTAGTACCCTAAATGAAAATAGCAATCATTGAATTAAAGTTCCCTCTAAAGAAGACAACTACGTAAGTAAGGCAGTAAAAAACAGCTGTATCTCTTACATTTTTACTTTGCGTTTCGTTTCCCTCGTCACTCGAGATCAGCAACATCTAGTTAAGATGCTCGTAACTTTTCATTTGCAATGTGAACACACTTTACTGTAAAAGACAGATTTTCTTAGTAATTCCCGACAGTTTTTTTACTTCTCCAGACTCCGAAGATCTTACCTCTAGGAATTTCTCTTAAAAGTAAATTGATAAAATAAAATTTGCGGTCTTCTGAAAATGTAGCGTACCTTTGAAGTTTATTAAATAGTGAAATAATTAAATAGATATAAACGAAGCCCGGTTCGTTAACAGTAAAGGAATATCAAATGTTCCTCTCATTTACATTAATACTTTGAAGTATCAAGATTCGTAATGTCCCTTTCCCGAACAACGAAAACAGAAATGGGTCTGTATTAAATTATCATTTCACTTAATACCGCTGCAGTGAGCGGTAAACAATATTAAACGGCGGTTAGATACTACAAAATCCTTATTATGACCTCTGTAATATATTGCCGCATTTACTTTTACTAAGTTCCCGTCGTTATATGGGGGAGATGTCGTCATACCTTCCGGTTTACCGAAAAATGAATAGAAAGTTTTCAAAAATTATTTTGTAAAATGTCAACAAATGTCAGAGGAAATTCTAGTTTCAATTCTGGCACCTCGTGCTTCTTGTATACCTTACTAGTGATTGTTATTGCTAACGCTAAAGGAGATAATTCTACTGATATTGTTGAAGGCTATGAATAAATTCAAGAAAATTTTGCAATTATTCTAGTTCTGTATAACAAAATTAATATTGTCAGTTTTCAGAGTACTGAGACCCGTTTGGAAAGATCTTTCCTTATTCCTTATGAAATGGATAAGTACACCTTTAACGCGTCATCAATGTCAAGCTATCGCTCTATACCGCAGTGCATCTCCAGAGAAGATACTTAATGTACACAGTATTTGCTCGTATTTCACACTGACTAACTTATGAGAAATAGCCATGATCGAAATAATTTTCAATTTAACTAGCCAAGCTCAAATCCCGGGTCTAAAACGTTGTCACCCCAACGTATTGTCTTCCAATAAAACAGGTCGTTCTATGGAGATCGCAGGATAGGATCTGCGACGCCCCTACCTTATTGGCTAAATAATACTTTGTTCGGTGTAATTGTTTCCCTTTTCGCCCCTTTGTTCAGGTTGTTTGGAGTTTATTAAAAGAATTTACTCGGGACGATGGGCTTTTGTTTTCCCTTTTCTTGTTTAGTATGTTTCAAGGATGTTATAGCGTGTTAAAATTATCAACATTTGCTAGGTAAACATTGATGTACTTTTTTAATTTATTAGAATAATATCATATGTTTTGGTCTACAAATAAAAGAAAAAACTTCAATTCTCAGAATGCTACGTAAATATTTGTCTTGGCCATACAAGAAGTTTATCTACCTAGTTGCTTACAAAGACAAAGTTAAACATGTTATTTCTAAATTGGAATAACAGAATCTCCTATTTATTCTCAACAGTTACAGACGAGACGTTACTTGAACTGTTTTACAATTAAAGTAATGGCCAGTCGCTAAAGTTTAGTTCTCAAAGGCTCAATTTCAAACTCTGCTTGAATTTAAACACGTTGTGTAACGAGTTCATGTATGTTGGTCACACGATTCTCATAATGCTCATCTGGCTACACTTTAGTTGCCAGCACACGTGTTTTGGCCAACGATACGGTTTACACTAAATGCAACGTCTATCGGCCACCTGTGCTCGATCCCGGACATGATCTTAATGTATTGGACGGGCTGTAGCTACTACGGTACACGGCTGTTAGGAAAGAAATCCACATCTTCAGACGTGTGATCGAAGCGCAATTCCAAACCTCTTCAATGCGAATTTTTATAAATTGCTACAAAATACAAGTTATGATTTGCTCGGATTTTGCTATATTTGTGAATTGTTTAATGAATTAAGTACTACATGATGAAGAAAAAACGGTTTACAGAAGAGGATCGCAAATTTGCAAGATCGCGTAATCTTCACACGGTACGGCTGTTATGGTAATATTGATAACTGTTTCTTTTTACCTTTTCTTAAATGACTGACCGGAGAATGATTTGACACTTTCGCAAAATTTCATCTCCCTCCATCTAGGGAATTTAAAAATTACACACACATATTTCACATGTCGACATTGGAACGGATGCAGCACATAGATACCAAGATCTGAATGGACACTTAGGATCTCCATTATCTTCTTTTGTCAGTTAGAAAAAAGACCTAGTTTAATAAATAGGTAACAGAGTCGATTATAAACGGCTTTTTCAATTGGAAACAAACATTTTGATGGAACTAGCTACTAGTACACGACTACAAAACAATCTTCACGAAACGCTAGGAAATAGAATTGAATGCTTAAAACGCTTGTGAAGTGGAAGTTTACCCTTACGTCGGAACTAGTAGCATTAAGGCGAGACTGGCGACTTTTCTGGTAATGGAGTATGTTCGGGTAATTGCATTACCAACTTCTTCAACATGTCTTATTTCGTTGTGATTGAATTATCTCGAAACGAACGGGCATTACTGATTCTTGGAATCGAAAAGTTTTTTTTTTTCTCGTGAAACTAAATACACACTTTGACAGTCATTATTGAATACACTAGTGCGATTGTATTAGCGCCGAAATCCTCCAGTACGTACCATTACGAAAAATAAAGGGTGCGTGTACTTATGTACGCGCGTAAGAAGTTATACTTTATTTTTATTAAATTTATTTCTTTTTTTATTTATTAAAATTTTAATCAATTTGAAAAAAAATCGATTAAACAACATCCTCAAACACGCATATTGGACATCCCTTTTCTTGACATCGTATACCTAAATTCGGTAATTCTCGGTACGGTTCGGAAAGTTCACCTGCGGCTATATTCAGACTCGCCAAGTTACGTCGGTCGTATTGTAATGAGCGATTTAGTGGTCAACTTCATTCTGTTAACTTTGTGTCACGGTGCGCGCGCATCGTAAAATTTCACTCTCATCAATTTTTCATAACGCGCCTAAAGAAGTATAACTTCAAGAATAAAGAACATCGTATATTAAAAATGAAACCATCAACATTTATTAATTTGGTGAAAGTGTAAGTCTGTTGTGAGCCAAAAGGGCAGGTTACTGGTAAGGAGCCACGGGTCCAATTATACAAAAACAATAGATATTTCAATGTCACAAGGTGGGTAATTGTGACGGTAGCTCAAGATCACTTAAGGTCACTTTCATTTTAACCACTGTGCGCAGTACGAGTTTTTTAACGTTCTCGAGAGCGTAAAAGTTAACATAAATTTGTATGCAGTTCAAACAGCGCCCCTAGCGGAATACGTTCCAACTCCATACTAATTTGAGTTAGCTTTTACGCTATCGGGAACGTTAAAAAACTCGGACTAAGCACACTGACTAAAAGATTAAAACGCCCTGTAAAAAAAATCTTAATCAATGCGAACTATGTATTTTTAATTAGCACGCGATTGATTTGAACGCGTGATGGTATTCCATATTGATTTGTTGGCAATTCGTTTATTTCCAGTGCACGAGTGCTCTTACCAGAATTTTAAAGTCACCCACTTTTTAGCTGAGTTCAAAAAAGGAGGAGGTTCTCAATTTGACTGTATTTTTTTAAGACATTTGTTTGAATTCTCAATTGTTCTGTGTAACAAGTGTCCTTAACTACAAACCGGAACGCATAATTACTTCGCTGTAAAAAGTCAGGATAGTGGTTGGTATCTACTAGTCGGTGTGGAAAAAGCTGTATTGAGCAGCATTCAAAATTTTGTTCAATATATTGATGCGTATAAAGAGATTAACGTCATTACACAAAATAATTATTACTTAAAAAAATATTAATTTTAAGTTCTATTCGAGGTATAAAGAAAATAAAACTGGAGGTTTCGCAACAGCTCACGGCCATTCGGTAACGTGCGAACTTATTGTGGTACACTTCATTCACGGTTGTTTGCATAAGAGTTAGTGTATTGCGCAAACGAACGCTCTGAGATCGTGGTCAATGAATGACAAAAAAACATGTTATTTTTTGTACGTTATTACAAAGTTAAGTCGTACACTGTGTGCATTACTAATAAAAATCTTACGTTACGGACGTTTTTTCCCGGTTAGGGTATCCCTCCGCATCGTCCCATAAGGAACTTCGTTCCAAAAATATATATATCACCTTTTTTCTGTGTATTGATATTTTAGATCACCCGCGCAGTCAGTCAATAATACGAATTGAAATTTTCCGATAGACGATAAACCGAACCTGGCTTTTACTATAACACGTTATTTGTAATCACTCAAAATGATAGGCTACATGCATTAATCAATACGGCTACTTCGTTTTTGAATATTTACATAGCAAAATGCCTCCAATGAACACTACTCTTAACTCCAAATTCGTATGTATACAGGAGGAGAGTTTAAACGAAAAAAGTTGATAAATATGTCTGCAATAATAAAGATTTTATGATTTTTTCTTGTGTAACTAGCTGATTTACTCTTGCTTCGAACTCTATTGATAATGAATTTGTAATACTTTTAAAATAGTGAAGCGATTTGCGTGAAAAACGAAAATTTCAAAATTTTGAGTTAGAGTAGTGTTCATTGGAGGCATCGAAATATGAGGTGGCATTCATATTTCAATGTACTCGTATAATTTAAGAATGTTTATGCTTCGAAGGAGCTATGCGTGTTAGTTTGATGGCTGAAGCAGGAATTATATAATGCAACTAACTGGCCCGGCAAACGTTGTTTTGCCATGTAAATAATTTCAAGGAAAGATAAATAACCTAGATACCGACTGCAACGCTATCTGCTGGGCTGATTTGTAAATCTAAACCATTCGCGAATCCACCTGAAAGTACACAGAAAATTTCATTAAAATTGGTCCAGCCGTTTAGGAGTTCAGTGACATACACACGCACAGAAGAAATCTATAATAATCTATATCTACTAATATTATAAAGAGGAAAGATTTGTTTGTTTTGAATAGGTTCCGAAACTACTGAACCGATTTGAGAAATTCTTTCACTGTTTGGAAGCTACACTATTCCCAAGTGACACAGACTATAATCTTTTTTGAAAAAAATTAGGGATCCTTACTAAACTTCAATAATGGAACCCAAGGTGTAAAAAAAAAATTACCTAAAATATTCTTTACACTGCGTGCCCTGCGAAAACTATTGATGATGAATAAAATAATGTACTACGACTTTGTAGAACACATTATTAATTACAAAAAGTGCCGCGACAGTATATGTCTAACTATTGTAGTTATGCCGAAAGTTATGCTAAAAATTCTTTAAAAATTTTTTATTTTATTTAAAAAAATTAAACAACGTCAAATATCGTTGAAATTTTTGTTAAAGACCAGAGCGGGGCCGGAGCGAGCCGCTAGTTCATATATAAAGATCTTTAACCTCATGTCCCGAATTGACGTTATACTAGCCAGATCATTAGCTTCGTCTAAGCAACTATAACAATAAAAATCTATTACTAGCCTGTTGTTTATTACAATGAATTGTTCTATACAGACCGAATAATCAAGACGCGCTGCCGGACCGCTAGTCTTCTGTCTTTAAACTAGTTTAAATTTATTCATTCTTCAGAAGCAGGCGTGATTCATGGCAGAATTCTCAAGGAGTAAAAATGTAAAGTCTTCATAAAATACTTAGGTTTTATTCGTATTGGAATTTCCATCTCGACAGAGAAAAGTACGAATTTTTCTGATAAAAAAATCGGGAGCCAAACTTTATCTTGGGAGCAAAGCAAAGTATTACAAATGCTAAATATTGTAAAGGCAATTGCAGTTAATTTTTAAGTTAAAGTTATTTAATATCTGATATATTATGTATTAGTGATTATTTTTATTATTGTTATTGTGTATTGTATCAACAAGTAAATTGATTAGATTGTACTCATTTACCCACTCATGTAAAGCTTTCCTTCTTTAAGAGCGGTTAGCCGGTAGATAACTCAATTGTTGAGTTAAGCTCGCCATTTTTTATGTCTTATCGCAATTACTGTGTGTACAAATAAAGAATAAATAATGAATAAAGAATAATAATAATAAATAAATAAATTAAAAGTTAATTTTTAAGTTAGTTAATTACTTTCATGCTTTTTTGTAGTATAATTTCATCATATTATCATCAGAATTGTTTTTTCTGAAAATTTTCCACCGATTTTACTACCGATAAAAAGCATTCACACGGCTTTGACAGTTTAGTTTACTTAAAATATAAAAGGAATTAATGCAGATGCTACAAATTCAAGTAATAAACAGTAATAAAAAATTCAGAGACTAAATTTTACACAACGATGATCAAACAGCTTTTTAGTCTCGTTAGTTTAAGAATTATATATGTATCTAGCTGGCATTTTACAACCGCACATTTTCCATACAACTAAACCCATGTAATCCAGGCGAACGCAGGAGCAGCGTATCTGGAGCTTACTTAAAAAAAAGTGTGTGTGTCCGCTCCGACGCACGACTGGAGTTTACTGGATATAAAAAATTAAACGAAACAATACGAGAAATAGTTCTATATTACGACAACACGATACACTACAGATTATTAACAAATTAACGANGAAAGGCCTCCGGGCCACCAGTAATCCTTCAATCATAAAAAAAAAAAAAAAAAAACCTTCGTCGATCTAATTTCGTTGGAAACTAGATATTTTAATGCTTGGAGCCTGAATATAATTTAGTTTCTTGTTATTATTTTTTTCATTAACAACATTGAAAGGCTGATTTCTGATTTGAAATATATTCTGATGTCTTTGTAAATATCTGCTACACAATAAATAAATCGTACATATTTAAGTTAATTAAATCTAATGCGTTTTCACGTGCAAAGCTTCAATGGTCCATCTACAGCAGTAAAAATCAAAACTGTTATATTTTTTAAATAGATATAAGACAATTTGTTTATTTGTTGGTGTTATATTAACAATGAGAATTGTCAAATTATAAAGAACATTAGGCAATTTATCTTTAATTTTTTTTTAAATTCCATTTCCAGAAATAAAAAAAATTTTTTTTTAGACGGTTGGACGAACTTTTAACTCACATGGTGGTTAGTTACTGGAAGCCATAGACATCTACAACGTAAATGCGCCACCCACCTTGAGATATAGTTACAACGGCTGCCCCACCCTTCAAACTGAAACGCATTACTGTGAAAATGAAATGCAGTTTTGTGGCGAAACTAATGGGTCTGGTGTTTTAGTGCGCTAATTTAAAGTTAATGTATTTGAATGTTATAAGAAGCAGACGAAACTATATTGTCTTATATTCTGGAAGATAATACGTTTTTTCTGTTCCATTTTACGGGCTTAACGTTCTAAATGAATGAGGCTTTCGCTCCTGGCCTTTTCATTTTTCATTAATATTATTATTATTTATTTTAATTGTATTTTTTGACTTGTTTTTCCTTTATTGTAAATATTTTTATTTATTAAAAATAAAAAGGAAATATTTTGAGAAAAAACAAAAAACAAAAAAAAAGCCCGCTGAGTTTGTTTCACCGGTTCTTCTCAGGACTGTGGCTTTTTTTGGAACCAGTGGTAGAGTTAATACTGTTGTTTTTATTTTGACATTCAACAAGTGTGTCATATTGACATCTAAGTTGAAATAAATGATTTTGAATTTGAATTTGAATTTTGAATCAACATTCAGACTAATTATTATGTGTGACTCTTACGAAATAAACTCTGTTTTTCAAACCGCTCGGGGGAATTCAGCTGACAAGAGCCAACAAAGAAGTTTACAATAACAATTGAAACTGAAATAAACTATGCAAATGTAAGGAAGAATAACTATTATTCTTCCCGGGAACGCCAAGTGAAACTTTCGAGATGTTTCAAAGAATTAACTGAATAAAAAACTCGTAACACATAAGCGCCAAGTTTTTAATGTACGTACGGATACCATTATACCAGAACTTTTATGTTCATCCGCTTGGCGAGGGATGTTAACGAAAACCATATAGATTTTTTGTTAGTGTCAATTGATAACTTGAAAATTATGTCTTTAAGTTTTTTTTTATTTTTTTATCGGTTAGATGGGTGAACGAGCTCACGGTTCACTTGATGTTAAGTGGTTACCGGAGCCCATAGACGTCTACAATGTAAATTCCGCCACCTAACTTGAGATATGAGTTCTAAGGTCTCAGTATAATTATAATGGCCCCACCCTTCAAACCGAAAGAGGTTAGTGCTTCACGACAGAAATAAGCAGGGTGGTGGTACCTACCCGTGCGGACTCATAACACGTCCTACCACCAGTAAAAATTTAGTTTAAAAGCTTTAAATGCTCTAGTAAGAGTTAAAGGATTGGTAATTATCTCATAGTCGTGCTTTGCCCAAGAAGATGGCAGGTATACGTCAAATAGTAGACGTCTTTCAACTGAGGCCGTCAGCGCAAAAGTGGCCTAAGCTTACCAGCTACCACACTTAGTATGGAGATAATGAGGTTCGAATTCACCTTTACAATACTTCGTAGGCAAAAATTACTCGCAAAAACGATGTTTACAAAGTCATCAGTTATCTATGGATTTAAACTATAGGTATATGTAACGATAGGCCCATTTTGCATCAAAATTTATTTTGTTTGCTGACGGCCTCAACTAATGATATTAATATACCACCTTATTTCATATATGTACAATTCGTGGCTGCAACTAACTTTATTTCAATTTCAATCAGAAGTCGATCAGTATACATTTATTATGTTGCCTGTCTATTTATAGATATTTGGTGGAAACGAGACATGTAATGAACGGACAATAGATATCCCAAAACGTTTTCCGTTTACGGAAACTAAAAATCTACACGAAGGCGGAACTCAAACACATTACAGGTGTACAAAGGTAATCACGTACTCGGAGAGCTAGTTCGGAACCAACGAGTGTGGAACCGAGTTACCCTAATGTGCTCCGCCCGAAAATTAGCCAAGAATTAACGCCGAGTGGAAAACCTTACAGCGAATGCAGTGAAAGACCGCGCTGAGTTGTCGTCGCGAATGTATTTCGTTGACTTTACGTAGCAAAAACCGTCATAGATTAACTGACTGACCCTTGTGTGTTTCAACGTAAGTATGAAAGTTGTTTTTTTTCTTTTTTTTTGAGTTACGTAAGAATATTTTTTTGACAAAATGACCGTGCCGTTAAAAGATACGGTGTCTATATATGTTCATCTAAAAGTCGTGCGTACAACAAGTGCACCGCCTCACGGAGCACATCTTAATAGGGCTAAATAGGCGTAAACAAATCCCGACCGGCGCCCTCTTCTTCGATGTAGCGAAGGCGTTCGACAAAGTCTGGCACAACGGTTTGATCTACAAACTGTACAACATGGGAGTGCCAGACAGACTCGTGCTCATCATACGAGACTTCTTGTCGAACNAAACAAACGACTAACAAATATATGAAAATACAATAATGAGAGAAACGCGCGATCAGTACGAGGCTTTGTGGCGGACTGCCGGCGCATGTACTAGCATGTCACACGAAATGCGCATAACGCATTTCGTGTGACATGCTAGTACGATTTTGGTCCCCATAATTTTCATACCCCGGGCCTATATATGTAAATCGATTCTAAAGGAGTAAACTCCAAAAAATAGACAACACTGCTTATGACTTAGCGGGGCTATAGTTTAATGAGTTTTTGTGTACAATTTAACGTGGCAGAATTCACACCAAACAAGTATTTTAATGGCGAGACCAAGATACGGCGGAGCTTAAGATATCGATCGATGGCTACGTAAATAGTGGTGGAGTCATATCGGTACCTTCGTCGATCATTCCGATAGAGGCACCCGTCACGCGCGGACGTGCTCATCGACCACTCGATCGCCCGGCCTTTGTTCGCCCGGCTTTTGTTAGCCCGGCCATTGTTCGCGCGGCCTGTGTTCGTGGTACATCTGCCGACCAAGTGTTTTTCCTGGAAGTTTTTATTTGTTTGGTTTCCTTTTGTTATTTCTGTGTTCGTGGTACATCTGCCGANGTACTGATATTACGAAATAATAGCTGATATTCGGCTTAAGGTTCCTTTGATGAGTGCCTAAAGTAGTTTAATGTAGATATTTTAATTTCATTATTTCGAAAAGATAACGACCATTATTTTTGACATAATCTGTGATTTTACTGTTTACTTTATCTTACTGTTTTGTGGATTGGGTATACTATATTTACCCGACATTTCGATCCTAGTATAACATTTGACTAGCAATAGATTGGTTCTTTAGTCAAAAAAATCTTAATGTGGCCTTGAAATGTGTTTTAATCTATTTATTATAATTAATGTTCCTGTGTTGAACTTCTGTGTTTTGCTCGAAATGACTTATCATTTATACTAATATATAAATCTACATTGGTTTTTGCGGATGTTCCGTTATAACTACTGAACCATTCATCCGATTGACATGAAACTTAGTATCCATGTAGAAAATACATGTACTTAATGGATACGCAAATATTTATATGAGTGTTGGACTCTCTAATAATAATGTAAATTTTTAAATGTCCCGCGAAGCGGGCGTGCACGGCTAGTCAGTTATATTGATATTGCCTGAAAGTTTTGACGTAGTGCGAGGGCACGATGATGATCGTCGAATTTGTATCGCTGTTAGCGGATGTTAGTGATTTAGCAGCTTCATTTTATTCTTTGTCGATTTAGCAAGTGAACATAAATTTCATGTCAAAGCTTAGCCACTACAGCGGAACAGGGTTAAAAGTTTGGTGTGGTTAAAAATCGCAATCAATTTCGCTGTCGATTCACTTAAGTTGCCCAGCTTCCCAGGGCAGCTGTGTAGCGGGATTTTTGTGAGATACACAACCTTAGTTTTAATTAAAAGTTAGTGCCGGACCCGCGTGAATCATAGTTTCCAAGTAGACATTGTCCGGACTCGTAACGTCTCCCCGAAGAGGCATTCGACTTTACACTGTTTTTGTTCCGGCATCGTTATCTAAGATTATATCGTGCAAACACTTCTTTAAAACGTTTGCAATTTAATTGTTTAAAACAGTGATTCTCAACCACTGTTCCGCGGCACTTTTGTGTGCCGCCAAATTTTGAGAATATATAATAATGTTAATATTATTAAATTATATCATTTTAAAAGAAAAATATTTTAAACATGAATATATATTTAAATCCACAAAAAAAATTTATAGTATATTTTAGTTTATTTCGTATATTAAATTTTTTTGATAAACTATGCAGTGTGTTGTAGTAAGTAAATTTTTTTTTTTTGTGTGCCGCCAAATTTTGAAATCGTTAAATATGCGCCGCAACAAAAAAAAGGTTGAGAATCACTGGTTTAAAACTTAAATTCCTTCAGTTAACTCTTGCGAACCGTCAAGCTTTTAAAAAGGAATTTTTGCCGACGCCTTCACATTGTTAAGTGACTACAAAATATGAGTATCCATTTGAAGTGAAGTAGATGTATTTCAAACATTGTAGTCCTCTTCGACGGGCTCTAACAGAAAGGCAGGCTTAATACAGCTGGTCACGATGGTATCCTAAACGATTTATTTCATCATCAGTAGAAGGGCGTTCACAGCGACATAGCGTCTTTTAAGGTTCGCAGATCCGCTGGAAGACACATGGCCAGGTTGATCCACCTTGTGAGAGGAGAATGTTTATACTTACTGGTGGTAGGACCTCTTGTGAGTCCGCGCGGGTAGATACCACCACCCTGCCTATTTCTGCCGTGAAGCAGTAATGCGTTTCGGTTTGAAGGGTGGGGCGGCCGTTGTAACTATATTTGAGACCGCAGAACTTATATCTCGAGGTGGGTGGCGCATTTACGCCGTAGATGTCTATGGGCTCCAATAACCATTTTGTTTTCTTAATGCATTTGTAAAAGCTTAAATATTAATAAAAGTTAAAATGAACTTTAGAGTTCCTACATTTTATGTAACGATGATTACTATTTCGTCCGATATCAGGAACCAATTACTTATCTAACTCGTCTTCTACTAACAAAAAAGTTCATTTACTTAAAACACTCACTTTGTGGATTCAGACGCAATTATCATCGATAAGCTATCCAAATGTTTATATAATGCAAACGTTCTTAGGAACCCTAAAATACATTCGAGCGATGGATCAGACATTTGTTACCAAACGAAGATTCAATTGATTAATGAATTACTTCATTTGCGTTCAAACTTCATCTTCAATATCGTTTAGTTCTAGAGAATCGTCCTCTAAAAACCTAAGAAATAAACTTCGCTTTTAATCTAAAACTATTGAGAGAGAAGAGAAAATAAATAGCAGAATTCATTTATTTTGAGTTCGACAAATTATTTGTGTAACAATTATCGATAAAGTACTATATAGCAAAAATCCAAGTAGTAACCAAACACTCATAAGATTTTTTTTTTTTTTCTACCTAAGCTGATAGCCTTGAGAGGCTATTTCAGCGTAACCGTGGCTAGTAGGTGAGCTCACGGGGCTCAAACCTGACGACGATGCTAACACGAACCCTAGCAAGAGCCGTGCTTCGCAGAATCTACCACCGGATAGGAAACGCGACCCACTGAGAAGATCCGGCGAGAAACTCAGTGGGCTGTGTCTGAGAGTACTCATAAGATAAATGACTACGAATACTAGAAACACGCTGTCGATACTCCATATGTGGATATCTCAGACTTTTTTTTTTATTGTTTAGATGGGTGAACGAGCTCACAGCCTACCTGGTGTTAAGTGGTTACTGGAGCCCATAGACATCTACAACGTAAATGCCCCACCCACCTTGAGATATAAGTTCTAAGGTCTCAAGTATAGTTACAACGGCCGCCCCACCCTTCAAACCGAAACGCATTACTGCTTCACGGCAGAAATAGGCAGGGTGGTGGTACCTACCCGCGCTGACTCACAAGAGGTTCTACCACCAGTCAAAATAATCACGTGTCCATAATTTCGCTCGGGATATCTGAAAACTTTAACTTGTAACTTGTTTGTAGTAAAGTGATCATAAATCCAAACTACACATGTAGTATCTAATAGGTACACATCCAATACACTAAGATGTTGATTTACATTTGAGAATGTAAATTGGAAATATAAGGTATGGTAAATAAAAAATAATAATAAGCGTTACAAATTCAGCAAGCGTATACTTTCAAGAGTTTTTTTTATTGCTTAGATGTATGGACGAGCTCACAGCCCACCTGGTGTTAAGTGGTTACTGGAGCCCACAAACATCTACAACGTAAATGCGCCACCCACCTTGAGATATAAGTTCTAAGGTCTCAGTATAGTTGAAGATGATGGAAATAGCTGTCTCATATTCGCACTCTATCTATCTCTCTCCCACTCTAATAGCCGGACAGCCCCTTTTAAATAAAACATCCCCAGACCGGCAACGTATTCAAGAATAGCAAAACGACCTAGACGTTCATTTTCCAAATTTATAAGCGACGGAGAATGTTCAGCTTCGAACCTGACACGAGAAACGAACGTTCGTGGTATGCGAAGTAATCTTCATTGGAATGTAACATTTGTATCATGAAACGCGAATCCGAATAATTGCTTTGGAGTACTTTGCGAAAACGTCGCAAGCGTGTTCTAAAGCAAGAAAGATTCCTCTTAACGCAATTATATTTACTAGAGGTCCCGCAGTAGTCGAAATTCGACTATAATTGGAATTGTAAGTTTGTACACTATTATGATTGTATTTTATACTTCTATAATCACAAATTTCGCCAAGGCTACACTATAAAAAATATTAACAAAGGCAAACAATATTTAATCTATTCTCAATTTGACAACAGACGCCAAGAACAAAAGTTTGACAATTAATAGTATGCATGCGTGTGTGCGTCAAATACATGGTATGTAGTGTGTGTAATGTTTTCTTTATTGATTTAATGTATATTTTATGCATTATTTAAAAAAATATTAGCATTGTGCACTTCTTCTCTATATTTTCTATAAGTGTGGAAAATTTCATACTCCTCCGTCCGCGCAATTTTCGTAAAAATGGATACAAAATTTTTGCTTCACGTATTAATTTATGTTTATGCTCGTATAAAGAAAAAGGAATAGTTACAAGCAATTGTTACAACAGTAGTCATAGAAAGTAATGTTTTTATGCTTTGCCGAGAAATTATATTATCAGAGAACGAAGCCTCAATTTTTAAATGTAACTCGTCTTATTCAGGATTTAAAGAGAAAGAAACCAATACAGATATGGGTTACAATGACTTAAAATTTTAGTGAAATTGCAAAATATGGCAGTTCTTAAATAAATTGTTGAGATTACGGTTTTTGACGTCACCACTGTTCAAGATTGGCCGTGCAAGAAGATTCGAGATCTAATTTAACTCGATACTAGGCCCTAAAAATTTACTGATACGTCTGATACGTAATAGGAAAATTGGAATTCAATTGCAAAGGATTAATAATATTTATTTCATTCCAATGATTAATAACATTTAGCATTTGCGTAATCTATCGACAGCAGTTGCATGCTCATTAAAATACCCTCAAAATGATTGGTTACAAATATTATCTGTTACATAAAACATCCTGAATTGTATCTGTTTCTTTGTTATTAAAAGAATTTCAGAACATACTTTTATTTTTCATTGTATTGTTTTTTAGAGAAGTTGCAGCAAGCGTTCTTGTTATTATTTAATACAAGAGAATAAAGTTAGTTTTCTTTTCAATAACAATTGTAATAACATTTCATTTTAAAACAATCATTTATAGTTAACATTTAATATAAAATCCTCCTCCTCGAGTCGTGCTCTGACATGTCTAATGGTCGTGACCGTCTCGATTCATGACTTTCGTTTTCACGATGCTACACCAACTCGTACTGGCTCTTTATTATTTCGAAAAAAAAAAACCACAATATTTCAACTTACAACGAATGCTTTCTTAAATTCAATTTCAAACAGACATCTGAATATGAAATCGGCTGAAACAGTCTGCTCAACGTCTGCACGTAGGTAACCGAGATTGAAATGGCCGATGCCTCGTTTACATGTAACTGTTTTTATTTGATATTCCGTGGCAAGTTAATTTCGCATATTCTTTAAAAAAAAAAGACATTTCGGGAAAGCTGCACGACACGGAAACCCTCTTGTCGTAGTCGTCGGTAACTACATACCTGATCCTGCGGACCGAATGGTAAACAGTCGACGTCATTTCGGATCCTTCCGATCCACTAACGGTACTTTTAGGTATCTCAAACACCGGTCACCGTTCTCGTCGATCCCGTCGCTTGCGACGAAGGGCTCGGCGAGTTAATTAACCCACAGACACAACTCACAGATCGCGTTTCCGATCCGGTGGTAGATTCTGCAAAGCACTGCTGTTGGGCTAGGGCTGGTATTACCAACGTCACCAGGTTAAAGCCCCGTGAGCTCACCTACTCGCTCGGAGAATTTAGTTACCCTCGAGGTTACTAGAATAGGTAGGAGAAATAAAAATCCAACGCTAACATAATGTTCATTCATTAATATGTACTGCGGTTTGTACCCATACACAGAATTGATGATGTGAAATTCGCGAACTAGTTCTTTTTTTTTTATTGCTTAGATGGGTGGACGAGCTCACAGCCCACCTGGTGTTAAGTGGTTACTGGAGCCCATAGACATCCACAACGTAAATGCGCCACCCGCCTTGAGATACAAGTTCTAAGGTCTCAAGTATAGTTACAACGGCTACCCCACCCTTCAAACCGAAACGCATTACTGCTTCACGGCAGAAATAGGCAGGGTGGTAGTACCCACCCGCGCGGACTCACAAGAGGTCCTACCACCAGTAATTTTTTTTTTTAATTTAATTATTAATTTAATTTATCAATAATCGTTCTAGCTTACTCGTGAGTGGACGTATAGGCGTGTAAACGCTTCACGAGATTTAAACTGGCTCCTCGTCTAGTTTGCAGAGTCGAATGTCACCCGTGACATCCTCCATTATTGCGTTCTACGCAAACATCGGCCCGTGGCTTACCCCCCTGTTTAAGTATGAGGCTTTGTCCCGGGGCCAATGCAATGAACAATTGGCGTGTTCCGGACCGGAGGCGTTTCTTGAATAGTTTAAAGAGACGATAAATTTTAATGTTGACAATTTAATTGTAATTCGGCCGTGCTATGTACTACAGTATCGGATCACCGAGGTTATTGTGCGTTAGTTTTCCCAAACTCCTATATTGGTTGATGAATTCTTAAGTTATTTAATGACATTTGAAGCTGATTGAATTATTGTGTATTTAAACGTGCGTAGTGTTATCGAATTATTTATTAAGAAATACAGATTATTACATTAAGTTATAATATAATTTAAGAATTGAATACACATGCGCGGCGTGCGCTTTAGGTGGTCCGAATAAGAATTAATTTTTTTTTTAACTCTCACAGAGACTCGACAAACAAAGGGCCATGGAGCCATACAGCTTTAATGTTATTTTGCATAAACAAATAGTTTAGGATCTCAGGGTAAACAACACGGTTTTTTTAGCAGCTGAGCGTAGACGCGAATAGTTCATAATAATGCTGAAAGCACAATGTTCGAGTTAGTACACTCGTAATTATCACAATTAGTTTTATATCTTGGTTTGTTAATTTTTGTATCTTTGAAATACGCATACACACTAAGAACTCATATGGACGAGCATAACCAAAATGCATATTTTGACGCGGAGCAATCATACGTTCTGATTTGAATTGCGGTTAATTAATATTATGAGACATCGCATGTCTCAAGGGTGATCGGCCCGCAGGTTTTAAGGGTTCTGAGGTATGCAGGTCGGTAACCACTTAACACAAACGGACCGTGAGCACGTCTGCCTTTCAAGCGTATAATAAGAATAATAAGTGAAATATCTTCAGAGCTTACTTTCTAAAAAGCACTCAATCCATCTGTTTGTACGATGAGTCTATCCCAGTCTTTACTTATCATAACATCGACACGAAAAAAAAAACTTGATAAAACCGCCCGTATAGGAACTGCGGCGGGGAGCGTCTTATTTGAATATCCCCGGAGCCCCGGAAATGGATCGGGTAAGCCGTGAAACTTTTAACCGAAATAATATTGTCGTTTGTACGTACGCCACTCTATCTTGAAGATTGCCCTCACTTATTGAATGACAATGTATGTATATTATGAACAATTTGATTACTTTTTTTTTTTACTGTGTGAAATATCTAATATATAAAATTCTCGTGTCACAATGTTCGTTCCCATACTCCTCCGAAACCGCTTGACCGATTCTCATGAAGTTTTTTATGCATATTCAGTAAGCCTGAGAATCGGCTACTATCTATTTTTCATACCCCTAAGTGATTAGGGTTGTCCACCCCTAACTTTTTTTTTTTATTTGGACTTTTTTTTTTGTTAATGATGTATTATGTGGTTGATTGAGGTTTTGTTATTTTAATTGTATATTCCCTCAACCTTCACAGCGCTACATGCTTCTTTCACTCATTTACCACATCCTTACACACTTACAATAAGTTAGTTTTTGTTTCTACACTAGAAATTCCCTAGAAATCTTATATATGGCAAAACAATGTTTGCCGGGTCAGCTAGTATTTATATACTTTTAAAAACAAAATAGCGCCAGTCGCGCCATCCTATTAAATCAAACTACTTTTTTATTTTTTATTGCTTAGATGGGTGGACGAGCTCACAGCCCACCTGGTGTTAAGTGGTTACTGGAGCCCATAGACAACTACAACGTAAATGCGCCACCCACCTTGAGATACGATCCAAGGTCTCAGTATAGTTACAACGGCTGTCCCACCCTTCAAACCGAAACGCATTACTGCTTCACGGCAGAAATAAGCAGGGTGGTGGTACCTACCCGTGCGGACTCACAAGAAGTCCTACCACCAGTAAAAACATGTTTTTTTAGTAACCTGAGTCATGAATCATTTTTCCAAAATCCCGTGCTTTCAGTCTTGTCTCACATCTCTTTTCAGATGTCATAAAAACACACGAAATTCGAACACACAAGCGAAGCCTTGGTTTGTAACGTGTCCATAAAGAGCAGAACATAAAAAATATATAGCTCATGATACTGACGCACTGTACCGAACTTTTCCTAAGAAAGTTCGGGGAAAAGCTCGCTAAGAGCTTTATACGTGCAATATTTCATAGTTTAAAAGACGAAGGAAACGGATTCGTTTTTTGTTGTTTTTATAACACTTTTTGGTTTGCCTTTTTTTGTACATATTATCATTTTTGGATTTCGTAAGGAAATTCCATGAAATAATAAAAGTAATTCGTGTTTTTACTTAATAACGTGCCTTTTTCCGGATGAAAATCAGACCACGCTACCGATGAAAGAACGCTACTTAATTTCTAAGACAAAGGCCATGTTTAAAAAAAAAACAAAATGTGTGCAATTCACACGTGGTAGAAGTGAAACCTTCCAAAATTAAAATACAATTATCCTAAACGTCTTAAATATATGTAAAATTTTGTCATTAGTAAATAATTGTAAGGTAGCGCCCTCTGTGAATTGATATTTTAATTTCACGTATAATCCTAAATTAAAATTCACTACAAGAGCTTTCATACACACGTTAGTATTAAAAAATCTCACAGATGGCGCTGTATTAAATAGTATGTATATTTCTGTCTCATTCTTTGCTGGCTTCATCCTACACATTTTTGTATTTGTGTCTCTTACCTGTCGTTTTTTCCGTTGCATCCGGTTTGAAATCACAACGATTCTAAAGAAGTTTTCACTTCAAAAAATTCAAATAAGCATTTTTGGAGTTGTAATTAATTTAAAAATCATAAATTCTAACACAGAAATTGCTATGGTACATACTTACTTGACCATTTCTATCACTTCCTTTGTGCTCTCATAAAAAACGAAGCTAAATGACTAACACGTTACGCTAAGTTAGAGGATAAGAAGAAAAACCTTAAATAAAATTATAATGAAAAATATGTATGTATCTTAAATAGGTGTTTTTAAAATTCTTATAAATAAATATAATTTTAATTTAAGTAGTACTGAAGTTGTACTTTGAATCCAACTACCCACCGACGAACATGTCTATACTAAAATTATAAAGAGGAAAGATTTGTTTGTTTGTTTGTTTCGAATAGGCTCAGAAACTACTGGACCGATTTGAAAAAATATTTTTCCATTAGAAGCCGACATTGTCCCTGATGAACATAGGCTACTTTTTTTAATTCTTTTTTATTTTATTTTTTGTTTCATGTTTGTTTTAATGTTTCCAAAGCGAAGCGAGGGCGGGTCGCTAGTCTTAAATAAGAAAGCATCGTTATTTCCCAACAAGAATGTTGCATACTTAAAACATAATAGTACCGTGCCTGCGGATTCACAGTACGTCCTGTCGCCAGTAAAATAATAATATCACACTATTGAATAAAATTGTTAATAAATATGACGGTGCGTATTTTTTTTTATGAGCATATAGAAATAAGAATATATTTTTAAAGGGTTTTATGACCTGGTAACTACTAGACCTTTAAATCGTCTTATTTTAATTGATATTCTTAATTTTATGATTTTTTCATTGGACTTTTTGGAGGATCCCGAGAAGTTACGTCCAGCAGCTTTGTTTCATTTTCCCACATTTGTGCACTTTCACAGATAGTAAACAGCTAATAAACCACCGTTATAACACATTTAAACCTGAAGAAACACTAAATAGACAAAATAAATCGAATCACACAACTTCACTCCTCGCGTTCCCGCCAAAAAGTCATAAATAAGAATAGAAAAAAACGGTGCGCGTGCAACTTGGTGCACGTGAATGAAGTCAAACTTCTTTTTCGATGTATAGTATTGTGGTTTTCTTCAGTTTTCATCCTTAAATCAGATTGCTATCGTAACAGGGAATGCTGTGTATAAGAGATGCAACATTTTCAACATTACTGTTAAAATATTTTAAACTATAGATAGAAAAATAAAAAATCTATATATGTATATATATTTTTAAATACTTCATTAAAATATTGGACGCTACTCGTTGATAACGCTCGCGCTGGCCTGTAACAGGTATACTACGCGCATGCGTTCCAGTACCACGCATTCACTCTCGCTGTCTCTTTCTAGTATGGTAGCGTTAAATGTTAAACGCTACCTTGTTGGAAGTCGCATTAGAAGTTTCACTTCAATTAACATTGTGGTAGATCAACGACAACTCAATACTAGATAATGTTGTGGCTAGAAGATAAAAATCGAATACGTGCTACGGATACGCTATATTCGTTGGATAATTCTAGTTCTAAAATTGTTTGAGTTTTGACGTTCTATGTTCATGTTTCATGAATGTGCGCGTGTGGCCCGAGGGCATACATAGCCTTTGTTTTCGAAAAAGGACATTTTGAAAAATCGAACACATTCAAAGCAAGTTTAATTTGCTGTGGATTTTAAAATATTTTTTTCTCTTATTGAAACTGTATTTTTTTGGTTACACAATTTTAAGTGTATAGTTTTTGAAGGCAACAGTCCGTTAAGATCTTAATAAGTAAGTATAGAACAATACAACAATAAAAGACTACTTCGCGGCAGAAATAGGCAGGAAAGTTTTAGCTACCTGTGTGGGCTTACAATACGCCTTACTATCGGTAGCAATATATATCTAGGTAGATATGGAGATATACTTATTGATTTAACCAATTTCTATTAATGTTGAACTTCTGTCCAAATTAGCGTTGGTGAATAAAATTTCATTTAGACAGTTCATCATCTTTATTATACGTACTTGTTAAATACTTTAAGATATAAAACAATATAGAGATTTCCCTACAAATTGCAGAATTTGTGTTGCTCTGCCAGTCATCTTGGAATGCGTTTATTGCTTTCAAGGTGTTGTGTGAAATTACTTCGAAACTATTTTACGCGCACTTTGTGCAACTTTTCTTTCACGTCACTCTCTCTCTCTCTCTCACTCTCTCTCTCGTTCTAACTGTTTTTATTTAATTGAAAACAAATTGCGTTAAAATGAGCTTTTACAGCATTTTTTATGACTTAATGTGTGTAATGGATCTCTGCCTAGAAGATTATTAAGTCCTATGTCCAGCACGGCCGCCATGCTGATACCCAATTATGTGAGACCTGTTTTCGTGGGAATAGTATATTAAGGTATAGAGATGATATAACTTTAAACAAACCCAACCGTGCCCACTACGGAACTAGGATACTTGCAGAATGACCGTAGCAGGTCCAAATGGAAATCGACAGAATGTCGAAAAGCAGAGATTATATGTCACTATGACAATATATAAAATTGCTATTACGGTCCAATCTCGTACCTATTATTTTTGATGCTCCAAATGTCGACCTCGGTGATCGGAGATTACGAAAACTTTGGAAATAATAAAATGAACGCAGTCAAGGTGAGATTAAACCGTGAAAATTGGCTTAATTTTGTAAACATTCGTAAGAAAATGTGGGAAGTAATTACGTGGATTAGAAGATATAAATGATACGTAACCATATAAAATATGTATGTCCTCTTCAGAATGGAAGCATGATTTGTTTACACCAGATATGGGTCGTACGATAGGATCTTCCATTGTCTTAGATATTGCACAGGTATTAACATAATTTAACAGCTATTCATATCTTCTCTGAACAAGCCAAAGTTCACGTAGACTGGTCATCATTCTCGTCGAACCAGTCGCTTGCGACGAAGGGCTCGACGAGTAGATTAACCCACAGACACAGCCCACTGAGTTTCTCGTCGGATCTTCTCAGCGGGTCGCGTTTCCGATACGGTGGTAGATTCTGCGAAGCACTGCTCTTGCTAGGGTTCGTGTTAGCAACGTCGTCAGGTTTGAGCCCCGTGAGCTCACCTACTACTTAAGGTTACGCTGAAATATCCTCTCAAGGCTATTAGCATAGGTAGGAAAAAAATCTCGTA
Organism: Bombyx mandarina; assembly: GCF_003987935.1. Next base: position 3,655,031 of record NW_021011498.1, on the reverse strand, counting down.
GTTAAAAGTCAACATTCTGTCTACAAGTGTCAGAATAAAAAAAAACTGTCTAAAAAAACCCAAAGATATTTCAATCGTGTATCTTTTCGGTTCGAGTCAAACAGAACGAACTATACACGAATAATCAAGATTGCAATTTAATGAAACAACCAAAAAATGAGCAAAATAATACTTTAAATAAAATTTTAAATATGCAAACACACGTTTTGGTTTGGTTCAACAAATTTACTGTAATGTATTTTTAAAGAAACAGGGCACCCTTCCGCCATGCGTCATTCCTATATCGGGTAGGAAGCGACGGTTAGCAATTTCACGATTCATTGTTAGGCGCGGACGTTGTATGGTAATTTTCTTCCTTTCCATTGACGGCGGAGCCCATAAATTAAGCACAAGACTCGACTTCCCTGCTGAAAAATTATTACTGACTTCTGCAAACTTTGTGTTCAGCTTAACTAGATCGGACGATCAAATATTGCAGACAGACATCGCGCTAGTATTTATCGTGTTGGTTAATATTTGCGTAGTTAAATTATTAATTTTGTGTTCGAAATTGGTTTTAGCTAAATGTGTATATAGGTACATTTTTTATAGCGGGCTGCGCTCTGTTAATTTGAAAAAGTGTGACGTCCACAGTAATGACGTCACTATTATTGACAAAATGAAACAAAAAAGAACCCAATGTGACAAGTTTAATTTACAAATTAAAACTCAGTGTACGAAGTAACATTCCTAAATACCAAAAAACTAGAGTCCGGATTTATTGTAAAAGCACAGCCTATGAATAGCAAATTTTACGACTACCTTACATTTCCACTTAATGTTTTTTTCTAATATTTTTTATTGCTTAGGTGGTTGGACGAGCTTACGGCCCACCTGACGTTAAGTGGTTACCGGAGCCCATAGACATCTACACCGTAAATGCCGCCACCTACTTTTAGACAATAGTTTTTACAGTACAATAACGGTTGCCCCGTATATGTTGGAAATACTTGGAAAGTTAAATATTATTACCATTCCTAAAATTTCATTGGATCGTTTATCTTATTCAGTTATTATTATTTCCGTTAATCTTATTGCATTATTAGAGCATAAACACATTACGTAAGTACAAGCCTTATATAATACACACCTAATTCAGTACGGAAGTACTAAGCTAGATATCTGTAACCACGTGTTGGGGCGCGAACAAAGCACTTCGGGGCTTATTCCCGTTACGAAGGATCCAGAGGCCTTTGTGCCTTGATTTCTGTTAACCGAATTCTGAGACAAGATGTAGTAGATTAGACTTTAATTACGTTTGAACAATACAAAATAGATTTCGTAATGAGAATTCCATATAATATGCAGAACTGATTCGTAAACTTACCTATGTAGTGCTGAAGTTTGTGAGCTATGATTCTTATATATACGAGTACACATCTAAAATTGAATTTTTTGTTCGTGATCTATGATTTGAAACACCAGCTTCACACATGATAATGGCAGAAGGGCCTCACACTGCATTATACACTGCGGCTACTTGATATACCTTTACATACGTCCTCTATATCGACGCTTTATGACAATGGATTACTTGGACGTGGTTTTGAATATTACGTACTTACATAGGCCTAGTGCATAGATATCAGGAACGAATATCAGGTGTATCAATCAGAAACTCTTATGTTTTCGTTCATTTTTAGGCAAAGCGTAACACCATCTACCGAATAAGTAAACTACCACTAACCTCCTAACCTTCAAACATTAGATCGAAGTCTCAGTTGCATTGGCTTAACGACTGTTCTGTCATTGGAAGTGAAAAATAGAAGAAATAGTATCGACCAGTATGGAATTGGACCACACCGCAAAATTTGTACTCAAAATTTTAAAATAAACATAATGAGCGATCAAGATTATGAATCGTATTGAAATACGCATGAAGAGTTGTACGGATCCTCGTGATCCATTAACGGTGCTTTTAGGTACCACAAGCACCGGTCACCGTCCTTGCCGAACCCGTCGCTTGCGACGAAGGGCTCGACGAGTAAATTAACCCATAGACACAGCCCACTGAGTGTCTCGCCAGATCTTCTCAGTGGGTCGCGTTTCCGATTCGGTGGTAGATTCTGCGAAGCACTGCTCTTGCTAGGGTCAGTGTTAGCAACTCTCCGGTTTGAGCCTTGTGAGCTCAACTACAAACGTTAGGGTGAAGCTGAAATAGCCTCTCAAGGCTATCAGCACAGGTAGGAAAAAAAAAAACGTACTCACATTAAGTCATCATTAGTTCAAGATGCTCATAAAATAGCTCATAAAATCTGTGACTCACTCCAACATAAATGATTGCTCTCACTCTGCGAAACATCGTGCCACATGGCGTCGCATCGCGAGAGCATCGGTATCGCAGGATCCGACTGATACATGACCACGGCCACTCTGTCAAGAGTGTACGAATAGGAAGAAGAAGTTCAAGATGAATACAAAACAAGCATCAATCTACCGAATAACAATAAACATTATTCCTTATTCAAGTGAACAGACAAAGAAATGCATTCGAATGAAAACATCGATGCGAGAGATCGTTAACAATAGTAGTTTTCCGATATGCAAATGACCATCTGTAATAGTAGGTTGTGTCGTTACAAAAATGCTAGTAGCTTTAAGCTCACAGTTAAATGGCGCTTGCATTTAAACTTGGCTCTGCAATGTGCACTGCAAAGTTTCGTCGTCGACCCTAATGCAATGTTAGAGTTTAACCCCGTGGGTCAAGTTTTTTTTCGTAGTAGTAAGCATTAGCTGACGGCGCGGAAAGTGGGACGATGTTTTTTAAGCAAACAAGTGAACTTACCGCTTTTCGGCGTGTCAATATAGTCGTTTTGTTTCGAGAAAATTCGGCTGCAAAGTTTTCACAAAATTTATGGAACTTTGTTTAATATCAACAACAGTTTTATTAAAAATCGTTTCTTTTCATAAAACTTCAGAGCCTAATTATGGAAATTAGAGTTTATTTTTTGTACTAAAATCTAGCCGATGCATCAAACTAAAAATCTAATACCGAATCCTCAAAATTAATTTGAACTCAAAATGTCTTGAAATAAAATTTTGAACTGTGGTTCGTAGTACATGTTTTTTTTATATTTATTTAAAAAAGTACTTAGCCTATTCATAGTAAAACTTCTTCCAATTTTAATATGAATTACTTAATTCGTGCTTAAAATCAGGTCGCTAATAAACGATCTAAATTTAGCTGTAGCTTCGATTTGGTGCAAAAATGTGCTCGAAATATTTCTGTACAGCTTTATTCCAATTAAGTCTGACATTGATTCCGTCTGCAGGCGGCGCGGCTCAGCTCGAAATAGCTTCGGCTGAAGCGATCGATGCTGCGCCGCTGTACTGTAACTGTAACGTCAATATTGAGATTCACCTATGGAAATTGGTTATTAACACGTTTATGTTTGACCATGTGTTTTGTAACTATACTTGAGACCTTAGAACTTGTATCTCAAGGTGGGTGGCGCATTTACGCTGTGGATATCTATGGGCTCCAGTAACTACTTAACATCAGGTGGGTTGTGAGCTCGTCCATTCATCTAAGCAAAAAAAAATGCTCTAGTAACATATGCACACAATCAGTATTCACAAGTTTAATGTTTTCAAAATTTGATGTCTCACGGAGCGTCTTTGTGAAAGCAATATTAGATAAATTTATTAATTGGCAAAGTCCCGCAAATTTGTTGTACCATTCATCGTGGTTTTTTTTGTTTGTTTTAATGGGTGGACGAGCTCACGGTCTACCTCGAAACATCAGTTCTTAGGTCTCCGTTTTTATAGTATAACGGCTGCCCCGCCCTTCAAACCGAAACGCATTACTGCTTCACGGCAGAAATAGGCAGGGTGGTGGCACCTACCCGTGCGGGCTCACAAGATGTCCTACCACCAGTAATTACGCAAATTATATTTTTGCGAGTTTCATTTTTATTAGGTACACGATGTTATTCCTTCAAAGTGGAAGTCAATCGTGAACAGTCGGACGTCTTATCCACGGCCACGATGATTTAAATGTACTGAAATCTCACGTAATTAAAAAGGACATTACGCTGTAGTGCCGACCATCTTTGAATTGTTTCGGAAGAATGATTTTCCGGTATAATATAAATTAATTTCTTGATTTTTCTTTGAGGACCACGAAAGATGTGTTGATATTGTTTTTGTTAAGCCTCATCGATTTTTCAACCTGTTAAGATGTTGTGATAATTGTTAACTGTCAGCTCCACACATAACTGATATTGCTTTCGTGTCATATACTCGTTTAAAATGAGTTTATCACACGTATTTTTTTAATTATATTTTTAATGTTTATAGATTTAATAAATTGTCCCATCCATCGATTATTCGACAGCATAGCAAACAAGTCAATAAGCGGTTTTAATTGAATATTTCGGTCGCGTCGCCAACGATGCGATTTTGACCGCAACACCACTTTGTTGTCGGAAAATTAACGGTTATTGTTTATAAATATACACATTTGTTCGCGGCTAAATTGAAATCGCTTCATACGTTGTTTACGGACGAACGCTGTTTGAGGTTAGTTATAATATAGACATGTTGATCTCGATAGTTCAGTTCATTTCTAAATGTTAATATCTCTGAATCTGTCGGTAGTTTAATGTGTTTTTGTATTGTCGTATTCCGTTGATTGTGTTTGATTTTGTTAACATTTTAAATGATAAGCAACTTGCCTTATTACGAATGCCCAACAAGATGTCTTTAATGTTCTTGTACGTACGCGAGTTTCTTTATTTCATCATCTTTTTTATTACTGAACAGATTTGGGTATAGGGGGTATAGTTAGTACCCTTATCATCATCCCACATCCATCATCATAGTTTCTGCTTGTTTTTTTATTGTTTATATTTTAAATTGGAATTATGAAACGAAAATACATGAAAATAAAATGAATATCTAATAACCAATACTGAAGATATAAGCGTTTTAATTTCGGTTATACAGAAGGCGTACGATACAAGACATAATGTCATTGCTTTTTTTTTGAGGTCACGAGGATATCGCCGTACTTCCGTCCTTCGCTGGGGATGGCGGGCGGGGCATGTCGGAGTCGAACCGACTAAAAACCTCCTATCGCTAAAAAACCCACGTCCGACCCTCGCATGAGACAGAACTCATGAAAAGGCAAAGGGGGGAAAGTGAAGCGCTTAGTGCGGAGCACATCTCTCCCATCACCCTCCCCCTCGGGACGCCGGACCGGCGGTCGTCGGTGCCATGGCCACCAGCCCTCTCGGTCGGCAGGCTATCCGAATCCCGCCTAGATGACGCTGGTTATAATGGTCTATCCCACGGAATACCCTGCTGGGTCAGAACCAGCGTGGGTCGAGGATAGCCGGCCTTCCATCACCTAGATGCTCTTGGGTTAAACGCGTGCACGGCAGCCTGCACGTCGTCTTCGTAGACCCCCCTCCCTTAGAACAAAAGTACCTACTCCATTAAAGAATTAAAAAATCGTGAATAACTAATTCGTACAGGTCTCATCAATTAATTGAATATCATAAATCAATTCAAATTACATTGTAGCTATTTGTATTTAATTAATGTTTTTAATAAAACTCGATCTAAGAAGCACACGGTCGTATCTGTTATTTTTTTGTTTTATGTTGCTGAAATTCGTACTTAGTCCATTTATTACCTGTTAAATTAGGTTAGGTTAGATTATTTATGATATTGTTAGAGTCTATTGACTGAATCGAATAATTTGTATACATCGGTCGTATTTACATTTACTTAATAGAATGTTTCATTAAATCTACTATACAATAATCAAAATATTTTAATGCTTTAAAATAATATTAAGACTAAATATTGATTTGAATCGGAGTAAAACAATCGATTGGAAATTTGTTTCAAATCCCCTACCACCTACATGTAGTACAATTAAAATCCATTCGTGTATTAATAGTTCGGGAAACTGGTTTTATCCGCTTTTAACCGGCTCGAGGCGATGAGGCCGGCTGCAGTTCGCGCGACTGCGGATTGGATTGACGTGTAATTTTGTGATCCGGCTGCACTATCGGATACCCTGTCTGGGAAGACTAAAAAACCGGTTAAACAACGTACAGGACGTGGACCGGATAGAAATGTCCACGTTTGTTTTAAAAGAAGAAACAGAGGACTCGGTTACGTAGACGACGAGTGGAGATATTTATTTACAAAGCAAGATATTGTGGGTATTTTCTTAAAATTAATACGTGAAGCAAAAACTTTGTGCCCCTTTTTACGAAAATTGCGCGGACGGAGGAGTATGAAATATCCCACACTTATAGAGAATATAGAAAAGGAGTGCAGAATTCTAGTATTTTAAAAAAAAATGCATTAATAATTCATTAAATAAATAAAAAAACATCACACACACTACCATGTATTTGACACGCACAGACTCTTTGTTTTATTATCAAACTTTTATTGTCTCTTATTGCAGTTTGTGGTGTAGTTTTGGCGAATTCTGTGACTATAGAAGTATAATAGTCTTTGACAATAGAACCATACTAATGTTCAAACTTATAATTTCAATTAATTATAGTCGAATTTCGACTACTCTGGGACCACTAGTTTTCTTAAAATTATAATAGTGTTTTTACCTTTTTAATAACTTTAAATAGGTTTTCCACATTGAATATTGTCAATTATTATATGAACTATGGTAAATTGTAATCGTACGTACCTTTTAAATTGAACTAACAAACTTTTGATATCCGTAAATCGAGCATGCATGTGTAATGGAACGAGACCGCGCGATGCATCGTAAAACACAATGTTTTAAATCCACTCCCTCGCACTTTAGCTTTAAGCACTAAGAGCAATCCTCCATTTTGGTCGGCACTGAACCTTGTAATATGTGCTAAAGTTGCATCCCCTACTCTGATGATTGTTAAGCGCCGATTTTGTCTGAGATTCCACCAGGATTGTGGAATGTAAATTTGTTTATTTTGTTTTGGGTTGCTTTATGTGGCAGCCTATTTTTGTATTTCAGTGGCTGGTTGTCGGTTCAATGGCTTTAAAACGATATTGATGATAGACGCCCACTGAGTTTCTCGAGATCTGATCTGAGATCTTTTGAGTGGGTCGCGATTCAGATCCGGTGGTAGATTCTACGAAGCACTGCTCTTGCCAGGGCTAGTGTTAGCAAAATTCTCTCAGGTTGAGCCCGTGAGCTCATCTACCCGTCTGGGCGTAGCTGAATTAGCCCCTTAGGCTACCGGCGAATAGGTAGGAACAAAAGAAGATGAGAGACGATTATTTGGATGAAGGAATGTATGTGAAGGAATGAATGTGCTGATGCTGTAATTTCCTCGATGTTTATAATCGTTTTCTTATATAACATTCTGTACTCCGCTTACTTTAAGTACTGGTGTTAACTTACATGGCGTAAGCTTACACGCATTAGTTCAATTCGGGGTATTTCTTCTGCCACGAATTAATCTCGCGTGCTTGTCTGAATATCGGGATAATTGTATATAATAAAGAGTCCCATCATATGTCTTGAGGACTCACAATGTGCGGTGTCATCTAGATACTGTACTGTTGTATTTTTTATATTTCGCAACTCGAGCTACCGAAGACGTCAGCCATTTTCGGTATCTTCTTGGCATAAAACAAAATAATTTTCCATTTTAAACTGATCTTAATTTGGATGCATCGTTTTTACTATGTACTGAATTTCATGATAGAGACAGTATTCTGATTACGCGTACTACATTCTATAAATAATATACAATAGTAAGGGCTTAGCATTACGCGGATTACACAGGCAATGCGACGCGCCGACAACTTAAGGACCACCTCATCGTCTTAACGTCATAGCCAAGATACCAGTGACACTGATACACCGCTTTTTAGCTAGATTACAAGGTGTAAAAAGGGACCAATCAAAAATGACATTTATACCAAGACACAGAGGCTCATAACAGCATAACAGTTTATTCTTTGGCTTTTGCGACTCGTAGACATTATTAGACCTATATTTAAGGTTTAATCTTCCGTTTTTTATGGTTGTTAAATTATTATCTGAGGTTTCGCGTACTGCAGAGTTTTCGTGGTCACGTACGTACACTGTACAGTATTCGTAACGTCAGATATAATAAATACAATGACAATCAAAAAAACGGGATGTAAAACCGTAAAAGCAGTTTTAATTAAGCTCAGTGCTTGTACAACACCGACGTGATGATGACACTGCATTGAATACTGTCTAAAACAGTGGATCATCAAAGTGATAAGTGAAGTATTAACGCATTTGTTTAACCGTTTTAGTACTGTGTTTATTTTTATATATTTTTCAGAAGTTGCAAAAGGATTTTTGAAAAAAGTATCTTATTTAGAAGTTTAATTTAAAAAAATCAATGCTAAATTCACAACAAAATATTATATTAAAATTTTTATACACGCGCGCTCTAAGATACGTTCTATAGATTGTTTACGCTCAAAGGATTAATGAAATAACACTTCCACTAATTCTGGAAGAGACTGCTGGCAATTCATCTACAGATAAGGTAATTGTAAACGCAATAAACCGATGTCACTATCCTCTTTCAGTATAAACATGTCCAAGTTATATATATGAACTAGCGGCCCGCTCCGGCTCCGCTCGGGTCTTTAACAAAAATTTCAACGATATTTGACGTTGTTTCATTTTTTTTAATAATTTTTTTTAATAAAAGAACACTTATTGCGGCGCAACTATAATAGTTAGACATATGCTGTCGCGACACTTTTTGTAAATAATAATGTGTTCTACAAAGTCGTAGTACATTAGGTAATTTTTTACACCTTGGGTTACATTATTGGAGTTTTAGTAAAGATCCCTAATTTTTTTTTCAAAAAAGATTATAGCCTACGTCACTTGGAAATAGTGTAGCTTCCAAACAGTGAAAGTTTTTTTCAAATCGGTTCAGTAGTTTCGGAGCCTATTCAATACAAACAAACAAACAAATATTTCCTCTTTATAATATGAATATAGTATATAATGTTTATATTACAATAATTGTACAAAATACTATTGAAAACCAACTGTGTACCAAGAACTGCAAACAAGTTCCAATATCAAAAATGTTATTTCTCTATTGAAAAGTCTGTTAGTTAACATAACAGACTATATTTTCTCTTAGTATCGCACGAACGCTGTGTTATTTCAGCGCATTCACTCTATGTGACGGTGTTCAATTCGAGTTCACAAAGACGCAAACAGTTAAAAAGCCACAGAAATGTCTTTATGTCAAATGCTGAGCGTCTAGAATATACAAAGGACTTAGAATTTTATGATAAGCCAGACATGTTTCGTTAGTTTTTTTTATTTTTTAAGCTATTGCATAGCTTTTATCGCGGTCCTTGAGCGCGACGACCGAATCATGAAATTCCGTAACGAAAAAAACCTGACACCCCTCACTGCGCCTACCATGTAGCTCGCGTTCAACACATTCACACGTTGCGCTTGTGTAGTGTTTGTGAATAAGCGCGTGGCGTGACGTAACACTGCATACGCATCATGAAAAGTCTGCCCATCTCTCTCTCGCGCGGTCTAGCTTATGAGTGTGAAGGGGACAGTTAAGGTTTTGCTTTTATTAATGTTTAATATAGCGTGGTCTTGTTTTATTATTGTTTTAATATTAAATTATCATTGTCTAATTATAATTGCATAAGCTGATAAAAAATGCTATGCAATAGCTTTACCGCGGCAGTTCCCGAGTGCCACACGTTTTTATTTTATTACTTTATGGGTGGACGAACTCACAGCCCACCTGGTGTTAAGTAGTTACTGGAGCCCATGGACATCTACAACGTAAATGTGCCAACCACCTTGAGATATAAGCTCTAAGGTCTCAGTATAGTTACAAGGGCTGCCCCGCCCTTCAAACCGAAACGCATTACTGCTTCACGGCAGGAATAGGCAGGGCGGTGGTACCTACCCGAGCGAACTCACAAGAGGTCCTACCACCAGTCCAAAGTGCGAGATGATTATGTGTGCATGTGTGAAATTCGTTCTTTTATGAGCGTTAAAACTTTGATAGCTTCATATCTGTTTGCAAAGTAAGTAAACTCGAATAGTCGTTATCTTAAATGTACCTACTCTCGAAATTGACGCCTCGGCTACGGTTTAGGTGTTGTACCGGGAATACATTATGATCATTGCCATCAAGTGGATTTGTTGGGTTGTCTCATACGTTTTATTGTAGGACGAGCTCGAACAGATTGTAAAACAAGTGATTCAACGCGATGTTTTTCTTTTAAACATTGGTGTGTATATGTGGACGCGTGTATATACTTCATATTTGCATATCGTTTTGTTAGAAAAGCTGTATACGGTCTAAGGTATGTGTCTAGTACGGTCCTGTGGCTTTGCATGGTAACATGTACATACATATGAAGTCACTGAGCTATGAGAATAATATTGACTTACAACATGTGTAAACATGAATTACAACAGGACATGTCGCAAATTTAACAAAAAAAAAATATTGTCGAATGGCGATACTGTGGCATTTTATATTTAGCTCAAAACAAATGATTCCATTATATATGTTTATTTATTGAGTAGATGGACGAATGAGCACATGGCTTACCTAGGGTAAAGTGGTTACAGCAACCAATAAACTTTATTACAATGAGGCTACACTCTTAAGAGCTTGAATGAGCTTGAAGTCCCAATTCCTTTCTAAAACGGCTGTGTCACGGGTTTCGCGGCAGAAATAGGCAATTTCAATATGCTCTACTACTAGTAAAAGTAGATTGGAGATTGCAGTCCGCTGACGAAGACTGCTTTCCAATCTCCGGTGACTTTCTACATCCGAAAAGCAAGTCCTAGTGCAAATCAGAAACCCAATTTAGGATTCGTCAATATCGCATCTTCATTAAACTCAATAATGTATTATTTGTACGGACGATAAGAGGCTCTGTATCGCCATCGAAAAGCGTCTTGTAAAAATATAAGGTTGATGCGTGAATGTTTCCGGTTTTTTTCACTTTGCACCTACGACAACACGTTCAAGATAATACTCGAACTCCATGTGTTAAAAACGAGCCTTATCTCTTCTTCCCTAAGTCGCAATCCTCATGTCTGAGGGTCGTGACCATCTCCTCTCATTATCCTTCTATGGATGATGTTTCGCCATGTTCCTCTGCTCTCGGCGGTATGTATGGCATCGTAGACGGTGATATCCAGAGTGATGTGGATTTGGTCGGACCAGCTCACTGGATTGTGGCCACTAGGTCTTTTGCCTGCGATCTTGCCAGTTACTATTAATTTTTCAAGATTTCCATCGCTCTTTCTGGCAATGTGACCGAAGAACTCAGATATCCTCTTGAGGCGTATGGCAGAGAGCCTAGTTTGGATATTGAGCTGTCTTAATATGGATGCGTCAGCCTGGTGTGCTGTCCACGGGATTTGTAGCATCTTCCTCCAGCACTACATCTCTAAGGCATCAATGTATCAAATCAGCTGATTTCAAAGTCCACGTCTCAGCACCACAGAGAAAGATTGAGAACACGAGAGTTCGGACAAGTCTCATTTTGAACCTTATCTAAGCTTTTGTTAAATCGTGGAAATCGAATGTGACTTTAAAATAAGATCATGTTTTAGAATGTAATATTTCAAGTCGTCTGGCGACTCCGAGCTCTAATAGTTTTTCTATGTAAATCAAAATTACAGTTTAATGTTGTTTGCGAACTGGAAACCTATTGGGCGTCATTCTTTCTGAAAGTCTTTGTGCCACAATAATTAGATGTACTGATGGCCAAGTCCACAATAATGAAGGAAGATACGTATGTATAATGACATTTTTACTATAAAAAAAATTATATTATGGGTTTTGTTTTTAACGTATTTCTAAATAGTAAAAAAATACTATTGATATGGTGCATGGATATATATTGATATGATTGCACTGGTGGTAGGACCTCTTCTAAGTCCGCACGGGTATGTACTACCACCCTGCCTATTTCTGCCGTGAAGCAGTAATGCGTTTCGGCTTGAAGGGTGGGGTAGCCGTTGTAACTACTGATATCTCAAGGTGGGTGACGCATTTACGTTGTAGATGCCTATGGACTCCAGTAACCACTTAACACCAGGTGGGCTGTAAGCTCGTCCACCCATCCAAGCAATAATGAAAAAAATAATTGTGTTCCATTAGATTATACAGCTTTAGTTTCGAAGTCAATAGAGTAAAACATGTTTTTTCAATAAATCAATATATCCATGCAAAAGTATTTCGGTTTTTATTGAATATATAATAGATATAGTCTTACAATAAAATGAAAACAGTATAATTAAGTCTATTTCCCGGCAACAGTAAAACAATTACCACGAACTGTACGGCTTCACTGCGCTGAAATGCAGTACAAGTACAACAAAACATAATTGCTTTGACGACATACCGCTTCACTGATTAATTAAATCTTCAGTTTATTCCGATGTTTTATACGAAGTATGTTTTCAAGCTACATTCCGTTGTATCAAACGTGTCGTTGAGATTAAACGTTCAATAACAATAGGCGATCGGAGAGCACGATCAGAAAGCTAATTGTGAGCTTTCAATTAACTTAAAACCATTTGATCTCAATTTTTGCGAAGTATTTTTTTTAATTTTAAAATTTAAACCAATTTAAAGGTACATATATATACGTCGGATTTGCGGTACCCATTCACTCCTTAGTTCTAGAGAGTTAGTTCTCCACTTCAGACACATTTATCAAAACTATTATTTGATCGTGTCTCATCCACCATTACGCTCCTAGAGAGACTTTGATGGCTTATCTACCCCGCGCTTTCATCCGCATTTTGATAGCACATCACTGATCCTCCTCCTCTCCATCGCTCCCTCATTACTGAGGATCGTGACTCCGTTTCAGCTTGTCGACTGCCAACCTCCATCGGCTCCGGTCAGTTGCCTGGTGTAGTGCGTTCCAAGTTATCTACACCTCTACGGCAACATGGACAAAGTAGCGCCTTATGCGTTGCAGACAGTTGGTAGACAGGCGTTGAGCGTTCTCCATTTTAAGCATCACCGATATATAGGGTTAAAAGTATAGAGGAGAGCAGCAAACCTTGTGGAACGCCAGCCTTAACCGTCACGGTATCCGAGCAGCAACCTTCAAACACAAGTGTGATGCTCCGCCCATCAAAAAGCAATCCACTTGGAGAGTCTTTTTTGCAACGTACCATCCGGCTATGGAATGAGCTCCCCTCCACAGAATTTCCCGAGCGTTATGAAATGTCCTTCTTCAAACGAGGCTTGTGGATAGTATTAAGCGGTAGGCAGCGGCTTGGCTCTGCCCCTGGCATTTCTGAAGTCCATGGGCGACGGTAACCACTCATCATCAGGTGGGCCGTATGCTCGTCTGCCTGCAAGGGCAATAAAAAAAAGAGTCCCTCGGGAATTTTGTAAAGCTGGTAACTTCGACAGAATGCGCTGTACCAGACCCTGTCGAAGGCCTTCGCGATATCGAAAGCTCACACCGAGAGCCTCGCTCTCATTCTTCAAGACTTGGGCTCACCGGTATACAAGAACATCGCCAGCTGAGCAACGGCGCTGAAAGCTGTAGTGTCGGTTATTAAGTAACTGACGATCCTGAAGATACTATTCCCTATTCTCCGGTGCATCTCTTAGTGGCCTTATATGATACCAATAGAAACAGATGGGGTGGTGTTATTCTAGGCTAACACCACCATCAGTTTTTTATTATTTTTTATCATTTATGTGTACTACTATACTACTAACTATACTATACTACATACGTACTATACTATACTACTACCATCATTAAACTCAGAGACCGCTGCCGCCAGTTCTCCGATGAATTAGTCGCTTTTTACTATACCCGCGGGAACAGACGGGATGGTTCTATTCGAAGACACCACACAGCCTTAAAGTTAACGATTTCGTAGTGTAAATATTTAAAGACGCTACATCATTTAGAACTTGTTTGATGTGTTTGACAATTTATAAATAATTTCGTTTCGTCCCGTTGTTCGTGGTCATTTATTTAATTGACAAAGTGTATATTTGTATATGAAATAACAAAAATATATAATAGTTTTACTTTCGTAGCTCGTAAATAGAACATTTCAGTGGAGTTTTCAATTTACATATGACAGATACGGAATTACTATTCTCAAATTTACAAAGTACCGAGTTAATGGAATTGTAAAAATATTTATTTTTGGTATATTATATCGTATACTATAGTATTATACGTATACTATATTGGTGAAACGAATAGTTTGTCTAAATAGCAATTTAGTATCTTTTTCGGTCATCGCGAGTTATAGACATAACTAAAACTAGTTTTACTACTTAATGTCGCGCTATTTATTATCATTCTATGTATTTAGTTCCAAAGTTTCGAGGACATTACAGTTCTGGTGATCACGGATTAAATCGTAAAATTAGTTTTAGTAAAATTTTTTTTCTCGAATAATAATTTTTTTTTTTTTTAATTTCATGTCGCTTTTTAATAACAATGTTCATTAACGATCACTGTAACCTTATAATTAAATTTATCTATGGTAATCTATAATTTTCAGGAATTTTAAAGTAAATTTTTGCATTATTATTTAAACAGTCAAACAAACACATAGGCAAGGCAGCTGTATGTCTCTCTGCATTAAACATTGGGCATTCAATTGGTAAATGCTTAATAGATATATTGTTATCACATCGACTACTTTCCTTTATTAAACTATTCTTTGTTGTAAATTAATTAGTGCTTTAGTTGTGATAATTACCGATGAACCGGGAACGATGTTTTCCCACGATGAAACGACAATAATATACCGCCTTAACATAAGAGGAAAACGTAGACTACAAACCACCACAACATTCCCAATCCAAGATGCCTTTTAACAAAGCTATCGCATATCCTTGTCAAATTTCCTAAGGCCCCCAATTACTATGGTCTCCATACGATTAGCGGGCCTCTTGAAATTCGATAGTTCGTTTGCCTCCGATTTCAACCCGGCCGGTTGAAATTTCCATACTGGTAAATATTTTCGCACGAACTTTGTCCGCTACATACGGTCTCGTGCAAGTCGTAACTAACGAAATATAATACTGTACCGCACAGCTCAAACTGTACAGGAGTGCGCAGTTCCGGTTTACCGCTCAACATTAAAAACTTTCTTTATTTTTTATAACAAAATTAGTAATGAATTTATCTTTTTTTATTTTATTGCTTGGACGTGTGGACGAGCTCACAGCCCATCTGGTGTTAAGTGGTAACTGGAGCCCATAACATCTAAAACGTAAAAGCGCCACCCACCTTGAGATCTAAGTTGTAAGGTCGCAGTATAGTTACAACGGCTGCTCTGCCTTTCAACCCGAAACGTATTACTGCTTCACGGCAGGAATAGGCAGGGTGGTGGTACCTACTTGTGCGGACTCACAAGACGTCCTACCACCAGTACGATATGAGTGGGATTAAGTTAATACTTTCAGCTTTATTGCAAGCAGAGAACACGGGCGCTATGTTCTCCCAGAAATGGTTTTAGTGGCATAATTAATATTCGCCAAGGAATATTAATGTAATTTCAAGAGAACGACGAACTTATTGTCCGTGTGTATCTCGGGTCAGAGGTAGCAAGTTACACGACACCTTACGTGGTATTTGCGGGCTGAACTTTCTAGTCTCCGTTCTTGCTGAACACTTCTCCGAAACAATATGTTTATTTGTAAGTATATGTTTATTAGAAACTTATATCAGAGTTCAAATAATAATCGATCGAAATAAAATGTTAAGTATAAGTAGTTCATAAGTTTTGGTATTAATCTTGAGCTAAATTGAAATGTTAGTATAATTTTTATGTACATACATACAAAGAAATATTTTAGAAGTAACATTTTTTTTATTGCTTAGATGAGTGGACGAACTCACAGCCCACCTGTTGTTAAGTGGTTACTGGAGCCCATAGACATCTACAACGTAAATACGCCACCCACCTTGGTTAAGTTAAGTTCTAAGATCTCAGTAAACCGAACTTTAAACCGAAACGCATTACTGCTTCACGGCAGAAATAGGCAGGGTGATGGTATCTACCCCCGCGGACTCACAAGAAGTGTTACCACCAGTAATTACGCAAATTATAATTTTGCGGGTTTCATTTTTATTACACGATGTTATTTCTTCACCGTGGAAGTCAATCGTGAACATTTGTTGAGGACGTATTTCATTAGAAAAATTGGTGCCCGCCTAGGATTCGAACATCGGTGCATCGCTCAACACGAATGCACCGGACGTCTTATCCTTTAGGCCACGACGACTTACATACGCTATAATGGGTCCGAGCTGGGGTTTCGTATATTCTTACCGGAACCAAGGACATCCCACAACACGTCTCCGCAAGAATTCCTTCAGCACGTACATGACAGTCGGAATTCATACATAAAAAAAAACCAGAGACATTGAATTGGTCCTTAGGAAGGCGGATGTCTATAATTGAGTTAGTATCCGCTCTCTTTGCTCGTCTTACATTGGAGCCACGAAATACGCGTAATCGCAAAAGCAGTTAAGCCGTTGTGATCTGTTGACATTTGTTAACATTTATTTATTAAGTCGCTTCTCAGTTCCGATTCAATTTACGTTTCGGCTGCTTCGTTTTTCAAATGCTCACAGTACTAACAACTACTAAAGAATTAACAACGAATTAAGTTAATTGTTATTCTCTTATATTCGCAGCGTAAAACTCATTCAATATGTAGAAGGCTTAGAATAAAATAATGTACTGTTTGTTGTATATAGACTGTAAATTCAACGGACAGAACTTATTTGGGCGCATAGATAAAGGCGCATAAAGAAACCTCCGGACAACGTCCTCGCCGAACCCGTCGCTTGCGACGAAGAGCTCGACGAGTAAATTAACCCATAGACACAACCCACTGAGTTTCTCGCCGGATGTTCTCAGGCCAGTCTTAGCAACACTCCCGGTTTGAGCCCCGTGAGCTCACCTACTAGTTCGGTGCATCTAGAATAACCCCTCGAGGTTACCAGAATAAGTAGGAAAAAAAACCTTAACTGTGATTCCGAAAATCATTTGTGATTAATTTATTTTATTCCCAAACTAATCTCGTGGCCCATTTATTATGAGCCCGCAGCTGGAACGGGATCAATGCGATGAATAGACGAGAAACGAATTGCGGGAATAAGCACCGGAAAGTTTGTGAAAGACAAACCTCTTAGGTGTGTTATATCCATACCAAATAGCTATTACCCAGATACAAGGAATCGAAAAATGAATAAGTGAAAAATTATAATTAATTTTACCAACTTATTTGTATATCGTTTATTNTATTATGAGCCCGCAGCTGGAACGGGATCAATGCGATGAATAGACGAGAAACGAATTGCGGGAATAAGCACCGGAAAGTTTGTGAAAGACAAACCTCTTAGGTGTGTTATATCCATACCAAATAGCTATTACCCAGATACAAGGAATCGAAAAATGAATAAGTGAAAAATTATAATTAATTTTACCAACTTATTTGTATATCGTTTATTGTATGTCTTTGTTAAGTCCGTTAAATTAGGATCGTATTCACTGTTTTCGTAAATTGTAGACATAATTAAAACACTTTCACGTTTTTTAATATCGCGTTTATTTTACAGTTTGCGATGCTTAGAAATTGCGTATTGGTTAGTAAGAATTCATTTAGATTAAATAAAATAAAACATTAGTAAAAATCTTCAAATGTTCTATCAACGCATCGATAAATTAAGTGTTATTTAATTATTACGAACGTGCGTTACTATATTAGATGCATTCACAAAGCAGAGCAGAAGATAATGAATAGCCTTTTGCAGCTTCGGATTGGCGATTGTATCACATGATCCCATTAAGTGAGGAATTGAATTTAAAAATTACTTATCAATCTTGACAAGAAATAGAAATAATAAAATTTTCTTATTTAATTACGTGCTTGGAATAAATGAATAACAAGAAATGAAATATAAAATTTCAACTTTTAAATGTTTAGTCGAGTAATAAAAGATCGAAGAATACAAGCAAACCACTTAGAAGTCAAAAAAAATCGTTTAAAAAATAAACATTTGTACAATAACATATAATATATTAATGTTAATAGAATTTCATATTCTTAAAAAAAAATGTGGTCAGCGAATTTCCTAAGAGATCTTATCGTGAATAATTCGTAAGATGCTCACTCCTTATTCGAGACATAAGACCGTGTTTAATTGGCACCAAACTAACTTACACAAGTCCGAAGTAATAAACTCTATCCATTATGGATGACCCATCTTGCAATAATGAATCTATTCATACTTAGAATTATTTAGGCGCTATTCATTGGACGAACTGTGATAATTTAGTTTTGTAGTTAAATAGTTTGTTATTTGGCTCCGATTTTCCCGATGTTTGGAAACTATCGGACTTCGATGAATGAGTAGTAGATTATTGGTCAGAGATGGCTGGGTTTTACTACAGAAATCGCTGTATAGGACCTCTCGACCTGTGAACACATAGAACTTGAACGCAAAAAACCATCAAACAAAGAAATAAAGATTGTCAATACAATTTACACACAAATTAGAATAATTACATAATATCGAAAGAATCGATAACAAAACGTTTAATTTTTTATTGTCTAATTTTTTTTGTGTCCATGTTCGAGATAAATAATAAGTAGGTTTGTTGAATTGATGTTATTTATATATTTTTAGTCCGACAATAATTATTAGATAAAGTATTTGACATTTTATATAAAAGGCGCCAAAGTCGAGATTGTTTTTTTTTAAGGGATTTTGTGACCTGGTAACTAAGACCTTTAAGTCATGTCTTATTATAATTTATATTCTTATTTTTATGAAAAACGATAATATGGAGTGAAACGAAATGAAATGAAATGAAATGAAGATTATTAATTTAAGACATTAATCAACTGGGATGAAATGAAATGAAATGAGATGAGATGATATGGGATGAAATATAATCTCAGTAAAATGGTGGTCATTTACTGAGATTTTTTCAGTGGACTTTTTGGACGATCCCGAGAAGTTACGTTCAGCGGCTTCGTTTCATTTTCTCACATTGGTGCACTTTCACAGATACTAAACATTTAATAAACCACCGTTATTACACATTTAAACTTGAAGAAACACTAAATAGACAAAATATAACAAATCACACAATTTCACTCCTCGCGTTCCCGCCAAAAAGACCAGTCGTGATTGCGTGAAAAATGCACAGATAATATAAAAAATGAGGATATGCGTTTCGTTTCACACTGTGAAGATCTTATAAAATATTATTAGTATATCTGAACTATTTATAAAATAGATAGATAAATTCTTATATTTAGAGAATTATCTTGATGAATACCTACATCAAGTTGATGAAGTTTAAAGTTTAACACTCAATAAAAAAATGTATTTTATTAGTCTACAACGAAACAACATCACTAAATACATGAAGAGGAAGACAACCACAGATATTCACTAGAATTCCGCAACTAGTGCCATGTAATCTTCAATGTGAGTGTTATTCGGAATACAAAACAAATCTGAGAAATCATCGTGGCTTAAACGATAACATGCCCAGTGTACCTACTCGTATCTAGCGATGACTATGTCTGTGTTCCAATTTATTCGAATTAAATACGTTAGTCTTATATGTTCACGAATGACTTTCGCGATTATGGAATATCGTAGCTTAATAGGGATCAAAACTACAAAAAATGCATAATTAATGGTGGTTGGGCGTCTTGTGAAATCGCACGTGTAGGCATCGTCATTTTGTTGTGTAATGTAAAAAAGCGTTTTTTTTTTTTAAACGTCAACTGGTCCCGTGATAAGTTCGTAAAGAACTTGTGTTACAGGTACCAGATAACGGATATAAATGTAAGATTTTTATTATAAACATACATATATTTAATATACATCCATAACCCTGGAAAAGACATATTTATCACACAAATATCTTCCCTTGGCGGGTTTCGAACCCGCGACCCCCTTGTGTAGTGACCATGTCACTTACCACTACACCAGACGGCCGTTTTGATTTAGGGATGGGATGGGTGGCTTCATTTGACACACGATTGGCCCTGAGTCCGTTCACCCGTCTTAAGGAATTAAAAACAAACTCCCCAACCTTATCAACAACTTATTCGACTTCAACTGACCAAGCGTCACCAGTTATCAAACAACCAAACTTTCGCATAATAATTATGAATGCTATAGATAAAGTCGTTCAATCTCGCTGGCTCTGAGCGTTCCATTACTGTTCATCAATTATTTAAGACTCCAGCTATAGTCCCCGCAGACTACCAGCAGACAATACCATATTAATATTACATCATCCATTATTATCCAGTAGTGCTAATATTCATTTTAGTGTGGGCAATTGGACGAGATAAGAGTTGTTTTGAGTTTATATTTATAATTTATAAGGATGCTTGAAGAAATTATTGGAAGCGCCTTCGATATTATTGGTTATTTTAATATTAGAAGTTGAAATAGTACTGTTACTAACTGATATTGAATTTCGTTTTTTCAAATATTAAAATTAATATAAATATAATTAGATATACATAAGGTCACCGTTATTCAGTCTACAACTACCCCGACGCATTTGCTTCTCGTTCAAGGATGTGTGACACATGAGTTAGTTAAATTAAGTATTGTGTTTCACATCTCTCAACACAAGAAGGCCATTAGCTCTTCTGCTCAGTGACTTGATCTAAAGTCGTTTGAGGCTCGTGTGTAGAAAATGTATGCGGAAAGTAAAGATACGATGTTGCTTGAGCCAAAGATGTACCGGGTCGGTTTTCCAATGCAAATAGCATTCGTCACGGTGTATTCTTTGAGTGCCACAAACAATAGTACGTTCACGCTTCTAATGCTTCAATAGTCGACATTTGATATTAAGTTTATTCATACGTGTTTAGTTTACGTGAATAATACTGTTTTACTGAAAACCATTGTTTTCTTGCGGCTTACCTTCAATGGATTCTTGAAAGTATTTTGTTACCTTTCGCAATTTTAGTGGGTTTTTTTATTCGTTCCTTTTTGTTTCTTAAGTAACTATTTCACTTTCCGTAATTGAGTCGACACGTACCACACCTCATATAACTAGTCAGGTCATAAGTATTGTTACACAGTAAAAACTTTTCTTTTAGAATGCTGGCCACAAAAAAGTTTATTGAATTCGAATTTCGAATTGTTCATGAAAATAAAAATGTATACTTTTAGAATTTTACTCATTTTTAAATATGGAGTGGACGCTTAAAGAAGACCGTATTGCAGTTATTGCGTTGCATCGTTGCGGTTACGCGCCAATTCAAATTTTTTACATACTGAAAAATTTGAATATAACCAAAAGATTCGTTTATCGTACCATCAAACGATACAATGAAGACTCTAGTGTAGATGACAGGTCAAGAAGTGGTCGCCCTCGGTCTGTTAGGACTCCAGCAGTGATAAAAGCTGTGAAGGCGCGAATTCAAAGAAATCCCAAACGTAAGCAGAAACTGTTGGCCCTTCAGATGGGGTTAAGCAGAACCACGGTGAAAAGGGTGTTAAATGAAGACTTAGGGCTTCGGGCATATCGAAGAAAAACAGGACATCGTTTGAATGCTCGTCTAATGGACCTGAGACTGAAGAGATGCCGCGCTTTGTTGAAGCGGTACGCGGGAAAAAAATATCGGGAAATTCTTTTTTCGGATGAAAAAATTTTTACCGTAGAAGAGAGCTACAACAAACAAAATGATAAGGTGTACGCACACAGTAGTGAAGAAGCGAGCAACCGTATTCCGCGTGTCCAACGAGGTCATTTTCCATCCTCGCTCATGGTATGGTTGGGAGTTTCTTATTGGGGCTTAACAGAGGTACATTTTTGTGAGAAAGGTGTAAAAACGAATGCAGTTGTGTATCAAAATACAGTCCTGACGAACCTTGTGGAACCTGTTTCTCATACCATGTTCAATAACAGGCACTGGGTATTCCAACAAGATTCGGCGCCAGCTCATAGAGCGAAGAGCACACAAGACTGGCTGGCGGCGCGTGAAATCGACTTCATCCGGCACGAAGACTGGCCCTCCTCCAGTCCAGATTTGAATCCGTTAGATTACAAGATATGGCAACACTTGGAGGAAAAGGCGTGCTCAAAGCCTCATCCCAATTTGGAGTCACTCAAGACATCCTTGATTAAGGCAGCCGCCGATATTGACATGGACCTCGTTCGTGCTGCGATAGACGACTGGCCGCGCAGATTAAAGGCCTGTATTCAAAATCACGGAGGTCATTTTGAATAAACTTTAGTGTCATAAGAATCTATGTTTTGTTAAGTTCATTTTGGTATATGAATGGTTACATAATGAATAAACTTGTTTCAATTATTTTACATTAAACATGTGACAGAATTTATGACCTGACTAGGTATGTTATATCATATTTCATAAGTAATAGCTGCGTTTGGGGTCCATTGTAATATACAAGCATACATAATGAGAACAGTAAATGTAGTATCGCTGCCGTCATTAGTCATTTTGGTCACAATCGCATGCTTTTTAGTTCGATTAATTAATTATTTAAACTGACCGGTGGTAGGACCTCTTGTGAGTTCGCACGGGTAGGTAAAACCACCCTGCCTATTTCTGGCAGCAGCATTCTAAAGCAGTAATGCGTTTCGGCTTGAAAGGCAGGGCAGCCGTTGTAACTATACTGAGACTATACTGAGCTTTTATCTCAAGGTGTGTGGCGCATTTACGTCATAGATGTCTATGGGCTCCAGCAACCACTAAACCACCAGGTGGGCTGTGAGCTCGTCCACCCATCTAGGCAATAAAAAAACAAAAAAAAAAGTCAGTCAAAAAAGCTTAAAACAATACGCTTAAAAACTTTCCGAGGTCTTCGTCGTGTCGTAAAGAATAATACTCGCGACGCGACTTTAATATCATAGAAGCGTAATAGGAGGCACTACGAGCCATTAAGCCGAGTGCTCGCGAACTCATGCGGAGTGCCACTCAGCTGTACTGATTAAAACATATCAGCTATCATCGCCATGTTTGCACGTCATTGGATTTCATACGATATAGGAAAGTAAATTATTTTTGTTAATCGAAATAGGAACGTTGATCTTGTTTTAATTCAGAAGATTTAGTTGTGAATTGATCACTGAAAAGTTTTAGAGTAAAGAAATATTATTTGCGGTAGGCAGCAGCTTGGCTCTGCCCCTGGCATTGCTGAAGTCCATGGGCCACGGTTACCACTCACCATCAGGTGGGACGTATGCTCGTCTGCCTACAAGGGCAATAAAAAATATATTTAAATACCATTATTTCTTCTTCTTCTCAGTCGTATGCACTCTTGGCAGAGTGGTCGTGGTCATCACTTCGGTTGGTGGTGCGCTTCACCAGACGTCGCCATTCCTCGCGTACCGCGGCCCTTCTTGTGCATTCGTTAACGGGACCGTTTAGAGCTGCCTTTATTTGGTCGGTCCATCGTAACGGTGATCTGCCGCGCGGTCTTGTACCCTCTATCATGCCCTGCACCACAAGGCGCTCAACTGAGTCGTCACCTCGCCGCGACACATGCCCGAAGAAAGTGAGAATGCGACCCTGAACGATGGAGGATAGTCGCTGCTTGATGCCGAGTTCCTGTAAAATTGACTGATTCGACCATTATTTAGAGTAAAGAAATTTTAAACGTTTTATTCATTAAATTGTCTCTAAAAAGTCACTCACAATTTGTGAAGTATTCGGAACGTAATTAAAACTACTTTCACGGCTTAATCCCGCGTTTTTTATTTTCTTTATATCATTTCTTTTATTGTTTATGGCTTAATTTTTTTGTAGAAATATAATTTAACGCGGGAAGAAATCTATCTCATTTAATTTCATATTTAGTTTCAAATTGGAACAAGAGGCTCAGGAATCCGTAGTCAAAATTCTCTCAGGTTTGGGTATAATGGATAAAATAATAATGTTCATTTAGTAAATGGCGCGTATTCAATTGGTGACTAAGTGTTATAACAGAAAATCTAGGAAGCCAGAAGTTTCCTCGTGAATTGAATCTTCAATTAACCGTCGACTGTTGAATGAAAACTGTCTGGTCCACTAGTGCTGTGCTATGCAATAATAAAATTGATGATTTTGATCAATCTAAAGATAGATATAAGTTTAATATTGTAGATAAATGTATATGAATAAGGAATTCGTCGATTGTTACGTAAAACGCAAAATCACTTTCAACTTCGTATGTGTTTTGTCTCTTTTTGTTATGTATGAAGTGAAATGAAAAGACATTGGGGATGATGAAACAAATATGTTTTATTTACCTGAACGTCAAATATTATTACAAATACAATTAAAATAAAACTTATGATGGAGTGCATTATTATATAATACATTTTTAACTCAATACATTTCCAAATGTATATTTATAAAAATATGAACAGATAAAAAAATATAAAATATATTTTAATAATTTAAAACTCCAAATCATACGTGATCATGGTTTTTCTTATTTTTACAATGAAAACTTATATAAATGTATTATTTAAAGGTATTTTGTTTAAACATAGCGAAATTAGTTGCATCAGTAATCCCCGCCCGACTACAGAGTTTCATTAGACTCGGTCTTGTGATTTGGTTAGTGTTGATAACTAATTTGCATATTAAGCTCTCGCCTATAACTCGCCAACCAACACCGGGATATTAAAACATAACTTAGCTCTAAGCGTTTCCGAACAAGGAACGCGCGTTAAATTTTTATAATTTACGAAAGATATTTGTAGTTGGGGTAAATAACACCTATTGAACGGGCTTGAAATATAAGTTCTAAGGTCTCAGTATAGTTGTTACAACGGCTACCCCACCTTTCAAACCGAAACGCATTACTGCTTCACGGCAGAAATAGGCAGGGCGGTGGTCCTTACCCGCGCGGACTCACAAGAGGTCCTACCACCAGTAATTACGCAAATTATAATTTTGCGAGTTTGATTTTTATTACACGATGTTATTCTTTCATCGTGGAAGTCAATCGTGAACATTTGTTAAGTGCGTATTTCATTAGAAATATTGGTACCCGCCTGCGGGATTCGAACTCCGTTGCATAGCTAGGTACGTATGCACCGGGCGTCTTATCCTTTAGGCCACGACGACTTCAACGTGCTACCATCCTAAAATACTACGATGCTACTTACTTCATGAAACCAGAAAATAAAATCGCTGGTCAGAAATACACATTCAAGGCAGAAAAATGTAAATTGGGACCAAAAACTGACTTCGGCTGTTTGATTCCTCTTTCTCGATCTGGCTCATTAACACTTGTCACAAGAGACGAAAATTAATAGTAAACTAATAATAGTAACTAACTATTAATTGAGGGTGCGAATTGATTTGAACGCATAAGTCGTTCAATAATTCAACTTTTAGTTCTTAACTAGCGCCCGGTATTGCTGAGACGCTGACCTCAGGGAAAACTGATCTCTATAGCGCTCATTACAGCTTCCAAACTTTGAATTGGTTCTGTTTTGACTCGAAGTTTTGTTGAGTCAGAGCTTTTCTAGATCATTTTCTCAATTATCCGATGAATATTAAGAACCTAATGTTTTCCCGAGGAATTACTGTGACAACGTATGTTGATTTTTATTTATTTTAAAACTTTTAGCTAATCAAGCCACTTCTATAGTTTTTTTTATTGCCTTTGCTAGCAGACGAGTATGTGGCCCATCTGATGGTAAGCGGTTACCGTCATGGACGTCAGCAATGCCAGGGGAGAGTCAAGCAGCTGCCTAAAGTTGTAGAAGGACATGTTATAGCAGTCGAGAAATAATTTTCATAGGCAACCGTTATTGTTTTCATCTTGTTCTTGTTTATATATTTTATGAAACGAGCGCTATAGACGAAACTCCTGAGGTATTAAAAACTTCTCGAACGCTATTGACCTTAGGATATTCTAATGTCCTATTTGTTTGTTCTATGTATATAGCTACTAGCTGACCCGGCAAACATTGTTTTGCCATATATAAGATTTCTAGGGAATTTCTAGTGTAGAAAAAAAAACTAACTTATTGTAAGTGTGTAAGGATGTGGTAAATGAGTGAAAGAGGTATGTAGTGCTGTGGACGATGAGGGAATATATAATAAAAATAACAAAACCTCATTCAACCACATAATACCTCATTATAACAAAAAAAATATGTCCAAATAAATAAAAATATGTTACGGGTGGACAACCCTAATCACTTAGGGGTATAAAAATAGATAGTAGCCGATTCTCAGGCTTACTGAATATGCATAAAAATTTTCATGAGAATCGGTCAAGCGGTTTCGGAGGAGTATGGTAACTAACATTGTGACACGAGAATTTTATATATTAGATATCGTTCTTCAAACTGTTACGTGGCAGAAATAGGTTGGATGATACCCACGCAATGGGCCTCATAATCTAAATACCGATAATTTCTTGCCGGCCGAATGATTCATTGGTATTTGAAGGATTAATATGTATTATAGAAATTATTGAATTGGTATTAATTATATTCGCGTAAAACAGAGAAATTTCTGTAGCTTTTATAAAAATAACAAATCATTACCACTTCAGACCGGCAACCTCAATTTCGTGTTACAATCAAAGAGTTTGGCGGTTTCGTTAACTTGAAATATTTGTACCGGGAACGCTGATTCACAGCTTTGTGGCTCGTCCATACTAAAATTGAAAGGAGCTCGTCATAAAAGTGATTAATCCTCCCCGTTTGTACGTCGCCTTACGCTCTATATAGCGAGTTGGATAGTTCATACAGTTTTTCGATCGTTTAACAACCTAGATTAGCATTAATCGGTTTCTGTAAAAGCGAAAAGATCAAAAATATTTCCTTATGTTGTATGTGGGTAGGTCGTAAACGTGTCTAGCAAATATCCAACTTAAATTTGTTGTGTACTTAAACAATTTTAATGGCTCTCTGTGTCTCAGTGTTACCTGTCGGTAATCCTGTAAGACTTCATATCTCGAGCAGGCATTTATGTTATGTATACAGCCTTCGGTCGCAACTTTAAACCGTTTCACTACATAGTATAAAACGAAGTCGCTTTCTCTGTCCCTAGATCCCTATGTATGCTTGAATCTTTTAAACTACGCAACGGATTTTGGTGCGGTTTTTTTTAATAAATAGAGTGATTGAAGAGGAAGGTTTATATGTATAATAACATCCATTAAATAGTGGAGAAATCAATAATAAATTACAGTTTCCGAAGCGAAGCGAGGGCGGGTCGCTAGTTAACCATAAAAGCTAGTCCATAAAGAAAAAAATACTATTTATTCAAATAGTGTACATAAATAACCAATGCAGGATCATGCACACCCAACTAAATTCACAAAAGCACGTATAGCTTGTAAATATAGCACGCTATGGCCGTATATCGCTTAACAAGACCGACTAAGCCCAGAGGAATGCATTAAAAGTGGAATGTAAAATGTCCAGTCAATATCAAACCATATCGGCTTCGAATATCTTAATGTTGTGTGCAGTCAGACCTTGTTTGCTCCGTCTGGACGTACGCTTATTACGGCCGGACTAACCGACAAAGTTGAAATAGTCCGACCGTGTGTATAAATTGTAGCGTGTTGCACGTTTTTCCAATACGGTCACGTTATATGTTTCGTGACGGCCATAATGCATTATTGAAGGCAGTCATCAACTTCGGCCAGGTGGCTGTTTGCTTCGATTTGCTGATCAATTATTGCCAATAGATCCGCCCCTGTGGTTTACCCTTAAATTATCAAAACGGTAACGGTAACTTATACAATATTTTTATTAGTTTTATATGAATTATCCCGTTAACTAAATACTTTACCATCTAAACTCATACGTTTTTAACTTAACACTTTAAAAAAACTTATAATTACAATGCTCGTTTTAAGTTTACAAATTAACATCCCAAAGATACAGGTCCGATTTAAATCTGAGACCTTCCTCAAAAATTATCTCATTAATTAGCGATACAACAAGCGGTCCGCTGGCAAGCGTACAACATCTAATTACGGCGCAAAAGATGCAGATAATGGCGCACAATAAAACGCAAACTTGAACTGGCAACGACCCCTACCGAACCTAATTAAGATTTCGGGCTTCCCGACCACATATTAGAGATGATAATCAGAGACGGTTAGCAGAAGTCTTCCTATTGTGCTCATGACAACGGACAATGATAAATGGATATTTGTACCTCTTGATTAAAATGTTCGATCCGTTGCGTTTCATAGAGGGTTGTGAAATCTTTTCTATTTCTATCTTTCTTTTTTTTTCCCTACCTATGCTGATAACCGTGAGAGGCTATTTCAGCTTCTCCTTGACGTGTAGGTGAGCTTACGGGGGTATCTAACCGGGATTGTTGCCAACACTGGCCCTAGCAAGAGCAGTGCTTCGCAGAATCTACCACCGGATTGGAAACGCGCCCCACTGAGAAGATCCGGCGAGAATCTCAGTGGGCTGTGTCTATGGGTTAATTCAATTCACTTGTCGAGCCCTTCGTCGCAAGCGCGGGTTCGACGAAGACGGTGACCGGTGCTTGTGGTACCTAAAAGCATCGTTAATGGATCGGGAGGATCCGTAATGACGCATTTCTATCATTATATGCGTATGTCAATAGGCGCTATAGCCTTAATTTCGCTGCCTACCTCCAAACTTATGTTCATGAAGTCAATTGCGTAATGAGTGCAGATTCATAGCAAATAAACTGCGCTTTTCGCTCAACTATCTGTGACTGTGTATCTGTGACTCAACTCTGTCAGAATTTTCATGTCACATTTGCTAAATGAGCCTTGTATTCTTCATCATCAAAAGGAACTGCTCAAGTAAAGCGGAGCATCTTTAAAGTTTCCGTCGTCAGTCAAAAGAGCGATCGGCATTTGTTAGGATGAAGGCACACCTGTACTGAATTAATTACACCACTGAGTCCGGCTAATTATAAATGAGGGCGATATATTATATGCTTAACGAATTCTGTAATTTGGAGTCCTAGAGCGTTGGAACGTCATAGTCACTCGATCGAGGTCTCGAGTCAAGTGGAGAATAATAATAATCCCAATTATCTATACTAATATTATCAAACTAAAGAGTTTATTTGTTTGTTTGAACCCGCTCATCTTAGGAACTACTGGTCCGATTTGAAAAATTCTTTCAGTTTTAGATAGCCCTTTTATTGAGGAAGGCTATAAGGCTATAAAACATCACGGTAAGACCAATACAAGTGGAGCACCAATAAAGAATGTTTCAAAATAGGGATTTAAATAGCTCTTTAACATTCTATAATTCAAAAATATTTTCACCATCTTCGTAAATGAAGTGGGGGTAAAATTTAGCGTTATGCCAAAGTAACTATTCCACGCGGACCTAATCGCGGACAAAAGCTAGTAATTCTATATTCTTATTAGCTTAGGTACACTAAAACACTAATTTTAAAGGTTATTAATAATTCCTGCCTCACTAATATTGAAATCTAAACAAAGACGAATCAGATATGTTGCGCATACAATTGAAGTGACTTGGATATTTCACGGTATCTATATATTAATACGTGAAGCAAAAACTTTGTATCCCTTTTTACGAAAATTGCGCGGACGGAGGAGTATGAAATTTCCCACACTTATAGAGAATATAGAGAAGAAGTGCACAATGCTAATATTTTTTTAAGATAATGCATAAAAGATACATTAAATCAATAAAAAAAACATTACACACACTACATACCATGTATTTGACGCACACACGCATGCATACTATTTATTGTCAAACTTTTGTTCTTGACGTCTGTTGTCAAATTGAGAATAGATTAAATATTGTTTGTCTTTATTCATATCTTTTTATAGTGTAGCCTTGGCGAAATTTGTGATTATAGAAGTATAAAATACAATTATAATAGTGAACAAACTTACAATTCCAATTAATTATAGTCGAATTTCGACTACTGCGGGACGTCTAGTATCAGTAAACAAGGCGCGGAGCTCCCGTATCGTGACGTCAAATAACATGCGACCTTCTCGAGACGTCGAAATTAATAATCTAATACCTTTAATTTAATACATTTTATTAATTTAACTGAATACCTTTCACAAAACCACTCGGTCACGCCGAATGAAATGTAGATTGTAATCAATCTGTACAAACATTAATTTGTAAATTAAATGTGGGTATTGTTGAACAAAATTTTAAGGGCTTTATTTGGGCTGGTTTATTAATTAATTCGAGCGTAGGAGAAGGTGAAATGATTCTGTTAACTAGGAGTGTGTAATGTACACTTGTACTACTCAAAAAGAAAACTTAAATATGTTTTTCATTAAATAATATAGACAGAGAAATATAGAGGAAGAGGTAGACCTAAGAAGAAATGTATGGATTGTGTGAAAGACGATATATGTAAGAGGGGAATGAGATGGTATATGATAGAGGAGTATGTGAGGGAGAAAACATGTTGCGCCGACCCCAGGTGACTGGGAGAAGGATAGGAGAATGATGAAGATACACAGAGAAATTTCCCGCTTTGTCTGATGATAGATGTTTCCGAATCCGATAGATCTGATGCTATCTAAACTTTTTTATTTTTTTTGTTTTAGGCCTTGCCCTACCCTTGTAGGCAGACGAGATTACGGCCCACCTGACGGTGCGTGGTTACCGTCGCCCATGGACGTCAGCAATGCCAGGGGCAGAGCCAAGATGCTGCCTTTCGTAATTTGTAGGTTAGGTTACTAGGTGACCACTACTATGAAAGTGGCAAGTGAGATTAGCTTTAGGAGGGTTTCATCGTATATTCAGACAGATGATTAATTTCATTTCTATCGTCCGATCTCATAAAAACTGCTAAACTTATTTAAGAGAAGATTTGTTGACCAGAACTATTGTCTCGGAAACGTAATAAATACTATTCAGAATAGTTTCAATGGATGACAATTTATTGAAAATGAATGATTAGCATTCTATAAACAGATAGATACGTGCCTTTACATCGATTTTCTCAGAAATTCATACCTTTGAAAATCCTGAAAATGGTGTTTTCGCAGAAATGATTAGTTGTACTTGTACCGCTAACTGATCGCACGTTTCATTTTCAAAGGAAATCGTTATTTAGGGATTAGGATTTATAGGAAATATTAAAGATTTTCTTCTCCCAACTTGGGCGTCGGAATTCTTGGAGCCTCGACTTAACATTGGCAATCTACGATATACAAAAAAAAAAAATGTGGTGTCGTGAGATACCAGGTAGGAACGAAGTTCCTTCGGCTAATGTAGAATCGACACAATTTGCAAAAAAAGAAATGGTGCTCAATTTTATGTAGGTTTTCTTGGTTTTTCTTTTAAATTTTGCTGATTAGTTTTTATTTAAGTACGGGAAAGTATTTAGGAAATTCCGTATTTTAGGAAATAATAAATTACGTAAAATAAAAAAAATAGGAATTCAAATTATCAATTAAAATAACAAAATATATCTCTTTATTTTTGGTTGACAACATAAAATTACATAGAAATAGAAATAATTACTAAATAGAGAGAGAAGGGATTAGAGAACGAAAAGAAAGAAGGAGAAAGAGAAAGGTATTATGCACTACTCGCTTGTGTGTGCGACTGTCGCGCCTGCGCACGTCTCATTTAACGGTTTTATTCCACGCACTTTTTTCCACGGATTTTTTCTTACGGTTTTACTATCACATTTTTTTCAGTTCGGTCGCGCAGCAAAATCCCTATCCCCTCCAAGCCTGCCGTAAGGAACTTCGTTCCAAAAACTCGTTACTTCGAAAACGCTTACTGACCCCAATCCTACCTAGTTGCTTCCATTTATTGCGCTAATTTAATATAGATCGTAATAATAATGAGCGCCCATAAAACGAAACGCAGCTTTTAATATTCATCCGGATTTCGCGGAGAAAAAAATTCTCGGTTCGCCGGTCGCCTTATTTGTCTCTCGGCTTCCTTGTATCTGTTTTTGTAAAGCCGCTTTTGGAAAATCCACGACCGGAAAAGAGCGGAGAGAACCTCTGACGTAACCGATCCCCTCCGCATAAATCATTAATACAAACAATATTATTTTAAATCGAGTCATTCAATTTGGAAAAATACAGGGTTCGTTTATTTTTCTTTGTACTTTTGATCGCACACTGCTCGTCTCGATGCTACTACGGGATATGATTGTTCAGCTAACTACATAGACTAGAGGTCCCGCAGTAGTCGAAATTCGACTATAATTAATTGGAATTGTAAGTTTGTACACTATTATGATTGTATTTTCAACGCCAAGACTACACTATAAAAAAAATATTAATAAAGACAAACAATATTTAATCTATTCTCAATTTGACCACAGACGTCAAGAATTGGCCTAAAGGTCCATAGATACCAGGCCATAAACTCCAAAAAAAAAGTGTGTGTGTCCGCTCCGACGCACGACTGGAGTTTACTGGATATAAAAAATTAAACGAAACAATACGAGAAATAGTTCTATATTACGACAACACGATACACTACAGATTATTAACAAATTAACGAGACACAAAACAAACGACTAACAAATATATGAAAATACAATAATGAGAGAAACGCGCGATCAGTACGAGGCTTTGTGGCGGACTGCCGGCGCAGCAGCCCGGCGTCACCTGCGATAACGCATTTCGTGTGACATGCGCAATCAGGCGCATAACGCATTTCGTGTGACATGCTAGTACGATTTTGGTCCCCATAATTTTCATACCCCGGGCCTATATATGTAAATCGATTCTAAAGGAGTAAACTCCAAAAAAACAGACGACATGGACAAAAGTTTGACAATAAATAAATAGTATGCATGCGTGTGTGTGTCAAATACATGGTAGTGTGCATAATGTTTTCTTTATTGATTTAATGTATCTTTTATGCATTATTTAAAAAAAATATTAGCATTGTGCACTTCTTCTCTATATTCTTTATAAGTGTGAAAAATTTCATACTGCTCCGTTCGCGCAATTTTCGTAAAAAGGGATACAAAGTTTTTGCTTCACGTATTAATATATAGATTGCGTAATGAAATACGTGTTTCAAGTTTGATTATGAATTCAGGACTACGGTTCACTGTGATGTGATTGACGTGAACCAGGTCATCAGTGTCAGCGGCGGCCCTATTCCATATATTTATTGGTATTTTTTCTCGTCCATTCCTTTGTGCGACGAAGTGTGCTTAACTTGTCACTGAAGGATATTTCATTTCGGACAGCTTAAGCGCTGTCGGATCCGCCGTACCACCGTGCTAACTTTATTGTAACCGTTTCAAGTTTTTCATCTTAATTCGTATAAAATTAAATTAAAATAAAGATTGCTTTGCAATTTTTTTATCTATCTATATATATAAAAATGAATTGCTGTTCGTTAGTCTCGCTAAAACTCGAGAACGGCGGGACCGATTTGGCTAATTTGAGTCTTGAACTATTTGTGGAAGTCTAGAGGTTTAAAAGGTATATAAATATGAAAATGCTCGAAATTAAACAAAAATATAGTAACAATTTTGGTTTTCCTTTTGTTTGTTTTAAGTTTATTTTGTATAAAATTGACTTTTGTATAAAATTCTCTTATTTATCGATTGAGGCACTACGAAGTTTTCCGGGTCAGCTAGTATTCCAATAAATATTTGAAAAACAATTAAGTTATGCCTCGAGACGTTACTGGAGTGGAGATAAGACCATATTTTATACATACGATTATAATTGAATTTATAGTAGGCAAAGAGAGAGTACGTATTAAAAACAGTTTTCATTAATTTTTATATATATTGATTTGATGAATTGCAATACACAGATCATGTTACCATAAGTAATACGTGTCATCTATTGTTTAAATATTAATACCACAATACGACGAAAGGTGCATATTTAAAAGTATTCTGCTTATTTAGAGCTAACAAAATTTAACATATTAAAAATAAATTGTTATTTATTAATAAAATTATTTTGATATCACTGCCATCTGAATCAGTGCTTGGGTACAAACCTAATATGCAGTAAAATAGAAGTATGTATCTCTAGTAGACATTTTAGAAATTGACATTAGATAGGCGACAGGTAGATACAAATGCACTTTGGTATTTCATTGTGCGAAAAGCCGTATTATTCTATTTGAATGAAAAATATGATACTTTTTGTTAACACTCGATTTTACTACCCATATTAAATTTTCGTATCGAAATCTCCAAACGAAATGCTTTTCAAGGAGTAAACTGCAATATATCAATCACTTAGTTTTAATTAGCTCCTGATTGATTCACATTATAATACAAAAATTAAAAAGCTTTAACGTTCCATAAAAATTGGTTAAAAAGCTTACAAAAACCTGTGAGAACCCAACAAATGGTACAAACAAATCAACACAATAAAACGGGACTTTTGTACTAAAATAGATAAAAGTCAAATAGAATGGGCATCTCACAAAATCGGCCTCTTTGACGCGAAGGCAACAAAGCAGTTAATTGAAAGAGCACCGGGCTCGTAGCGCCGCCGCGTCAGTTCTACGACGTTCGTCGCGTAGGCTGCCCGTGCGTAGCGGGTGCTACGCCGCGTAGCGAGCTACGAGTGTACTGAAGTGATGTGTAACACAAAATAAATGTAAAGTGCCCACCTTGTGTTTGGAATCGGAATGCGCATTACTAATTCATATTATGGTTTTTTTACACTAGATTAGTAGATTTGTTTAATAGTTCCATTACCCACTTTTCTATATTTTTTTAAATATTTAAAATAGGTAAACCGCCTATTAACGTTTTTATCGTAAGTAATAATTTTTTTACGTAATTAACCACAATTAACTCACACATTCCAGTTTCACATCGTTATGGCAGACGGTGATCGTGCGTGAGAATAGCTCAATGTAATATTCATTTGTTTCCGTTAAATGTATGTCGAACGTCTAATAAGTTCACTGTCGGATTAATATATTCTATCACGTTCTGTTTCGACCTAATTATGTGTCGAATTAATTATTAGATGAGAACTGCGTCGAAAAATTGTAAAATACTTTATTAGGTATAATGTTTGAATTGATGTAAGGTTTTTTTTTGAGTTAATGTCATAGTTTTAAACATGCATAATATGTTCAATGTAGAGACGTTTTAAGATTATGATTTGAATAATTTACAAGTATAAAGGTTATCTCAGGTATACTTCTATAACACTCAGGGCTAAGGTTGACGTGTCATTGTCTCATATTTGATGTTGCCCTCGGGCGGCAGTGATTGGCTTAAGTTCAAACCATATAAAATAAAATGGAAGGTAAAATACCAAATAACGCCGTCGATATCAACTTTAACATATCTCTCAAAGATTAAGTAATAATTCGATAATTATAATAATGAGGCGCTGATCATCTTTCGACAATTACTTTTGAAGCAGGTCGTTTTAAGAACAATCTAATGTCGTTACGCGTTTTAATTAAGATGATTTCGTACAGATCATTAATTCGGATAATTATGCTCTTAATCTTATCTATCGCCACTTTGAAACGACTATTAAGCTATTTAATAAAACTAAATAATTATACGTTCCACATTCAAAAACAGATTACTTTTTTATTTTCTAAATTGTATTGATTACTAGCTGACCCGGCAGACTTCGTAGTGCCTCAATCGATAAATAAAATACCGAAACTTTTGTATAAAAAAAAACAAAATTGTTATTTTTTATTTAATTGCGAGCATTTTTATATTTATCTAACCTTTTAAACCTTCTCTGGACTTCCAATAATTATTTAAGACCAAAATTAGCCAAATCGGTTCAGCCGTTCTCGAGTTTTAGCGAGACTAACGAACAGCAATTCATTTTTATATATAGAGATTGGTAAAGATTAAAACTGCCTTTGATAGGGAAACAAACTCAGAACCTATGTTACATTATTACGCTTATCACTTGATCGTCAAGGCGATCGAACAAAATTGTTAATATTATTTCAACACCTTTAAAATTAACCATATCCTATGCATTTGAAAGAAAAAAAAATACAAATGTGTTAGTCCAAGATTAAAATATACATCATCTCGGTAGGCAGCGGCTTGGTTCTGCCCCTGGCGTTGCTGAAGTCCGTGGGCGACGGTAGCCACTCACCATCAGGTGGGCTGTATGCTCGTTTGCCTTCAATGGCAATAAAAAAAATGCTTTTTGTCTAGGCAGACATTTAATATGTAGAAATAAAATAAAATAAAACATGGCTGTGTGGGCATTGTTCCATTTGCATGTACAAACAGGATCAACTGAAAAAAATTCACATCGTGGTAAACCTAAAAGTTAGCTCAAACTTTGTGGAGATCAGTGTTTCTAAACGTACAAATAAACTATTTTTTTACGAGAAAGATCAAATTGATTGAGCAGTAAGTGAAAAACCATCAGATTTTTTTTTTACTTCTTGACTGTGGAAAACGAGAAAAAAAAATTGCGTTGTTCTAAAATCAGTTATTGGTTCTAAAACTGTCACGTTAGAGACTCACTCACTAATACACTCATATTTTCGAGTATAAATTATTATTTTCTCTGTCTTTAAGTGGATACCTGGGCTCGTAGCTTGATATGTCAAAATTATGATAGTCAAAAATCAATAAAACAAAGAAAATTTCATAATATTCTGAGCGGTGCTGGGTGTCTGTTTAATGCCAGTATCTGTCGCGAGGTTGTCATATATTGTGTCATCTTGAAGGCTGCGAGAATACAGTTGAGGCTTCCATCTCGTGTCTTTGAGCTTCAGTGAATACGTCTAGAGCTGAATTCTGCACTTCTGCATCGAAAAATGTAAATCTAAATTAAATTATAAAAATGTATTTTTTTTAATAAGCTTTTATTAGCTTCAGACGTATGTATATGTTAGTATGTAACGGAATCTTTGAACATGATTTTGAACCCCTTCAAAATGTCGGATTAACTCCTAATTTGGTATACTTATTAAGGAACGATAACAAACAACGTTAAAAAAATAATAATAAAAAATTTAAAAAATTTAACTAAAAAATGAAAAATAAATAATAGTTTAAAAAAACAAAAAAAAATACTTTTTATAGAAAACCCAACTAAAAAATAGAAAATAAATTTTAATAAATTTGAATTAAAAATAGTGTAAGAAAGAATGATTTTATTGTAAAAAAAGCGTGGAGTGCTTTTCAGGATATTATTAAAATAACCCTTCTATTCATATCTGTTCATAAAATATTTATAAATAATAATAATAAATAAATATTTACTGACAATCACGCCACGTTAACTGGTCCCGTGATAAGTTCGTAAAGAACTTGTGTTACAGGTACCAGATAACGGATATAAATGTAAGATTTGTATTATACACATACATATATTTTAATATACATCCATAACCCTGGAAAAGACATTTATATTTATCATACAAATATCTTCCTTTGGCGGGATTCGAACCCGCGACCCCCTTGTGTAGTGACCATGTCACTTACCACTACACCAGACGGCCGTTAATATGATAACTACTGATATTAAGTTTTTTTAAACTAATGTTTATTTTGTTTATTAGTCGACGAGCTCATAGTCCACCTGGTAGTATTTAGTGGTTACCGGAGCCCATAGACGTTAACAACGTAAATTTCACCACCCACGTTCAGTCATGAGTTTTAAGTCTCAGTTTTATAGTAAGACGGCTACTCCACCACCCTTCAAACCGACACAGATTACTGCTTATGGAAATAGACAGAGCGTTGGTACCTACTGGTGTGGACTCACAAGAGACTCTACCACCAGTATATTAGATGTTTTGATCAGAAACTATAAGTATACATTAAATAACAACGGTAGATTCATCAGAGCCGCCTAATTACTCAACGTAGACAGAGACAAACATTGTATTGTTAAAACGATACGAACGATCGATACAACGGAACACGCGATATTTTGTACTGCTTCTTGTAATACGAAAGAAATTTTATTCGTTTACGTAAGAATTTTGCTTAGAACGTAATTAATTTTCGGAATAATGGGCATATTCCGAAAATTTAGATTTTTCAGTAGTAAAAAAAAATCTACACGGATTTGTTGATACGAACATAATAATTTTTTAAGCTATTGCATAGCTTTTATCCCGGGCCTTGAGTGCAGCGACCGAATCATGAAATTCCGTAACGAAAAAAACCTAACACCCCTCACTCCGCCTACCATGTAGCTCGCGTTCAACACATTCATACGTTGCGCTTGTGTAGTGTTTGTGAATAAGCGCGTGGCGTGACGTCACACTGCATGCGCATCATGAAAAGTCTGCCCATCTCTCTCTCGCGCGGTCTAGCTTATGAGTGTGAAGGGGACAGTTAATGTTTTGCTTTTATTAATGTTTAATATAGCGTAGTCTTGTTTTATTATTGTTTTAATATTAAATTATCATTGTCTAATTATAATTGCATAAGTTGATAAAAAATGCTATGCAATAGCTTTACCGCGGCAGTTCCCGACTGCCACACGTTTTTTTTTTACAAGGTCCGAGTGAATGGTGGTATTATTGAAGCTGTGATTGTCTTACGGCTTCTGATATATGTAGTTTTAAGCCAGATGTCCCGTGGATTCACAAGATCATCTGAGATATTAATATTCTCGGGACCGCTGCGTTTATTAAAATTCGTACAATATGTGAGATAATTTTTTCGAATATGCCATTCACAGCGCTGAAAAGACTACAATTTTTTGGAGTTTCTGTAGTGTAACGACATATATTTCCTGTAACGTGACTCGATAAGAATTCTTAGGTACAGGCATCAATTTGGTAATGCTCAAGGCATTTTTTATATCTTTACAAGTGCTATATGGCAATAGAAGTAACTCTTACATATCGCAAAAAAAATTACAGTTTAAAACCACTCACGTCTGAAAAAGTTAATAAAATTCTAAATTAATTTATAAAAAAGTTCAATTGCACTATTGTTCAGTGTCAGTCACAGTTACCTTTTTTTTTAAAAGAGCTCTTGGCTCCATCCCGTATCATACCCATAACACAGGGAATCCTAATTTGTGGCCGGATGATTTTTTTCGAGTTATTTATTTATTTATTATTATTATTATTATAGTTGAGTTGAGATACAGTTGCGTCGATGATCCCGCGTTCGACAGTACAAACGCCCAGCTATGCCAGAGTAAAAATGTCATTTATTTATTTATTATTATTATTATAGTTGAGTTGAGATACAGTTGCGTCGATGATCCCGCTTTCGACAGTACAAACGCCCAGCTATGCCAGAATAAAAACGTCATTTCCAAAGAATACACTCATATAAAATATACAACAATCTAAGAAAACACTTCTCATGGAAATTGATGAATTTTTTTACGACTTTATACACGTTTTTATGTCAAACAGGAAAAATGCGAATTACGAAATTGGCTTCGTACAGAAATTAGATACGTCTTTGTTTAAGAATTTTTGTTAAAGGACTTTTTTTGAGGGAAGGTGTCTCTTGAAACGTGAATCGCCTTATCACCACATTTTCTTTTGTAATGGCGGTCCTTTTTGATTTCGCCAAAGTCAAGTTTTATAGTCTGTGGTTTTGATTATGCTCAGCTGATGTCTTTTGGTGAAGTTTGGATTCTTTTTTGTTGGGTGGGCTTCGTGATTGCACAAGGTCACATCAATTTTAATTATTATTATTTTACAAAGTAATCAACTGTTGAATTACTAACCTAAAACAGGANGATCGTGCGGGTCATCCATGATTCTTACCTTTTAATAATATAACAAACACAATATATTTACACTCACGGCACAACAGATATATACCAACACCAACACGAATCAGTAGCGCAAGTCAACAGCAATTTAAACAAATAATATTAATTAAAACACCGGGAAACTTCGAAGACACTTGTGTTCACACTCGACGTCACCCGAAGACTCTTATCACCACAATTTTGTGTCTGAGTTGACAGTTTCGATTGTCCGCTTGGCATATTCATGGAACAGCGACACGACTCTTATTATATAGGTATTATTATGTAAGTTTTATTATTGATGTACACAAAACTGGTATTTTAATATATATGTATATAATTTTTGTCATACCTATTCTAGTAACCTCGAGGGGTTATTGTAGATTCACCGAACTAGTGGGTGAGCTCGCGGGGCTCAAACCGGGAGTGTTGCTAACATTGACCCTAGCAAGAGCAGTGCTTCGCAGAATCTACCACCGGATCGGAAACGCGGAAGGCGAGAAACTCAGTGGGCTGTGTCTATGGGTTAATTTACTCGTCGAGTCCTTCGTCGCAGGCGACGGGTTCGGCGTGGACGGTAACCGGTGCTTGAGTTACCTAAAAGCACCTTTTAATATAGATTATCATGCTTGTCGTCTGAATATTGTTATTGTATTTACCGTTCTCAGTGTGAACTGGTTTTATCCACGACATAAAAAATTGTACAACACAATATAGAATAAAGTAACACCTATAATTAGTTTACAAGACTAACACAGTATTCGTGTTTTTAAATGGAAGAATAAAGTCACTTGAAGTCGTCGTGGCCTAAAGGATAACACGTCCGGTGTATTCGTATCAAACGATGCATCGGTTTTCGAATCCCGCAGGCGGGTACCAATTTTTCTAATGAAATACGTATCTAACAATTGTTCACGATTGACTTCCATGGTGAAGGAATAACATCGTGTAATAAAAATCAAACCCGCAAAATTATAATTTGCGTAATTACTGGTGTAGGACCTCTTGTGAGTTCGCACGGATAGTTACCACCGCCTATTTCTGCCGTGAAGCAGTAATGCGTTTCGGTTTGAAGGGTGGGGCAGCCGTTGTAACTATACTGAGACCTTAGAACTTATATCTCAAGGTGTGTGGCTCATTTACGTTGTAGATGTTTATGGGTTCCAGTAACCACTTAACACCAGGCGGGCTGTGAGCTAGTCCACACATCTAGGCAATAAAAAATTAAAAAAAGTCACGTGTCTCTGCAGCATTGAGCTGACAAGTAGATAAAATAGTGAAAATAAAAACAAGGTTGGCGGGACCTCCATGAGATGTGCTGAATTTTTCGAGTGACCAGCTAACCGATACCCACTTACGTTCTACATCAGAAATCGGGAGGGACTAATAGTGCACTTGAAACAGAAATAAACAGAGTTTCAGTCAATCCTTGATCGTGGTCTGTCGGGCATTACAATTTCGAACGCAGGCCATTTCACACTAACACTAGTGTGGTTAGTGTATCATTTTGCTCCAAACTAAACACACACGTATTAGGGATAATTGATTTACGCTTCTGTACTTATAATGTGTATGTTTTTGTACGAACGTGAGTGGGACAAGAACGCAATACCGTGATTGCGATACTGATAAACGAAAGTCCGGCTACCAATGATTTTGTCAAAGTAAAAACATGTATGGTGTCACCGGATAGGAACAAATTTCCTTATTATAAAAATATTAATTTTAAGTTCTATTCGAGATATAAAGAAAATCATTATTCGGGTATACATTTTTTATTATGATTTTTTTATTGATAAAAAAAGCTACTTTACAAAGTTATCAACTTTATTTTATTCACAATGATTTATAAAATATATATATTGATAATATACAAAGAAACAGTTGTTTATATGAATAAAAATAATACCCGCCATCACGTAGACCATACATTAGACACTATATAGCCATTATACTAAGACTTTACATAAATAATAAAAATGTTACGTTACGGACGTTTTTTCCCGGTTAGGGTACCCCTCCGCATCGTCCCATAAGGAACTTCGTTCCAAAAATAGACGGATCTATGAAAATATACTACATACTACTACGTACAGATACGCTGAAACGCCAGTATTATTGTAAAAGGTAAAAAAACAACTAAATTCACAATTGCATGTCGTGTGATGTAACCAATGTTTTTATTTGATGTGAAATTAAAACAATATGCTAATAACTGTAGGCGGTTTCCTTCAATTTCATTCAATCGTTGTAAGAAAATGGTAGTAATTTTCCGTTGTTTTGGTCGCGTGTCAAAGGTACGAGAGACCTTCGAAAAAACCTTAATCAGACGCCTCGTCGACTATGCTTTGGCCGACCAGTTTACAGGGATGTGAATTTACCAAATAGTCAATATCGAGCTCCAAAAATATAGATAGATTTCTTACAATTTCAGCTACAAGAGAGGCTATTTCAGCTTCACCCTAACGTGTAGGTGAGCTCACGGGGCTCAAACCGGGGTGTTGCTAACACTGGCTCTAGCAAGAGCAGTGCTTCGCAGAATCTACCAACGGATCGGAAACGCGACCCGCTGAGAAGAACCGGCGAAAATTCAGTGGGCTGTGTCTGTGGGTTACAACAATGAGTCGCAGGTCGAAACTAATATTAGGTCATTGTACTTGCATTGGTGTGTAAATGATTGCCCAAACAAATTATAAAAACATTTGATAGACTGGTCCACACTATACAATAAACAAAAGCTTTTACGTACATTTTCTTGCTCTGTTTGGCTGTCCATTGTCTATGATACATGCACAAGTGCTTGCTGAAGGTCACTGATGGAAGCAAGTAAGAGGTACAAACCTCCGTCACTAAAAAGGTATCATTATATCAAACGCTCAAAGTTCTTCACCGCTTATATTCAGACTTAGAGCACACGTCTCAAATGAGTGGCTGCATTCAACGCTGTAATGCCGTTGGTCACGGATAATCAATAGATACACCAGGTTAAAAGTTTTTTTTATTTTTTATGTAACGTTGCCAAACAATTATGTACCTAATGAGAAATACAATAAGTTTTCGTTTACAACTGCACTCGACCCCGGAGCCGTTAGATCTAAGAATTGTTGTAAAAATCGTAGTTACAGCACAGTTTGAGTTGCGTGTCGCGTACCGTTACAACGCCCCCGTGACCTCATCCCCATAACTGAAGCCGTAATTTTTACGATAAAATTACAGGAATCTCACCATAGTCTGTGCGTACACTCGATAAATATTTCCGTTTGATCGTTGATAGCGTGACTCGCATGTTCTGCAATGAATTCGAGTATTGTTTTGAAATTTTCGATTCCTTGATTTTAATTCGTATTGCTTTACAGATTGAGTTTACGTTCATGTTGTATGATTAACAAAGCATTTGTAAAAAAATCCTTAGGCTTTGTGAACGTAAATAGTTTTTATGGCGGCTAGTGATTACGGCTTTCAAGATAAGTCTGTGCGTTAAGAAACACAATCGACATGGTTATTGAAATATATGGACTATTGTCGAGTTTCTAATGATTGGCTTATACGAATGACTAACTCCGTGGTGAAGTAATTAGGGCCCCTGACTGTTCTAGGGTTGTGGATTCGATTCCCACTTCAGGCGTTGGATGTTTGTTTGCTCTTTGTCTGGATCTTTGTTATCTATATATGGATGTATGAATATAAGTATGTATGTATATCTCTGGTTTCCATAACTCAGGGTATCCTGATTTAGGGGTGGATGATCTGTGATTTGTTCCCGGTTATTAATTTATTTA
Organism: Bombyx mandarina; assembly: GCF_003987935.1. Next base: position 3,611,565 of record NW_021011498.1, on the reverse strand, counting down.
TGACTTTGAGTGTTGGGCTGAAGTAATGATCGTATCACCGTGTACACAAATTGAAAACACCAATGAAATATTAAGGGCTCCGAGAAGTCGTAGGTACGAGAAAACAAATAAAATTTGTGATTGGATTTTAGGGTAATCTTCGTGTATGGATCAGTAAACTCTTGTTCTTGTGGTGGTAATAGGAAATCTATTGAAACTTCTGTTTCACTTGGCTTAAGTTGTCGAACGTGCAATCTATTCTAATCGAAAATTAATTAGAACTTAAGTTACTGTTTCACGTCGCTTGGCTCGTCTAACATGCAATCTATCGTGACATCGTGTCACATGCTCAGTATTGCAGCCATAATCCAGGGATATTTGCCTCCGAACCCGGGATTGTCCTAACCAAACAAAGAGGACAGTTGATACACCGCAGATCCCTAAAATTTTATCTAAAAATTGAATAACGCCTCAGAACTTTTGCTTGTTTTTCATGCTTTAATCACAAACTCAAATCAAATAGCGGAATGAATTTTAAATAGACTTTTAAAATTGAAACTGTTTGATAAATAACATTAGTACGAGCGATTTGAAGCCGATATGGAAATTGAATGCTTATTTTCATTGTCATCATATATTAGATAGGCAGGCAACGGCGAATCATCTGATGGTGAGTGGTTACCGTCACTCGTGGACTTTAGTAATGCCAGAGACCTAGCCAAATCGCTATCCACGACTGAGTACTCTCTCTCTCTTTCTCTCTCTCTCTCTCTTTCTCTTTCTCTTTCTCTCTCTCTCTCTCTCTCTTTCTCTCTCTCTTTCTCTCTCTCTTTCTCTCTCTCTCTTTCTCTCTCTCTCTTTCTCTCTCATTCTAAGTTAGACACAGATAATATTGATGTACTCTTCTCCGGTGGCGGACGGTGAAATGGCAAAAGTGACATGAAAGATTTTCGAATTTTTTTTGCGATATTTCTAAAAGTTGTTCATGTAATTTATAATACATTTATCGATTGATGCTGCCTGTGTTTGATGCCACATGATAAATGGTTTATAAATTTCTACATAAAACGCAAAATGTTTTAGCAAGAGCGATGAAATGAAATATCCCGAATAATTAATTAATGTTATAGGATGAAACAGCGCACGAGTAACGACAGAATAATTGTACACGTTGCGTTAAAGTGTTTTGTAATTAATTTTACGTAGTAGGAAACTTTTAGGAAAAACAAAGGAAAATCATCTTTAAGGTATTCTTACTTCCAAGAGCACAAGTCTACAATATTTCTTTTTTTTTTTAATTTATTGCTTAGATGAGTGGACGAGCTCACAGCCCACCTGGTGTTAAGTGGTTACTGGAGCCCATAGACATCTACAACGTAAATGCGCCACCCATCTTGAGATATAAGTTCTAAAGGTCTCAATTATAGTTACAACGGCTGCCCCGCCCTTCAAACCGAAACGCATTACTGCTTCACGGCAGAAATAGGCAGGGTGGTGGTACCTACCCGTGCGGACTCACAAGAGGTCCTACCACCAGTAGTACAAATAATATAATACAATATGATTGCAACTATAATTCATGAACGCGAGTGCAATCACTGTGGACATGGCGGAATATTTAAAAGTTAAAAAATAAAATGTCAGTATCACCAACAAGTCAATCAGGAACGAAACGAATTATTCCGATTCAATTTTCCCATATTTTTTTTCGCAATGATAATTTACTTCATTCAGCGTCCACCCTTCGATAAATCACCGGACCCCCGAGCCGATCCAGAAACAATGACATTATCATTTCTCATTTAAAAAATGGATTCCAAGTGGGACTCGGAGAGAAATTACTCAATTCGCCAAGATCTTTTTCAGTTCATTAATCCCCCAGATTGCGTCGTAACCGTCCAAAATTCAGGACCTTCGATAAATAAGGACCGGACTCGGTCCGAAAACTTTGCGTGGACTTAAAGCGATCTTGTGGCCTTTTCGCGCATTTTAGTGGTCCCTGTCTTTGTAAGTTGCCGTGATCTTAAGACGGGACGTACTTTGTTTGTGCACTTTGTTTGGTGCCGGTTTATTTTTTCAAAGATTTGTTGGGTGTATATTTGTAAAGTACTCGTATTTGTTGTCGGAAGGCTCTTTTTGTAGAGTACTGGTTTTTCTGTTTATTTCCTTGGTCGTTTTACTGGTGGTAGGACCTCTTGTGAGCCCGCGCGGGTAGGTACCACCACCCTGCTTATTTCTACCGTGAAGCAGCAATGCGTTTCGGTTTGAAGGTACAGACATTCTACTGTAATGACTGAGACTTAGAACTAATGTGGTCTATGGGCTCTGATGACCGCTTTACTCCAAGTAGGCCGCTTGATCACCCCTTTTTGCAATAAGAATAAGTATTTTAACCGATTTACCTATACAAGTACAACCCTGATCGAGGCTGTCCCGAATTTATGATTACGTTAATTTTTAGGCCAAGTTTAATTTCACGTTCGATCGCTCGCCCTATGATCCTTCGGGAATACTTGCGAAAAATATGTCATTGTGTAATTTAAATTACTTGTTCATAAATCTGTTTTCCCTTCAATGGACACAACTGAAGGGAAACTGATTCGAATTAAGCTATAATAAGATAACTTGTGGAGGTTTTACGTATTACCTTTCTTTTTATTACTAAGATGGGTGAGCCTGCTCACGGTCGACCTGGTGTTATGTGGTCAGCGGAGCTCATAGCCGACAACAATGTAAATGCTGCCGTCCACTTTAAGACGTGGGTTCTAAGACTTAGTTTTACAGTACAACAACGGCTGCCCTACCCTTCAAACCGAAACACATTACTGCTTCTGTGGCTAGTCGTAGTTATATAATAAAATGATTAAAGTAATAAATTTTCTTTTGCTCTTTTGTAGATATAATATATGATCATTTCTGCTCCAAAGCAAATGCGACAAAAAAATTTTTGGAGTTGTTTTTTGTGAGTGACTTTTATTAATTTCTGTTTTGTTATTAACTGTCGCCTCAAAGCTGTATTTGACGGCTGGGAGCCAGTTTTAATTGACGGAGCCATACATATGTATTATACTGTAATTAATAAAATAATTGGGTAATAAACACATCTAAAAGAAAATGTATTTATTTATGTCAATGAGCAGCCACGATTAGCAGACCAAGATATAAGACGCGTAAATTTACGAATTAATTGAGATAAATCATTATAACTCTGTCATATTAAACATTAATTAAACACAATAAATAATATCACGTCTAAGTTTTATATATAAATTTTAGGTGTGATTTTTTTATTTAAATTACTATACCACAGTCTTAGAATTGGAATCGTTTTCCCAGTAACGTTATCTAACAAAATCGAGCATCTAGGTCTTTGGGATAGATGAAATGTCCATATACATAATTAATTTTATATGTAACCGGAATTTTGAAACCTTTCCGCATGTCTCTGGGTTTTGTTTTTAAATGTGAAGCCATCAGCCGCTTGGGACGTGAATAAATTGAAAACAGAACATAGAGATGGTGTGAAACTGTACAGTTTCTGTTGAGTTACTCCGGATATCCTGGAAGTTGGAAGCTAGTAAAAATATTGACCTGACTTTTGACGAAGTACTTTTCTAGAATATTAACGGTGATCAACGTGCAAAGAAGAAAAAATATATTGGATTTCTTAGAAAAACTCTATGGATTCATTTCGCGTGCCTCATCTCCGCATTAGTGAATGGAAATAGCATTCTAAAGGTGAGATTGTATAGCATTAGGTAGCCTTCTCAAACGCCCCATTTTCCACAACTGACTGAGTTTTAAAATTAACTTCTTAGGAGTCTCTTCAGTAAACTTTCAAATAAAATCTTCAAAGAAGAATTATTTGAAATTAGTGTAGTCTACATATTTATCTGCATTTTTTACATATGACATTTGATATTTTGATAAAAGTTAGTTATTTACGGCTTTCTCATGTTCGATGCTCCCATTGCAAGAAGCCACGTCATTTCGTATCCTCCCGAACAATAGTTAAGTACGTATTTCATTAGAAAAATTGGTACCCGCCGGCGGGATTCGAACACCGTTGCATCGCTAGATACGAATGCACCGGACGTCATATCCTTTAGGCCATGACGACTTCAAAATATATAGCTAAATTAACGAAAGAGGAAACTGACTTCAACAACATAAAATGAGAATATCATCAGTACAGTAGAAGTGAATTAAAATTGTATTATTAAAGGTAAAATGACTATTGGTCAGATCTTGATAGAATTTAAATGGAACGTGGGACATGAGAAGCTCTAGCTTTCAGATAAGAATAAAATAATCACCAAAGTCAAGAAAACCGTCCTGAGGAAACAAACATACGTCTTTAAAAAAAAACTGTAGAATTGGGAACCTCCTTCTTGTTTTGAAGTTGCTTGAAACTGAAAGTTCATGAAAATATGTAGTATTAAAAAATGGCATATTAGTCATTAAGACCACTGAAAGCGTTTGCTGCACTTAATCTTCAGGCGAAGGCGTTATACAAACAGCGCGTTAACTGAGGTTGTTTACACAATTATGAGGTTAGCCTTTCTAGATTCCACAACGGGCCACCCGAGGCATTTTACCGAGCTAATTCCGCTCAAACAATTTACATTTCCTGTACGTACGTATTCAACACATTCTTGTCACATCAGTTCGTTTACCGTGCTCGAATAAACATTAAATAAATGTTTATTTAGGTTTATTAAGACGTATTGTGGTGTATTAGATATTATTGTTTATTTTTTGCTGCATACCTAATAGCCATTAGCATTCCAGTTACTTACGGACTCGTAGTTGAGCTCACGCGCTCAATTTAAGTGAGTTTGTTACACTGGCCCTAACATGAGTAGTACTTCGCTGAATCTACCATCGGATCGGAATCGGATATATTATAATTATTACAATAATGTTACGAGCCCAAAACACGTCATTACGGATCCTCCCGATTCATTAACGGTGCTTTTAGGCACCACAAGCACCGGTCACCGTTCTCGTCAAACCCGTCGCTTGCGACGAAGGGCTCGACGAGCGAATTAAACCACAGACACAGCCCACTGAGTTTCTCGCCGGATCTTCTCAGTGGGTCGCGTTTTCGATCCGGTGGTAGATTCTGCGAAGTACTGCTCTTAGGCTAGGGCCAGTGTTAGCAACACTCCGGTTTGAGCCCCGTGAGCTCACCTACACGTTAGGGTGAAGCTGAAATAGTATCTCAAGATCAAGCACAGATAGAAAAAAATTTGTTACGAATAAGTTTTTGTTAGTCTCCTCTCTACGTGACAGACGCATTAGAGGGGCAGGTTATGAGGGCTACTGCTGTTCCGGGGGAAATGCAACGTGTTTCATTGTTTTGTACAAAACCATAGGGGAAACCTAGTTAAGAAATTATAGATAGTAGTAGTCTTATTTTTTTTTTTTATATAACAACTAAGAGGCAAACGAGCAAGACGGGTCACCTGATGGTAAGTGATTCACTTATAGAGTATAGTAGTAGAGCATAGAGTATAGTAGTAGAGTAGAGTATAGAGATATAGTAGTAATTATAGATAGTATCTAAGAGTCATTATCATCAGTCGAAAGATCTTCACTTCTGGACACAGGTCTACCCCAAGTTTCACCACAATCGCAATAAAATCATAAAACTTTTATTACCATTTTTACGTAATACACGACAAGAACGTGCGAAAAAGGTCGTGGTCAGGTTTCACGGACATGTCAGAGCTAAAATTAAACAAAGGCTGCTTGCTGTTCAACAATCCACTGTAGTTTTGTACTCGACGTCTCTAGAAATATTATATTACTAGTGACCCGCCCTCGCTTCGCTTCGGAAACATTAAAACAAACAAAGTAGCCTATGTTCATCAGGGACAGTGTCGGCTTCTAATGGAAAAAGAATTTTTCAAATCGGTCGAGTAGTTTCGGAGCCTATTCGAAACAAACAAACAAACAAATCTTTCCTCTTTATAATATTAGTATAGAGTATAGACGAAACTTTAAATTTATGATATCACTATTGTAATACTTTAACTTTGGTTGACTTATTTAGTAGCGTGGAAATGGAGGTTCGAAGCTACTCTGTTTGAGATGTTGGGTAATGGCTCACTAACAATCCAGCCATGCCAAAAAACTTCTTCAAGGTTTGCCACGAAGCGTCTTACACTGACCACGGTCTGTCGATCTACTTTGTGTGAGGCCTACCCACACTGCGACAAGGATACAAAAGTACAAACATGTTGATAAATTAGAATAATAAGGTGATCCTTTGAAAACAGCTCAGTTATTTTAAAGCTCTATGAGACTTAATAACCCCGTCATACATTAAAATTTTATTACCAATCTGATTTTATTACCAGGAGACTGTAACCTAAATGTGTGTGGAAATTAAATATATATATTATAATTTATTTATTTATTGCTAACAAAGTTAATTTTAATTTTAACGATGTATTTTGGTTGTGCTATAATTAAAAAAAAAACCATGAATAAACTTTACTACTATTAACACTGTTAATGCATTACTGGCTATCGCCCGGGAGCGCTCGCGTTACGTGAATATGCTTCGGAGAAAAACTGAAAAAATGGACATGATATCTCTTAATGGACTCCAAAGTAGTGCAAGCAAGTATAAAAGACTTAAAATAGAAGCATTAAATATTAGACGCAAAACGATACGTCCGGAGAGTATAAATCTAGAGCATATCGCGGCCACGCGGGACCGCACACCGATACAAAAATATATTTCACGGAATTCACACTAAATCGAACGTGAAGGGAGAGCGAGCAAATTGAAAACAGTCGACTTTGGCTCGTTATGGAGCCGACTCCGCCATTTATCTTCATTCGGCCTTTCAATAGAATTGCCGGCGACGTTTTCCGCAACTCAAACGGTGGGACTACTTATTATTGCGAACAGTTCAAGCTTAACGATTTGGGGCTCGGGCGCACCTGTCCTGCATCCATCGATGCAGCGAACGCGAACAAAGGCAGACCTGTACCATTGTGGCAAACATATTCTATTGTGAGCCTCGTATCTGATATATATCGATAATTGAGTTTTTATATCTATACTTCTGTACTGAATATTATAAAGAGGAAAGATTTGTTTGTTTGTATTGAATAGGCTCCGAAACTACTGAACCGATTTGAATTTCCGTTTCTTTCACTGTTTACCGATTTGAATTACCGATTCTTTCACTGTTTGGAAGCTACAGTATTCCTGAGTGACATAGGCTATAATGTTTTTTGAAAAAAGTTAGGGATCCGTACTAAAACTCCAATAATGTAACCCAAGGTGTCAAAAAAATATCTAAAATACTCTTTACATCGCGTGCCCTGCGAAAACTTTTGATGATAGAATAAAATAATATACTACGACTTTGTACAACACATTTTTATTTACAAAAAGTGTCACGACAGCATTTGTCTAACTATTATTATGCCGCAATTGTGTTCTCTTATGTAAAAAAATAAAACAACGTCAAATTTCGTTGAAATGTTTATTAAAGACCCGAGCGGAGCCGGAGCGGGCCGCTAGTGATATATATAATAGCTTGGGGAAAAGTTTCTTCGCATTTTTTAAGAAAATTCACAACATTTTTTAATATAGTTTATTTACATTTAACTAAAGTATGTAGGTACCATTTTGTTCGATAACTATTTACCATCTTGTAGGTAGGGACATGATCCCATTGCTATAGAAATTTTGGGGCTTCTGATCAAAATACCGCGACAATTGGTTTTAGCAGTCCTCTTGTGATGCTAACCTGACACTGCCTAAAGAATTCTGAAGAGACTGAAACAGGTGGAAATCTGAAGATGCAAAGTCAGGACTATATGGCAGATGCATTAACACCTCCCAGCCAAGCTCTCTTAATTTTTGCTGAGTGGCTAAAGATGTGTGAGGTCTAGTGTTATCATGATGAAAAACCACACCCCTTCTGTTGATTAATTCCGGCCGCTTTCTCTCAACTTCTTGCCGATCTCATCAGTTGTTCGCAGTAGACTTCAGAATCGACGGTCCTGCCTGATGGTAACAGCTCATAATGAATAATGCCCTTCCAATAACCACCACACACACAGCATCACCTTGTTAACCAGGGTTTTGCCACAGTTATTTTCGCGATTTCTTCAAGACACAAGAAATAAAAGTAAAAAATTCACCGAACATTGATTCACGAAAAATACTTTTCTATCACATCGGAAGTGATAGTAATGTCACTTTCCTCAAATTTTCTCGGCGCGTGCGTATTTATCTTTCTTAACAAGTAACCTAACAAGAATTTACGAATAATATTAATGAAAATTCCTCTTAATTCTACCATATAACCAAACAGGTTATGCATAAAATTACATTATAGCTTGAGGATACAAAAATAACTAAATAGAAACTTGATTAGTACAAAAAATTCAAATAAAACATACCTATTGCAAGGATGAGTGATGATGAGTGAAATCGAAGAGTTAACTGAAAAACTTACTGTCTGAAAAAACTGAAACCAGATATGAACTACATTAGAAGGTGATATTAACAAAAAAAATATTCAAGCTTTTACGAGTTTTACTTAGCTAATAGACGTAAAAAAATATTCTAATTTTGATACTGATATTTTTTTATTCATTTCCTCATTTAGTTGGGAGGCTTCGCCCCCCAAAGCCCCACCGGGGCCTCGCTTCAGGATCCCTTATGGTTCTAATTTCATTCTTAATAAATTAATACGGGGGCTTCACTTTTCTTGGCGCATGCGTATCCTACTTATTATTTCTAACACATCGTTTAGTTACTATTTATTTATAGTTTTTCTATTTTATCAATACCTAATCTTAATCATTTTATTTAAGGGCAATTCGAAGTAGCATTGTCTAGGTAATATATGTTGTTAACGCCTTTGCCGTGTCTGCGTGTCGTCTATTAATCTATATTAAGGTAACTACTTTGTAATTTTAAAATAATGTCTCTCTTAAAATTTTACGAGAAAAAAATTCCCGCTTCTTTACCTACTTCATTTAATTTAACCAACTTTCTTGGTTCTTTACATAATTCATTTAGTTTATCAAAAATACAAAACTAAACATCTCTAAACAAATTATTGTACAAATATAAAATAAGTTCTCGTAACAAAAACAACGGGATTTCAGTGTATCATCAGATACATATGTACTATTAAGTGTCTAAGAATTTCACGATAATAATAAGATTTTGAAAAAATCAGTTTTCAGTCCTGTCGGTAACATTTCCGCTGCTGGCTTCGAAAATGAAAACACAAAGCAACCATTCTTCCAATAAATAATAATTATAATTTGTGCTAAAATGAAAACTTTTAAAAGCAAAATAGATAAAGTTTTGTGGACTCAATTTTTTTGTGTAATAGTAACTGTACTGGCAAACGATAATTGTGAAAATGAAATAATCAGGTAAAATTAATAAGATTTTAAGTTAATAAGGTATTCTAGAATATTCTACGATGGTAATAATTTAAACTTACAATTCTTGTCTAAGGGGTTGTCTTGCGAATGGCTGGCATTAACGTTGTTGAGGCCTATGGGATCCGGTAAAAACTGGATGGGGCGCGGGCTGTAAGCTGTTCTGTAAAAAAAATGGTGCGCGTGCTACTTGGTACACTTGAAAGAAGTGAAACTTCTTTTGCGGTGTGTAATATTGTGGTATTCTTCATTTTTCATCCTTAAATCAAAGTTCTCTTGCAATAGGGAATGCTGTGTATAGGAGAAACGACCTAACTTGCTTTGTCCTTTCCCTCTCTCCACGGTGTAATGGTTCGCGAGACGCTCTGTCTCTTATCTCTCTCGCTCTTGCTAAATTGTATCTTTTCGCTCTAGCCGTAACGAATCTGTCGCGAGTTAAATTTTACTCTCAACGCGCCTAAAGAAGTTTCACTTCAAAAATGTATTCAATTATGGTAACGTCGACTATCAGTTGACATTTCCCTAAGGATTGGTTGGCTATTACTAAATTGCAATGCACAATGCCTGAACATGACACAGAAGTTGTGAGTACTGTCCTGTAATACTATAGTTAATTAAAACGAGACTTTTGTTTTCATTTTAAAGCACTTAAATAACTGTAATGGAACAAATAACAAATTACATTACATATATTGTCCGGTTTGTTCTCAAGTTCTCGTAAACAATTTTGGTGTAGACCAAATGTAAAATATGCAAACTGATAAAATTGAAAAGTCTTAAGAAAAGAGAAGGTGGCCACAAAAACATGTACATAATTATAATGATTGTGCGATAAATACTATTTATAGATCTCTGATATAGAGATAGCAGCTACTTCGGTCATATTGCCCGCCGACAGTCAGATAACTTGGACAAAGTGATTGTGACGGGCAAAGTAGAAGGAAAGAGACCCCGCGGCCGATTACCTAGCCGTTGGTGTGATCAAGTAACCGCTCTAACTGGGTTGCCAGTCGCAACCGCCATTCGAGCAGCTGAGGACCGAACGAGATGGAAACAGCTCACGAGACAGGCAACGGTCAAGTTTCAGGGACACAACCTTCAGCAATGAAGAAAGCGACGAAGAAGAAGGAAGAAAGATACAGATGATTTTTACTGTAACATAGAAATCATAGAAAGAAGAGAGCAGCGAAAGTAAACTAAATATAAAACAAGAAAAATCTTTGGGTTTTGTACTAACTATTAAGTTCATATTTTTTTATACTGTTGATACTGATCTGGATATTAAGGCGAAGCTTTAATATTATTAGTTTTTCGACGGTCCTTGATGCGTGTTAAAAATTTTTATTTAATCGGAGATGATAAATTCGGTGAAAATGACGTTCAAAGATTCCGTTACGTACAAACAAACACGCATACATACCAAGCTAATTAAGTCGTGTTAATAAATACAGAAATCTATGCCATAAAAATAAAGATAATAATCCAAACACCCAACCAGAGAAGTTAATGACACAAAAATTCATAATTATATTAAAGAATCTAAACATTATAACTAAAATCTAATGTCGACCGCATTTCGTCCAGACATAGCCTCGTGGGAAATCTAAGGCTTTATTACACATATAATACAATTAATTTAATTAAACTTCACACCGGTTCGCTGGGATGTTACGTTTTCTATGTAAGTACGCTGTGAATCAACGGTGTTTTTGTAATCTTTTAACGGGGCTGTGTAACTACAAGAGATTTTAGCTGTTTCATTGCGTATAATTTGAGTTTACCGCTAAATAATATGTAATGGAAGAGTAATCTATACTAATATTATAAAGCTGAAGTGTTTGTTTGTTTGAACGCGTTAATCTCAGGAACTACCGGTCCGATTTGAAAAATTATTTCAATGTTAGATAGCCCATTTATTGAGGAAGGCTATATATAGGCTATATAACATCACAGTAAAACCAATACAAGTTGAGCACCAATAAAGAATGTTTCAAAATAAGGGTTTTAAATAGCTTCTTAACATTATATAATTCAAAATTATCTTCACTTTCTACGTAAATGAAGTGGGACGTAAAATTTAGCGATATGCCAAAGTAACTATTCCACGCGGACGGAGTCGCGGACAAAAGCTAGTGTTGAATATTTTGCATAGGGAAGTCGAAATAAAACCTCTGCTGCCTGGGGGATTGAGTCTAAATTCAAATAATACAAACCGAAAGGCTCTCTAATATCAGTGTATTACAAGTATTCGCCGAATTGTTGAAATTTGACCCTAATTACTGGTACTTGAAATTTTTTATTAATTTTATGTAATTTTCTTTTTGTTTTCGTAATAGAGTTTATTATCGTAATGTTTAAATCTAGAAAGCTTCTAAGGCTAATTCTCGTTAATTTCTATTTTAATATAGAAATGATTAAAAATCTGAGCGGAAAAATATACTTACTTGTCTATTTATTTATAGATTTTCGCTTTGCTGCGTGATTACAGAATGAGAATCAACATCAGTAACACGATCGCAGAGAACTAACTACACAAAAAAAAAAGATTTCTCAATTGATTTTTAAAAACTCATAAATAAAATATCGAGATTGATTTAAATCATAAAATAACAAGTATCAAAAACAATTACTCCGGCCGAATGTTATTCAATAAATAAAATCCTCGAGCAACACATTCTGTGACGCCTATCATTCATGACTTGCGCTCTGGAGCGTACGGCTTTGTCCCCCATTGTTGGTCACGGATGATCGCGCGTGACTACCCTACAAATTCTCGGTGTTTATTCCTCGTTTGTCGGGGCCTAACGTGCCTCGGTCGAGGAGGCTTTGATTGACGGAGGCATTTAGTCCAACTTTTCTTGAGATTTGAACCGGCATACAGTTTGGGCCTTAGAAGGGAACTAACTGTTGTTCAATTAATTGATTAAGGTTTTTTAACGTCATTATGTAAGTGTTTTATTACGTTATAAGGTTAGGACAACCCTGCAAATGATATTTCGTCCTTAAGTCAGAAAGCTAATATTATTGACAATGTGTGGCTTATGTGGACTCCAAAGGAACTTCAACTCCAGATGGGACGTGTTTTGGTCGATTAATGTAGTTTTTTTCTTCGGAATGACTATTTTAATATCGCCATCTTTTTTATTTTTTTTATTGCCCTTGTAGGCGGACGAGCATACGGCCCATCTGATGGTGAGTGATTACCGTCGCCCATGGACTTCTGCAATGCCAGGAGCAGAGCCAAGCCGCTGCCTACCTTATTTGTGAACTTATTTAAGTTCCGTTGATTTTTCTGTAGACGAATCAGGAATACGTTTTCGTTTACGGATCCCAAAAGGAGCGGTTTTTAAAATATGATTTACAAAAAAAATACTCGCTGGATCCTACGATCAGATTATATTGTTTGTGGGTTTTATTGTTATTACTCATTAGTTATTATTTACGTATTACGCATTGCTCGATACGCTAACACCGGACATCTTAAGATCTACTGAAGGCTACGAGACTTCAAATTATTCTAAACTAGCTGACCCGGCAGACTTCGTAGTGCCTCAATCGATAAATAAAAGACCTAAACAATTGTATAAAATAAACTTAAAAAAAACAAAAGGAATCCGTCCGACGCGGGACATTTTCATATTTTTTCACTTTTAAACCTTCCCTGGACTTCCACGAATAATTCAAGACCAAAATCAGCCAAATCTGTCCAGCCGTTCTCGAGTTTTAGCGAGACTAACGAACAGCAATTCATTTATATATATATAGATAGATAGATTACCGTCCCGACTACAAGACTTGAAATTTTAAAGAAAGAAAATGCTATTTGTTATGCTATGCTATTGAATGCTATTGATTGTTCATATTATACAATAAGTCATTCTTTGTAGATCCGGTCGAGCTTAGTCCGAGCTTTATCGCGTTGTTTCAACCTCTGAATAGAACTCTGTCAATGCACGTCGGATATTACGAAACTGAATTATGATGTCAGGATTGAGCTGACACAAGATTCGAATGGGACCGTATTGAATTAACAATATTCCAAATTGTTGGGGAAGTAATGTTCGAGGACATGTAGCGGTCATCATATTTCACTCAGAGGCTTCGTATTTCGAAGAGAAATTGCTTTTTTAATTCATAAAAGTGCTTATGAAATTCCTCAACGTTTTTTTTTTTTTTTTTTATAGCTTGGGTGGGTGTACGAGCCCAGAACCCACCTGGTGTTAAGTGGTTACTGGAGCCCATAGACATCTACAACGTAAATGCGCCACCCACCTTGAGATATAAGTTCTAAGGTCTCAAGTATAGTTACTCAAGGATAGTATAGGAAGTTTATGTAAATTGACAGAAAGCAATGAAAAAAAATATGAACGTTATAATATTTATTATTATTACTAGCGGCCCGCTCCGGCTCCGCTCGGGTCTTTAACAAAAATTTCAACGATATTTGATGTTGTTTTATTTTTTTTAATAAAAGAACACTTATTGCGGCATAACTATAATAGTTAGACATATGCGGTCGCGACACTTTTTGTAAATAATAATGTGTTCTACAAAGTCGTAGTGCATTATTTTATTCTACCGTCAATAGCTTTCGCAGGACACGCGATGTAAAGAATATTATAGGTAATTTTTTTACACCTTGGGTTACATTATTGGAGCTTTAGTAAGGATCTCAATTTTTTTTTCAAAAAAGATGATATCCTATGTCACTCGGGAATAGTGTAGCTTCCAAACAGTAAATAATTTTTTAAATCGGTTCAGTAGTTTCGGAGTCTATTCAATACAAACAAACAAACAAATCTTTCCTCTTTATTATATTATATTAGTATAGATTACTATTCAACAATGATTTTTTTAGTTTGTTATAAATCACACACATGACATAAGCTTTGCCATCAAAATGTTATAAGTCTGTCCGTTTGGGGGCCTCCGAAAACTAGAGCTTTCTACAAATTTCACTAACCGACACGGAGTTAGAAGCCCGTTTAAGGACTATGAATGTACTAAATTATAGAGTGAATGCGTTAAAACGTAGCCTCTAGGCTTTCATTCCTACTGTGTGATTCTCAAAGAGGTAAATATGACGGACGAGTATAAAGTAGTTACCTAGTCCGCATTCAAAGTTTCTTTGACGGACAGAATACTTAATGAGAAAATACTCAAAAGAGGGGTTGCCGGATTAATCAGAATTTCGGTTTATGATACACGCTTTTGTGTGCTCCGAGGATATTTAACTTAATTTCGCGTTTGGATTTGGATTCAAATTTCGTCGAGTGTCCTAATAATTTAATCTTAATTATAAAGGATTTAAAAATAATGTTGAATTAAGTTGAAATTATTGGCATATGTGTTGCTGTGTGTATAAACATAGCGGTGGAACATAATTTGAATGCACACTAGTAGGTACCACTGCTTTGTTTATTTCTGCCGCGATTAAAGCGGCATTAAAGAGCGGGATAGCTTATATATTCAAAACTAGCTGACCCGGCAGACTTCGTAGTGCCTCAATCGATAAATAAAAGACCTAAACTTTTGTATAAAATAAACTTAAAACAAACAAAAGGAATCCGTCCGACGGGGGACACATCAAAGGAAAAACAAAAAATTGTTATTTTTATTTAATTCCGAGCATTTCCATATGTATCTACCTATTAAACTTTCTCTGGATTTCCATAAGTAATTCAAGACCAAAATCAGCCAAATCGGTCCAGCCGTTCTCGAGTTTTAGCGAGACTAACGAACAGCAATTGATTTTTATATTATATTCAAAATATAAAAGTTAAACATGTTATCTCTGAAACTATACGACCGACTTTAAAGGCATACCTCTGCAATGAGCTTTTTCATCTACGATCGGATACATGCGACGCATTCGCATAACAAATGTTGCCATGGTAACCGTTGCTACAGGACTGGCAGCTTATGGACCAGAGTGGGGCACAAGCAATACTGTACCCCTCGAAAATGCAATGTTGTTCATTAATTCTGAAAAAATAAAACCAAATTTAACACTGATAATACCACGGGGCACATCCAATATATATCACCGAATATTTGTCGTTTGAAAATGTATACCCTAAAAACCTTTATAATAATAATAATAATAAAGCCTTTATTCAGACAAATTATTTTTTTTTTTTTACTTATACAAGTGGTATTAATATTAATTAAATTTTTTTTTTTTTTGCAAGCTTTTTTTTTTTTTTGCCTATGTTATTATTAGTTATTGTCTGTTTGTCTATTATAGACATAGGCCTCCTCCAACTGCCTCCATAAGCTTCTATTTTCAGCTGTTCTGGTCCATGTGCTTCCCGCAACTGCCTTAATGTCGTCCACCCATCTCCTAAATGGTCTACCTCGGTTTCTTTTTCTGTCTCTCGGATACCAGTACATTATAGTTTTACACCATTTNCTATGTTATTATTAGTTATTGTCTGTTTGTCTATTATAGACATAGGCCTCCTCCAACTGCCTCCATAAGCTTCTATTTTCAGCTGTTCTGGTCCATGTGCTTCCCGCAACTGCCTTAATGTCGTCCACCCATCTCCTAAATGGTCTACCTCGGTTTCTTTTTCTGTCTCTCGGATACCAGTACATTATAGTTTTACACCATTTTTCCTGTCCTCTTATAGTATGCCCCGTCCACTTACATTTAAGTTTCCTTATTGTAACTGAGACATCCTTTAATTGAGTTTGTTTTTTAATTGTTGATGTTCTTATTTTGTCTGATAATCTGTCCTTAAAAACCTTTAATAAGGTTTAATTTAGAAAACTCAATTTATCAATAATATCATAGATCATTGCGCGAACCGTTTTAGATTGTTTTATTATTTCTTACGTGTGTTACGAGACGCAGTGAAAGTTTCTTCGAATCCAATGGCAGACTGAAGTAAATATTGCAAAACTTTCCGAGCAACACTTGCTATTGCGAGAACTTGCTCACGTGGAATCTTCGAGCCGAACTTTTTAATGGAGTTTCTTTCACTGGTGGTACAGCATATTGTAAGCCCACTCTGGTGTCTACCACTGTATATTCCTGTCCTAAATCTATCGTACGTTCTGGTTTTTTTTAGTAAGGGACAGCAATTACGTAACAGCGTTAAAACTTCGATCTCATGTGTGTAAGTGGGTGGCTTCGTTATTCCAGTCTATGTCTTCCGGTAGCCACTTAATTTTAGATGTGCCCTGAACTCTATCTATGCCAAAAATACTTGTTGGCACAATTTTTCAAATATATCTAAATCTAAACTAATCAGAGACGATCGCGGAATAGCTGTGACTACGAAAACTGAAAACTATTCGAAATTTTTAGAATTTTATATTAAAATGAAAATAAAAGCGGCGATATTAAACGATCCGCACAAACCAAAACAAATGCTTTTAAAAATACGTACTACGTATTTATAAATATACAATTTTCGGTTTGTAACGTTCCCAGAATGAAGGCATAGCTACAGAACACGCCCGGATCGTTTATAAAAAAAAAACAAACAGCGATCATTTCCCGTTATCTGCACTGCTGAGAGGCGTAAAGCGCAAATTCGCACTGTAAATTACGTTGAGTGTACACAGAGGGCGTGCTCGTACACAATTATTTTTGCATACGCCCAGCGTTACCAGGAATCGGCTGTGTAAAAGTCCTTCGAGAATTTTTACAGCTGAATCCGTGGAAAGGAAAACTTTTTACGTTTCATCGTATCGTTTGTTTAATGGTAAGTGTTAGTCGCATTATTTAACTATTATTTAGTTTTATTGTAATGTAAGTAAAATTAGATAAAACATACATTCCTATTAAATTGTTTCTTTAAATCATTTCACTCTTGACACAGTGGTCATTATCGTTATGTAGCCTTAGAGGGGTAAGATCTGACGCGTCTCCTGACCGCCCCATATCGCCTTGCCCACGGAAATTCTGCACTTATTTAAGGGGCTCTCGTTATAGTCCTGATGCGGCGAACGCATTGGAAATCTCTCGCGTGCAGTCCTCCCTTCTTTGCTTTAACTTAAATAGCTATTTCACTAATAAATTTGATGCGAAACTCGATTTAGAAACTGCTGTAGGTTGTAACCTTGGACGGGCTCTTGTACCACAATCCTATTTCTTCCTTGAGACTGTTTAGCCTTAGGATAATACAATGCAATTGTTCAGTTTACTGATTTAGTGTTTATAGAAGCTAAAGTCTTATTAGAGAAAGATAGACTACATGCGGATTGAAGTTTAGACCTCGCTTCAAGGTGGGTTGGGTTCTACGGTCTCTGAGGTTCGCTTTACCGCTTTGTTTTTTTTTTTACCCAAGACCAAGGACCGATTCACTCTATTAGCGCCTAGCAACCCTTCTCAAACAATCAGCCGAGCACGCACATAAATTGGTTGGCCAGGCATTGTGTGCAGAGGCTAATTGATTTTGGCTTCGGTATGTCCCGCCTTGTCCGCGAAGTAAACGATAATACCTATTGGGCTTCTGTTGAATATTTAACGNCAATCCTATTTCTTCCTTGAGACTGTTTAGCCTTAGGATAGATAATACAATGGAATTGTTCATTTTACTGATTTAGTGTTTATAGAAGCTAAAGTTTTATTAGAGAATGATAGACTACATGCGGATTGAAGTTTAGACCTCGCTTCAAGGTGGGATTCTACGGCCTTTGAGGTTCGCTTAACCGCTTTGTTTTTTTTTTACCCAAGACCAAGGACCGATTCACTCTATTAGCGCCTAGCAACCCTTCTCAAACAATCAGCCGAGCACGCACATAAATTGGTTGGCCAGGCATTGTGTGCAGAGGCTAATTGATTTTGGCTTCGGTATGTCCCGCCTTGTCCGCGAAGTAAACGATAATACCTATTGGGCTTCTGTTGAATATTTAACGCGGAATTAGGCCGCGACCAAATATTAGGGCGCTTGGATTTCATCGGAATACAAAGGCGTTTGCATCGTCTGGTATCAAATAGAAACGATAATAGTTCAAATTGGTAAGCGACTTCAAACATGTTATAGCGCAGTTTTGTGTTTATCCATTTCAAAATTCCATTTGTAGTCTATTGATATCGAGAAATACAATTATATATAAGAGATGAAGAATGTATCCAAACACATTTTGTAAATATTTCGGCAGAATGGCTGAACTATGTCCAAAAAAGTGGCTTCGTATCCATATGTACCCAAAGCTAGGGAAATTTGAAGTTTAGTCTATATTAGGACAGTTGCGGATGGAAAGCTACTATCTATCTCTCCCTCTCTCTTTCAAACCTCAGAAAGCTGCAGTATACTATGATATTATACAAAACTTCATACACTTGTAAGTTTGACTTATAAAACGACCGCTACTGATTTCTTAGCTTCAAGTACTGGCATTAAAACGAAAGTAACAGAAACCTCAGACTCCATTTATTCATTTTAGTAATGGACTTTGTGAAGCTTGGCTATATATTTTTAGTTTAAAGCTCTCCCTGTTTTTAAATGGAGTTTGTTACGAAAAATATTGTTAATTTAAAATATTAAGCTTTGAGGTTTAATTATTGAAATTTTTCAATTAATAACCACTTTTATAATACAGGACACAATTATTGGCGGTCTCGGGACCTGGTACAATGTACTGTAATAAATCTATAATAAGCATAACTACATATTATTATTGCCACTGTAATGCGTAATGATTGCCATAATTCACTGAACTGTAATTACCAACATTTTATACAAGTCTCAATGATTTTAAGATACAGTGTTAATTGATTATCACTAGAAAGTTTGCGCGATTTAAAATCATAGATCTTAGCGTTTTAAACGATAAGTTACCCATGAAAATTGACGTGATCTTACAAGTAATTCAGAGGTAAGCCTAGAAAACAAATCATCAATCTCCGCTTCATTACCTAATTCCGTTTACGAGCCGAGCCGATGAGAAAACCCGCCGTTTGTTCGTAATTAGTGGCCGGTAACAAGCTGTAACACGTAAGTACGTTGAGGCGTCGTACAGGCTAACTACAAGTTGTCTGTGGGTTCTATTATCATTAAGGATTATCTTAACAATTGAATTTTTTGGAACGAAGTTCCTTATGGGACGATGCGGAGGTGTACCCTAACCGGGAAAAAACGTCCGTAACGTAAGATTTTTATTAGAAATGCACACAGTGTACGTCTTAACTTTATAATAACGTACAAAAAATAACATATTTTTTTATCATTCAGTGACCACGATCTCAGAGCGTTCATTTGCGCAATACACTAACTCTTATGCAAACAACCGTGAATGAAGTGTACCACAATAAGTTCGCACGTTACCGAATGACCGTGGGTTGTTGCGAAACCTCCAGTTTTATTTTCTTTATAACTCGAATAGAACTTAAAATTAATATTTTTATAATAAGGAACTTCGTTCCTATCCGGTGTCCCACGACACCACACATCTTTTTTTTTTCACTAGTCCTCGTTGCTTTCAATGATCAACATTTCATAAGGTCATGTAAAAATCTCCCTAACGTGGTTGGAGTTAGCAAAACCAACCCAGCCACAAACCAATATAGTGCTACTGCTTATCGTATAGTTTTATATGAAATATATGCATACACCACATTAATTAAAAGCAGTGTTTTTCTTTACTTCTGTCAACGGTTTAACAAATAAGTATTATTTTCTGAAATACGTAATAATTAATGATTATTGGGAACCAATCACGCACGGTCATCCGGCCCAAATTTAGGATTTCCTGTGTTATGGGTACCCGAGACTGATATATATAATTATATGTGTTTAAATATATATAATAAATACCCAGGCAAAACACACAACTGTGCATCACACAATGTTTGCCCGATGTGGGAATCGAATCCACGACCCTCGGCGCACCAGTCAAGGGCGCTAACTAGTTCATCACTGAGTCAAAAGAAAATTAAAGCTAACCGCATCTCGTGCAGCATTCGTGAACTAACCGTGTAATTTGCATGTATGCAAAATGTGGTTGCAAATTTTCTATTACCTGATTAATGCGACCGAGGTGCCGCATCAACTCTTCATTAATCTGTCTGTCTGCGTGTAAAAATCTTTGTTTGAGAGACGGTTTCGCGAACAAAAGCGATTCGCATTTCCAGCGATTGAAACAAGCTCTAGGGATGCCATACATGTAATCATAAAATACTAAATTAGTTGGATTTTTGAATGAGACTCTAAATACGAGCTTCAATTGAAAATAAGACTTTGACCAAAAACGAATTGTGATTCAAGCCGGGGTTTTTTTTCCCCTGCAAAACGATCGCCAATGTAAACGAAAAGGGGTGAATTCGAGTGGCAACCATCAAACTCACGGGTGTTTCGCGTAAACAAATTGCAGACGAGGGTAGCATGAGCGAACACAGCCGCAATCAGCCGAGAAGCGAAACGAGGCCGTGCTTGAAAAGTAACAAATTAGATCCGTCTCAAGAACGGCGCTTTCAATTGGACCTAGAAAAAAGAGCCCAGTCGCTAACGAAAGCATTCGTACCTCGAAACTTGGCCAGAACAATTTCATAAATTATCACGTGAAAACAAGAGTTATTTGCTCAAATATTTCTCAAGATATTGGCAAGTCTTGGGCGATACGACGATCCGGTCAATGCCAACTATTCCAAATCCAATATATCCCCACTCAACAATATATCGTAAGTGTAAACAAGAAAACATCGGGGAAATTAAGAATAACGATTTCTTCTTATATTATATGAATAATATAATATGGGTGAGATAGGAATCGTTGTAAAAAAAAACTTAGAAATATTTACTGAGAATCTAATGATGTCTTGGCTTTTGAGAATTTTCGTAGCTCGATACGCAGATATTCCAAAGAGCATTATTATATGTTGGTATGAATTTATTATCTCGAGTGTTTTGCGACTCGTGAATTGATTCAACTAGTACGACTAATCCGAGCCGTAAAGCCACCTTGGTAACCATCAGAGTAATGACGTGTCTGCTTTCGACAAGAACTCGAAAAGGGTTTTTGTTTAGAAATGCGATTGAGGTGAATAACGAAACAGGAGTCGCGATTTGTGGATTTGTTGAAATCTCGTATTGTCATTACAGTAATTTGATAGTAGTTTGAAAATGAAAGGATACATTTTATGTTTACACTTTATAAGCGCTATAAAAAATCTTTGTAAGTGTGACACGTGAGAACCGAAGATAAAATTTGAACACACATCGCGTGTACATCTCTACCTCGGTACGGAGGCAAGCAGAGCATAGCTTAGTGCAGGAAAAGCTCTCGCTGTAAAGCCAATCCCAAATGATGTTTCCGAGAATATCACGGATTTTGCTCCACAAATATCTTGCGGTGGCGCGCCCCGTGGAGGGAATGAAAGCAGCTGCTTAGTTGCAGTATATTGTGGAAACGGTTACGACATTATATATTTGAGTAAAAGTAACAACGCTTGTGGAGAAGAAAGAAAATTCTCCATCGCCTGTTTCGTAGAATAGATAATACAGAATATACGGCTATTTTTATTAAGCACATTTGTGTCGTTCTTACGCTGTTCCATTAATCAATGACAATATGTTTGTCGTTCAGGTCCCATGTTGAATAAAAGTTACCTTACCTTCAATAACAATAGATCAGAAAAAACTTTTGGATACCCCCGTTTCTCATTATTTATAGTATTGAAGGAATGCCATCTGATCGGAATCGAGAACGGACATTGTTCTTTTGTAAAAGTACGCGGTTTGTCAACGGACTACAATATTGTTTCATTACTTACGCTGTCTGAGTTGGAATACGACAAAAGGGGAAGCGGCATTCTTTTGATGGTGCAAGTAAAGGACTTGAGGAGACTATGTAAATTCATGTAAATTTTATTTATACGCCTTTTTAACTGGGAAGAAATAAATAGATTTTTTATTTATTTTTATTGCACTGACGTGTAAACGGCCACCTGATAGTGAAGCCAATAGATGCCCCAATTCGAATGCTGTTAAAACTTGAACGTACAGTATACCATAGTTGATTGGCGCCAGATATAGATGAGACAGTTGTACCTTAAGTGCGGTGTTACGGCATTTACTAATAATTAATATAGGACTTAGGGAATTTAGTACAAAGTCGATGATGATGAGTACTACAGCTAAATAGAGATAACATACTTATCCTTTTTGATTAATATCGAATATTAATCAATTAGTTCCTTTGATTTTATGAACATATACCTGAATTTTTATTTCAAAGTGCGAGCGTGTGGCCCGTAACTAATTAGTTGTTAGCTTGGGACGCTTTTCAAACTTCATCCGTAGAAGGGCAAACAAAGTCGTAGCGCTCAAAAAAGAACTTGGAGGGTAGTCAGAAAAGTTAAAGGTCGGACAGAGTGCGGCACAAATGATCTCTGAGAACAGGATGTTGATGAACGCAGTGGTTTCAGGTACATAGTATAGAAGAATTCTGCTCGATGGGTAGTGCGATGATTAAAAAGAACCACCTTATAGAGCATGCAGCTAATAACATAATTACGGTATCTATTACCTTATTAGCAAAATATTCTATCTCTAATGATAAACTTAACAGATAGCTCGGGCTTTTGAGTTAATGATGTAAATTTTTTTAATATGCATGAATTATAATTCCTAGTCTTCTTCATTCTTCAGTTCTACGCGCTTTGACTTAGTAAGTCCGTTGTATAACTGATCTTGATAGAAATGTGGTAATTATAGTTAAGTAACTATAAAAAAAATATGACATGCTCGCATGTAAAGTGAACACTTCCAAACCAACATAAAACCGTTCTTAACTTGTACCAAGCATTAATATAGGGAAAAATACCGATCAGTGGGTCACAGAGTAAATTGAACAAGGGGTCCAGTACCGGGTATGTGTTTACGTTATTGTTTTGCGGGGTACTCGTAATGTGTGATGTATAGATTGAATCTTTGCGTTTATCTCGCAAAGGGTCAACAGTAAACTCTGAAGTTGTTTGTCGAAGTTAACGGATTTTTTCTATTTCGTTTCTTTCAATAATGTAAAAAATTTAAGAGCAAAGAAAATTCCGAATTTCGAAGTAACTTTCAAGACACATTCACTTAGGAATGTAAAGTTACCTAGCTGCAGCAACTTTACGTTGGCGAATCAAACTTTGAAGTGTGCTGCCGAGCCACTTTCATTTATTTATTAGTTAAATCTCGTAAAAGAAGTGACAAAGAACATTCTAGTAAATTTTCGTACGTGCTCTGTTTAGCCCAGTTACATATCTGCTGAATAAGATTGGTTGCTAGATTTCAAAACTGGTATGAAATAATCTTCAATTCTGCGCACGTAATTTTCGGTCTTATGTTCATAGAGATAAAGATTTGTCTCGTAAAGTGACTTAGTGTGAGCACGCCATTCGACCCTACTTTTCGTAGACGTCCATTGACATCAGTGAGTCCTTTATTGGCCAACGTACCGTGAAAATATGAATACGTTGGATTTGGGCTACACGTATTAAGATGTCCGCTAGTTATCCTTAAAACTAATGAGGGTTCTTCTTGTGGTGTCTGGGCCTTTGAGGGTTCAGAATGTGGAACATAGTTTCGTACATGCTCCAAACGTACTTTTGCGAATTAGAATCTTATATTTTTTTTTATTAGTCTTTCTGAAATTACAAATAAATTATTTAAAATAGTTAATTTATTTGAGATATGATGTAATGCATTAGGGTCGGTTTTGAAAGCAAATGATCGGGCACTTACTGCGGTGTGTTTTAAAAAAGGGCTTATTATAAGTACAAACGGTTAAGTACCACTGTACTACTTATTTCTGCCGCGAAGCTTACATGAGTTCCAGTTTGAAAGGTAGGACACTCTTACAATGCAACTAAACCTGCAACCTAAAGTTTCAAGATAGGTGTCGACATTATGTTGTGATATTCATACGCTCCTGTAATCATTAAATTGACTATTCGTGAACATAAAACAAAGATAATTGAATTTGATTAAGTTATTCTACTTAATGTATGATATAATCGCGGCAACCCCCCTACTCTGATCGGGTTCGAACCTCGGACGGAGATCGGACGTCGGGTGTAAGAGTGCTGGGCTGTCGTTTAGTGCGGTAGGGCCCTAAAACTCCTTGGGCCCTCGATCTGCTTCCAACATCAGCAGATCGTCTAGTCCCACATAGCTCGCGCGCCCCCTAAGGCGCGGGGACCTCGTAGGAAGTTCGGTCCTCGGCGCAAAAAAAAAGATATAAATCATTACTAAAATAATAATATTGCACTATTGCAATAAGCTTCATTTCTCAAGTGAACTAATAGTTCGCCATCTTTGTTATGTTTATTTCCAAGCGGTAAAAGAAGTTTTTCCCCGAAGTGCCAACAACAACTTTACAAACTTCAAACTCAATACGAGTAGAATACATGGCGCACACATACAAACCAAACCATCAAAACATGACTGTTTTATGAATAAAAAAACTTACGATATAGAGAATGATTAATGCAAAAGAAAGTAAGTAATACGGAAGTACCCAATCAAGGTAGTTCTCGAAGAAAAATGAAACATCTTCGATAATCCAGTGTTGACCTGGCTTTTAAGCATTTGTTTGCAATCAATTACAGATAATCGCGAAGCACCAATTTCTCAGAAAAACAAACTTTATTATTTACGGGAAAGGTATTGTTTACTTTGGCAAATCGGCTTACGCCCAACAAAGGAACAGAATGGACTATGCGAAGCGTATTCACGCACACAAACGGCCGATATTATTCACTCGGTCGGCTGAAGCATAGAAAAAAATGGCCCAATAACTAAGTAACTCTAGGGCGAACCGAAACAAAAACACAATGGATGAACAAATTTGCGCTCAGTGACTTATTTATCTCTACGGACGGGGCCGTAATTAACGAAATACCTACGAAACAAACGACCGCAGATTTCTTAACGATTTTCCGAGTACTGTTAACGTTTTTATGTAGACAAATTGAACTTGGAAGTGATGGTATAATCTTGACGGATAGTAGGTCAACTGAAAATTATGTATTAAGAAACGAAGCGAGAGATAAGAGACAAAAAGAGGTCAGAAAAAAAAAAAATATATATTTTAATTCCTTACATGGAATGATCTCACAAGCCAAATAAATGCTGTAAAATGCTTACCGGAGCCCATAAATATCACATCGTCACCCACCATGAACAACATGTGATGTAGAAGTCTCAATGAAGTTGTGTAATGGCTGTTCGACAACCTTCAAAAAGGCACATTTGAGTAGATGGCGGCAGAAACATGCAGAATATTGCCTATTTCTGCCGCGAACTTATATACTTTGCCGTCTACTCGTGTAGATTCATAATACTCCGTACCACTAGTAAATGCTGGTTGGCGATTGCAGTACATAGGTTACTACTGTTGCTGAAACCCTTAGTAGGTTTTACGACACCGTTGGCAAGAGACTTAAAGAGGGACTCTTCTCATTCTTGTCCTTACTCCAGTATGTGGGGTTCGCGCAGCTTGTCCTGTTTTTCCATTTAGGTCTATCATACGACATCGCTTCACTCATCTATCTTTCATACAGTTCATCCAACTGGTGGTAGGACCTCTTGTGAGGCCGCACGGGTAGGTACCACCACTCTGCCTATTTCAGCCGTGAAGCAGTAATGCGTTTCGGTTTGTAGGGCGGAGCAGCCGTTGCATTGTTAAAAGTGAAACCTTAGAACTTATGTCTAAAGGTGGGTGGCGCATTTACGTTGTAGATGTCTATGGGCTCCAGTAACCACTTAACACCAGGTGGGCTGTGAGCTCGTCCACCCATCTAAACAATAAAAAAAATATCCAAGTCTTAAAAAAAATGAACGACTATTGTTAACAAAATGTTATTAGTATGCGTATTACGGACTCATATATAAATAATTCGTTAGTATAAGTGTTATTTCATACCTTATTTTTCACCATATTTATCTTCTTATTAGTATCGTGAACGCTAATGGTGGGGTGTGTCTTGTTAGCCCGGAACAGCAGGCATCACCATCCGTTTCTGCTGCGGTTTGCAATCATGCCAATGCAACTAAGACTGACTGTTGATTGTGTCGTAGCCCCTTAGCATCAGATCGCACTGGCTTCTACACAATCTAGATCTAAGCGTATTACCGTTTTCAAAGGTTATTTTTTTCCACCAAAAATAAAAGCGTTTGAGCACTTGAACTTTCACTCATAGCTTTTTCCCTATTGCTCTATTATTCATTAGGTACATGACAGGCAAGAAATACTCCGTAATTATTCATCGAGGACGCAGCTAAATCGTCAGCCGGCCCGCCTTTTAATGGAGAAGAAGAAAATAAAAAAGTTTTAAACATAACAAGTGGGGCGTGTCGCACCCTATAAGTTATTCATGAGCATCTGAAAAACTTCCCGGGAGTTTGGCCCAAGATTTTGATTACAACCGTCGGTGCATGTACCGGAAACAAGAAGTTTTTTTTTTTTTTTATAATGTCATAAAATTGTACTCTTCGCTGTGTATACACCGTATTTATTATCCGGTAAGTTAATAGAATTTACAATGAGCGAGGTAAATCCGGAGCTTTCTTATAATAATTTTGCTCGCCGTTTTTTTAATCTTTCAAGGCGTTTGCGGCTATCAAATCTTCATGAGTTCGGAAACAAATTTCTCGGGGAGAATTTTATTTTTCGTTCGCCCTTTTGATGTTATGTAAACCTGGAGTGAGAGAAGGCTTAAAAGAGAATTTATAAAATCGTTGTTGCGAAGTTGTTCGTCTGAAAAGGAACTTGCCTAAGTGGATACTTCGGCCGGTAAAGGCTCCATTGACTCGTGTCCAAATGTCTATCCAGTCTTGTAGACTATTAAGCGGACGGCTGAGCTAAAAACTCCGAAACTTGTATATCGTTAACACTCGGTTTCAAGTTTTAGAAACTAATTAATCAGCTCCGAAGCGAGAATATTTTAAAATTAAAAACTGCGAAGACTGAGTCCCCGTTATAAGCAAACTGCTAAAGATCTTGATCATCTAATTCATATATAAAAACTAAAAAAATAAAAATGCGTTTATTCCAGGCAGCATAAGCCCATAAAATTTCACATACAATTATATAATATTTAAATCAAAATTAAATTAAATTGAATTTAAATTATTCAAATTAAAATTGTCAACTGCTAATATAAAATTAAATAAATTCCTTTATACAATATATTTAATATTATATCTCAGAAGTCATTAAATTTAACGGCGAATTCGGAGATTACGAAAATCACAATGTAATTGTCGTATATTATTTGAATATGCAATTTCGAAAAGGGCACATGTCGCATATTTTGTCAAATACGTTTTTTTATATACATGTAGTTTTTTGAGGCTTTTACCTACACCCATTTTATAATAATTCCAGTAATTTTCAATTGCTAATTAACACTAAAATATATTTCAAAAGTTAATATTTTAAATTTTACACTGCTGTAGAAAATATCAGTTTTTTTTTCATTTCCTGAACATTTTACATTTTCAGAATGGTGCCCTTTTCGAAATTGCATATTCAGTTTTAATCTTTATTACACGTTTCAAGAAAATATCATCGCTTCTCACCTTACCGCGCACGAATGCATGACGCTAAAAACTTGTCACATTAAGAAGACGGCATCAGCAAAGTTAAATAACCGCTCATCTACGTGTGAGAATGCTTTACTGCACTCTCGCCGAATTATATTTTAGATTACTTCTGTAATTACATATATACAATTCTACTTATTACGCCAGAGATGGGTAAATATACTTTTGATTTATCCATTTAATTTAATTTTCTTAAAAGCGGCAAATTACTGAAGTAATTCAACAAAAGCTAAGGCATTATTCAGAAATTAAAAGTCAAGAAAAACTTTTGTCAGAGATCTTTAAAAAAGTATATGTGTATATTAACACTAAACATACCATAACGGGTCAAATGACCCATTTTGAACTTATGGATTTAAAATACACGTATCATCTTATTGCTTTTGCGCATTTCACTACATGACATTTTCAGACCAATTAAGTTACAGTTTTCCTTCTTTTTTTTTTTTTATTAATACTTGTCGTATACCTTTATTTACCCGTTATGACAGAAATTGGTACCAGTACGTGTTGGTATGATTAGTGTTAATTTTTACGCCATTTTTAAGATTCGCTGTAAATATTACTAAATAATAAAACTAGTCGTGTATGAAGTTAGAACGTACGTAACCTACACAAAAATCGTGTTTATTTGACGGACGAGTTTCAACCCCAACTGGTAATACTCGTAGTAGTAGTTTCAATGAAGCCAAAGTCGTTTTGATCTAGGTACAAACTGTATCAGGAAACTGTAGCAAACAGTCGTCTATGTTACGTAGACAAGTGACAGCAAACTTTCCGTGCGACGCTTTTTCCCTTTGTCGAAGCAAAAGTTCAAACGAACGTACATTTTTGCCTATTGCCAATGTTCAAAGGTTTTAACGATAGGCTATATATACTCTATTCCAATTACGAAGTCCCATTTGACAGTTGTTATTATTATGTTATTGTGTGTGAATTAATTGTATAATGATTTAGATTGATTAGTACGTGAAGCAAAAACTTTGTATCCCTTTTTACGAAAATTGCGCGAACGGAGGTGTATGTAATTTTCCACACTTATAGAGAATTTAGAGAAGAAGTACACAATGCTAATATTTTTTTTATAATAATGTATAAAAGATATATTAAATTAATAAAGAAAACATTACACACACTGCATACCATGTACTTGACGCACACACGCATGCGTACTATTTATTGTCAAACTTTTGTTCTTGACGTCTGTTGTCAAATTGAGATTAAATATTGTTTGTCTTTGTTAATATTTTTATAGTGTAGTCTTGGCGAAATTTGTGATTATAGAAGTATAAAATACAATCATAATAGTGTACAAGCTTACAATTCTAATTAATTATAGTCGAATTTCGACTACTGCGGGACCTCTAGTGTATTTTTAAATGATGATTTACGACCATGAACAAAAAATTATTATTATTTCAAATTATGTGAAAAGTGAAGAGTTACGTTCTAAGAAATGTCAAAAGGGACTTCGTAATTGGAATAGAGTATAGTGGTGTAGATGCGTCGCTTTGGATATTTGTAAAAAGGCATACGTTTCCCCGAATGGAGACTCTTAATTTCCGTTTTAAATAAATAACATCGACATCAAAATTATGTGATGTTTGTCAATTTGTGACCATTTGAAGCGAACTGGTACAATTTTTTGCTGCGACCTTTGCGATGCGGAGGGGTACCCTAACCGGAACAAAACGTCCGTAACGTAAGATTTTTATTTATTGCTTAGATGGGTGGACGAGCTTACAGCCACCCTGGTGTTAAGTGGCTACTGGATCCCATAGACATCTACGACGTAAATGCGTCACCCACCTTGAGATATCAGTTCTAAGTTCTCAGTATAGTTACAACGGCTGCCCCGCCCTTCAAACCGAAACGCATTACTGCTTCACGGCAGAAATAGGCAGGGCGGTGGCACCTACCCGCGCGGTCTCACAAGAGGACCTACCACCACCTTACCACCAGTAAAAACTTTACTCAACACCTTAGTCAAGTTATCCTTATTATACGTAAAAGCAGGATATGTTATTGAATAAAGATAAAATAATTGATAAATGAGACCCTGGTTTCTCTTCTTCCCTTTAATTCGTCCACAGTGAAAGTATCTTCAACAATTTTTCCACTTGATTCCTGAACCCTTGAATCTTATCCTATGTAGTAGTGATAACTCACACGAGTAAGATTTACCGTCACGTTCGTGTCGGCAATAACCACAGTAAGCCGTTGCATTTGAAAGTTTTATCGAATACTAGCGGCCCGCTCCGGCTCCGCTCGCGACTTTAACAAAAATTTCAACGATAGTTGACGTTGTTCTATTTTTTTTAAATAAACGAACACTTATTGCGGCATAACTATAATAGTTAGACATACGCTGTCGCGACACTTTTTGAAAATAATAATGTGTTCTACAAAGTCGTAGTACATTATTTTATTGTAACATCTATAGTTTTCGCAGGCCACGCGATGTAAAAAACATTTTAGGTAATTTTTTACACCTTGGATTACGTAATTGGAGTTTTAGTAATGATCCCTATTTTTTTTCAAAAAGGATTATAGCCTATGTCACTCGGGAATACTGTACCCTCCAAACAGTGAAAGAATTTTTCAAACCGGTTCAGTAGTTTCAGAGCCTATTCAATACAAACAAACAAACAAATCTTTCCTCTTTATAATATTAGTATAAACAACTGAGCTATTACGTTAGTCAGCAATAAATAAAATAACGTAAATAAATTTCCATTATACTGATCAAACAAATTTAAAATTCGATGCGTTTCGCGTCACTCTGGCGAATCTTTGCTGATCGTAAATTGCGAAGCGCGTTCTGTCGCCCGATACGCCACAACGCGTCAACGCGTGACATACAGCGATATTATTCAACGGTAAGCGTGTTAACAATTGACAACGCGGCAACACGTAGCCCCTGACTAATTGATGAGTGCTTTTTGATCGCAAAACAACACGAAATTGGTTAATGCGATCTGTTCAAATCTATATACAGTCAAAATCTGTTATAACGACATCGAAGGGACTGCTCATATTCAGTCGTAACAACCGGTGATGCTTAATGTGTATCGTGCAAGTACAAACAAATCGATAGGGAATTATTGGAAAAATATATTTATTCAACTATGCACATTTTTCTTTGCGACATGTTGAAAGTTTCACGAATAACTCCACAAGGTTTTGGTGCGTCTTGTGTATAGATAGAAGTAACAAATTAACTGAAGAGATATGAAGAAGCGGGCTTTGACTCTACTGCATGCACGTGTTTTGTTTCTAAGAATTAGAAAAGACCCCACACTAAACTAAATCTTTTTCTTTCCTGATTTTAATAGCCATCGAAGGCAAATGTGCAACCTATTCAAATTGTTTACAATACAGCTTAGCCGGTCGTTCTAACAGATCTAATTCTCCGAAATATTAGGTAAATGTGGTCGTTTCATGAGGTATGTCGTTATTAGCAATGTCGTATAAAGCAATGTTTTTAATAAGGCGGTCATATAGCATTCAGCCGGGACCTTTGTTCTTGGTTATTATAACCGGCATGTTGTTCTAAACGATGTCGCAGTAAACGGTTTTGACTGTATATAAAAATGAATTGCTGTTCGTTAGTCTCGCTAAAACTCGAGAACGGCTGGACCGTTTTGGGCAAATTTTGGTCTCGAATTATTTGTAGAAGTCCAGAGAAGTTTTAAAGGTAGATAAATATGAAAATGCTCGGAATTAAATAAAAATAACAGTCGGACAGGTTCCTTTTATTTGAGGCACTACGAACTCTGCCGGGTCAGCTAGTATAAGATATATTCCATGATGGGTTGTAGCGGCTTGTAGCTGTTGCTAGAAGTTACTTAAGTTAATATTATTACTTTACCTTACTAATATTTTGGTTGTACTGTTAGTTTGTAAGAAGATTGAAATAAATAACTAAATAACGCTTTGACATTTTCCTTTTCGGATTAGGTCATTTAATGCGTTGTTTTCGCGTGAATGAAAAATATTACTGTATAAATGAAAAAATACGTAGATTTAAAAATTTAAGAGGCTAACAAACCTAGTTTATTGGTATATAGAGATGTAGTCCATTCTCGCATGAAAGCCTGAGCCTTCGTTTACTACACAAAAAAAAAGATGGGGTCGGGCTTTTCTAAGCGGACATTGTACAGCTGAAAATTTTAATTGTTATATTTGCCATACTCTAAACCAATAGAATATTACACTTCGCATGCTACATAATAAGATCATCTTTTTTTTTTTTTTTCCTACCTAAGCTGGTCGCCTTGAGAGGCTATTCCAGCGTAACCCTAACTAGTAGGTGAGCTCACGGGGCTCAAACCTGATGACGTTGCTAACACGAACCCTAGCAAGAGCCGTGCTTCGCAGAATCTACCACCGGACCGGAAACGCGACCCACTGAGAAGATCCGGCGAGAAACTCAGTGGGCTGTGTCTGAGAGTTAATTTACTCGTCGAGCCCTTCGTCGCAAGCGACGGGTTCGACGAGAACGGTGACCGGTGCTTGAAGTACCTAGAAGCACCGTTAGTGGATCGGGAGGATCCGAGATGACGTGTGTTGGGTGACGTCGACTGCTTTCCATTCTGTCCGCAGGATCGGGGATGTAAGATCATCAATAGTATCAAATTAACATAGTTTTATCCCATTTATTTTATATATACTTGTGTAACAAAGATCTTGTGATACACGTGTAAAATAACGTGTATAATTAATCTATTTAGGACTTGTTTTACGAGATCACCTCGGTAATTACGTTATAACTCACGGCAGGACTTAGATCTACATAATATCTCGCACGGAAGTACACTGCACTGCATGAATAATAACCTCATGAATATTACAATTGTATTCTTTGTAATACACTTCAGATCCAACAAAAGCGTTTCGAGTAATACAACAAAAGGGTTAACGCCGGATATGCTAAATAGCTGATCTTGTACAGATGTGGTAAAATATAAAATAATAAAGAACCGGTATTTTTTGTTTTATTCTACGAAACGAAATTTGAATTAACAAAAAAAAAAGAACGCCATGTGTTCTTTGTTAAAAATAAATTGTTTTTCGATTTAAACCGTAGAATGGAAAATTAATTACATTCGAAAACCGTCAAGACCGGAACGCCCGGGGAAAGTTTAAAAATAAACGGTCGGTTTTGGATTACAAAAATAGCTCGGCTCGTCTTTTTACTAACTACATATTTCACGAGGATTGTATCGGTTTTTTTTTTAGTATCTCTTCATCATTTTATCTGTCAACATAACAGTCCAAATACGAATCCTCAAGTTCTTCGGGCACATCACTCGTAATGAGGACTCCATTGAGCGGTTGGTGGTGCAAGGGAAAGTCGAGGGCTAAAGATCTCGCGGACGATCTCCAACACGATGGACCGACCTCATAAAATCTGGGACTCACTCCAACATAAATGATTGCTCTCGCTCTGCGAAACATCGTGCCACATGGCGTCGCATCGCCAGAGCACCGGTACCGCAGGATCCGACTGATGCATGACCACGACCACTCTGTCAAGAGTGTACGAATAGGAAGAAGAATTGTAAAGAAGTAGTAATTGAAGGTAGTTATAATTTTTGTGCGTTCGAGATCTAAAGTTGACGTCATACAGGCTGCCCTTTGTAAAACTCATGCCAAATTCTTATGTAGAGAAACCTTTTAGAGAATATACTTCACCAACCTCACATAAAATGCGAGCAGAACAAGAAGATCTAAACGTGGACTACGCTGACGCAACTTTGAAGTTTAAGCGTTTATCTATAAATTAATACGTGAAGCAAAAACTTTGTACCCCTTTTTTCGAAAATTGCGCGGACGGAGCAGTACGAAATTTCCCATACTTATAGAGAATATAGAGAAGAAGTGCAGAAAGGTAATATTCTTTTTAAATTGTGCATAAAAATACATCTATATCTATACTATCTATACTAATATTATAAAGAGGAAAGATTTGTTTGTTTGTTTGTTTCGAATAGGCTCCGAAACTACTGGACCGATTTGAAAAATTATTTTTCCATTAGAAGCCGGCATTGTCCCTGATGAACACAGGCTACTTTTTTTTAATTTTTTTTTTTTTGTTTCATGTGTGTTTTAATGTTTCCGAAGCGAAGCGAGGGCGGGTCGCTAGTTAAATCAATAAAAGAAACATTACACACACTATCATGTATTTGACACACACACGTATGCATATATTAGTTTATTGTCAAACTTTTCTTATTGCTTATAGTCTGGGGTCAAATTGAGAATAGATTAAATATTGTTTGTCTTTTATTAATATTTGTCTAAAGTGTAGTCTTAGCTAAATCTGTGATTATAAAAATCTTTGACAATAGAATCATAATAGTGTACAAACTTACAATTCCAATTAATTCTAGTCGAATTTCGACTACTGCGGCACCACTAGTACAGATAATTACCAATATATGATGCTCAATCGCTATTACATACGATAGGAACTAGTTTTCGGATTAGGTAGCTAGTTAAGTATAATATGACAGGGAATCGTCGTGGTCTAAAGGCTAAGTAAGACGTCCGGTGCATTCGTATTAAGCGAAGGAACAATGTTCGAATCCCGCAGGCTGGCAAATTTTTCTAATGAAATACGTACTCAACAAATGTTCACGATTGACTTCGACGGTGAAGGAATAAGATCTTGTAATAAAAATCAAATTCGCAAAACTATAATTTGCGTAATTAATGGTGTTAGGACCTCTTGTGAGTCCGCAGGGGCAGTTATCACCACCCTGCCTATTTCTACCGTGAAGCATTAATGCGTTTCGGTATGAAGGGTGGGGCAGCCGTTGTAACTATACTGAGATCTTAGAACTCATATCTCAAGGTGTGTGGCGGCATTTATGTTGTAAATATCTATGGGCCCCGATAACCACCTGATGGCTAGCTGAGTGAGCTCGTCCACCCATCTATGTAATAAATAAATAATAAAATATATATCTCTGAATACTAGGCCGAGTTCTTTGTCCATTTACTATGTTTTTTATTATTAATGTCGTTTCCATATGCGACAAAAACTAAATATAACGAAATAACAGTTTGTTTGTGATTTCGAACCTAATGTACTCAAACTATGTAACCTTCTCAACACAACAAAAACAAGCACTCTTTTACCCTAGAGAATAATTAGAGCTAATAAACGAACTTCTGGACGCGACCCTGTTAATGCTTGATTACCATCGAAAGATACACGATGCGATATATTTATATACCTTGTCATATATTATGAATAAGACAATTCTACAAAAAAAAAATTCGTTCTTTGTACTAACGTTTATACTAGGTTTTTCCGGTTAATTATTCACAAAAACGAAAATAAAATACCTTTTTTTGGTATAAAGTTTGCTTTTGTGATAGTTATAGTAATATTACTCATTTTTTTTTTTTTATAAATTTTAATTAATTTTAATACTTGCTATTAGATGGCTCTCGAGTCATAAACAACGATCAGGTGTTTTGTACAAGCCCAGAAAAACTTAAAATGTCACGAAAGTGTAAATACGATGCTGATGCATTTTGTTTCATATGTGGTCAATTTATTAAAGTTCAAAAGCAAACTGTTTCATGCCATGTATTTTTTTTCGTCTAATTACGATCTAAAATATCGAAATTTTATGCTTTGCAATCAAAGTCAAATTTGGTGTTGACCCGTGTATATAATTTTCGTTGGAAGAAGTTAGATTCTTGTTTATGTAAACAGTTGTTTTGTTGCAGTTAGTTAAAGATGTTGTAATTATTGTAAATACTTAGCATTCGTTCGTAATATTTAAAACAAAAATCCCACTAAGATTAAAAATTAATAGTAGCAGCGGCATTTACATTTTAATAGTTAGATATTAAATGGGATTTATTTCAACTGTATATTGAATTTCAATTGTATGTTGACATTCAATCACTGATTAAAGTAATAAATTAATATTTTTTATGCTTGATATTCAAAAGCGATAGATATCAAATAGTTCAAATATCTCAGTGGACCCGTAACTTAAATGACCCGACTTAATAAAAGCAAGGACTCTAGTCAAAGGTACGAAGGCGTGGTGGGGCTTAATTTATTAGATTCAGTTCTTCGGCCGTAGAATATTAAATAGCATCATTAGTCTACGACTGATTATTAAAGCATTAGACGTTATCTGATAACTAAAAACTGAGACGCCTACGAAATTTGTTTACGTAAATTACAAATTGCGGGGTTGCCATTATAATTTAAAACATCGTAAAAGTTTTGAATTAGGTCCTAATAAGTTTAAAAGGAGCTCATGGTTTGCAAAACAGATGTGATGACTAGATGGTATCTAAAATACCGAAAAAAAACCCAGCTTAATGGGTAACAAACAGCAGAAACTTGGAAAGTCTGAAAATTTCGCTAGAGAGCGAAAGTCAAACCTCAGAGCAAAAATTTTTTTGTTTATGGCGCATGCTAATGCAATTTTTAAAACTAGTAGTCCCGCAGTAGTCGATATTCGACTATAATTAATTAAAATTATAAATTTGAACATTATTATGATTCTATTGTCAAAAACTATTGTTATACTTCATTAATCATAGATCTTGTCAAGACTGCACTTTAGACAAATGTTAATAAAGTTAAACCATAGACCTATATAGTAGGGACACGACATATTGTTCTATACGTACAATTGCTTATATAAATAGCACCCATTTTGAAGGCACATACATAAACATATATCTATCTCGTTCTTACTCAGCACTTTAACTCGCAGGAAAACAATATAACAGTATTTCAGTGCATACATAAAATGAAACATGAATATACGTAAATGTCTCCGTCTCCGTCTAATGAGGCCGAAAATCCGCCATGTTTATAAAATCTTAAAAAAAAATTTATAAAATCAGTATAGCAAATTTAAAAAATCGTCATATCGTTTACTTGGCAAATTTGAAGCACGAACTCGTCTTAGATTTCACATAATATCTAAATCACATCATCTTTGCACATAACAATATACTTACTTCCTATTAAAGTATAAATTCTACAAATACATTCACTCAACAATATTTAAAATAAAATGAGCCAAGAACGTTTATCGATAAAACCTACTAACATTAAAATCTTCTGGGCAGCACTAAAACCGCCATGTTTTGTGGCCAGATGACGTCACAGTGGCACGAATTTTTTGTTGACGTTTCATTTCCATAGGTTTCCTACTTCAGTGAGTTAAACAATATCTATTTAATCTATTCTCAAATTGACAACCGACTTTAAATAATAACAAAAGTTTGACAGTTGAAAATGGTAGTGTGTGTAATGTTTATTTATTGATTTAATGTATTATTAATGCATAATTTCAAAAAATATTAGCATTCTGCACTCCTTCTCTATATTCTTTATAAGTGTGGGTAATTTCATACTGCTCCGTCCGCGCAATTTTCAAAAAAAAAAGGAAATAAAGTTTTTGCTTCACGTATTAATATAGAGATGAGTTAGGTCTGTTTGTTGAACCTACAGAAGTAATTCACTTACCAGTGTAAGCTTACTAAGTCTGTTCCATACTGTACATACCAGAAGTACGACTTTTTATTGGTTGCGTGTCGGAAATAATTCCATAAACGTAGATATAAAAAAATGTAAGACGTCATTTAAACTAGCTTTTTAAATTAAAAGCTTTAGTGACATATCTCTACATCTAAACGAGTAGAAATTAAAAAAGTAATATTTTTTACCGCAATTCCGTTGTAAATACAATCTAATAAACTTATAACCACAACGTCTTTCACAATAGTTATTTTATTAACCTCCTTTAGGAGCCTGAATCGCTGAATCATAACATAATTACTGATTTTATCGTAGATTAGCTACAGCCCAAGTTAACGAAAATAATTCAGTTCTTCACAAGAATTTGCTTTCGGTAATTATGTTATTCCTAAGCAAAAATCTTTTATCGATTATTATTATTACACTAATTATTCGCGTACTAGATTTTTATTTTATTTATATATTAACATTCAATGTTAAAATTGTTATTTGGTCCTTTAACATGCAACTTCTAATTTAAAATAATTTTATAGCCAAAGCATACGTCTTATTTCTTGTAGGTATAACGACGAAAGGAAAGATCTTCCACCGAGCGGGTGTAATTGCTCGGTAGACCGACGGTCCATATGTTGTTGTTCGGAGCTTGTATATATATATGGAAGCTTATCTTCAAAATGTCGTAAGCGAGATTCAGGCATCTGTCAAATATCTTGTGTTGTATGATGCCTACACGCCACATTTCTCAATGCGATTTCCTAAAAACAATATTTTGTGAATGCCACCTACCCACGAATATGCTTTAAAGCTGTAACTAACCAATACAATGTACAAATAAATGAATTTGTTTTTTTTTTTAAATTCGAATCCATTAAATTAGGCCCTAGTTCGAAATTTGAATAAGCGTGTTTGCATCTATAAAAGAAAAAAAAAACAAAATCAAAATATTCTTTGAAAACCGCGAAAACATGTGGCTTTTTCTAATATTTTATATGAATAGAAACGTTATGGATGTCGCTAAGGGATCATAGTAGGGAAGTTTATTTGGATATATGAGGCACTTGAACTTCTTTATTATAGGAAAAGGGGAGTGCGGGTTGTATATATGTATCTAATTTGCAATATATTCTAGAGGTCGGGTCGTGCTTGTTATTAGATTGAGTACCAAGCTCCTTGCGTTCCATGAAAATATCTTGGAAACGTTCGATTACGATGTTTCTACGAATATTAATGTATTAAATCAGCTAAATCTAACTCGCAACTCCGACCGAGGTAATATTTGATTGACCAATCAATATTGTGTTCTTTAAGACTTAAAACCCGTCTTATTGGTTTTATACAAATGCGTCAATTGTCATCGCAAAATATACTATAAAAAGAATGTCTTTCAGTCTAATTTTCTTCTTCTTCTTTGTCGGTATCACTCTTTATAGAGTGGTCGTGGTAATCATTTTAGGCGTTGGTGATAAGCTTCACAACACGCTGCCACTTTATCTGGTCAGTCACCTCATATGCGATGATCCTCGTAGCCTGGTAGCCTTAACCTTTCCTTGGACCACAAGTCGCTCAATAGCCACCTTCCCTCGGCGGCATACGTGACCAAAAAAGGTGAGGATAAGAGACTGTACCAAAGATGATAAACGCTGCTTAATACTGAGTTCTCGAAGTAAATATTCGTTGATACGGAATTCAGTCCACGATACTCCAGACATTCTCCTCTGGCACCACAAATCTAGGGCGTCTATCTTCTTCTTCTTCACTTCCCGCACGCTTCTGACGCGTCCAAAAATATGGGGATTGAAGATAAGATAGGTATCTGTCAAGTGAACCAAACTCTGGGAAACGCTGACGGCGATAGGTATTCCATAATACCTGATACACCTTCTGCGAAGACTGTATGAGAATGGTGAACACAGATTATGTTCAATCCAATCACTTCCACCCCAGCGCCGGAATCCGTCGGGGATGTATTGTTTCTCCACTATTGTTCAATGTGTACACGGAGCTCATAATGAGGGCTATACTTGAAGACTTGACAGATGGCATCTAGATCCGTGGCCTGAAGAACTCCAACCTGCGATATGCAGACGATATACTTTGTTCGCCACCAGTATCCAGCACATGGAAGAACTTCTCAGTCAAACACAAATTTGTAAAGTAATTCAAAGATTTTTTTCTAATATTTGAACTAATAAACGAAGCAGATATAAAAAATAAAGAAACCGGTAAACTGAAAATATTCAACGATAAAATCTATGGATAAAATATATTGGGAATTACCCATCATCAATAATGATTAACTTTCATAGCCTTCGGATTAGATCTATCTGTACTAAAAAGAAATGTAAATTATTCGTCATTAGAACAAAGATTATATCCTCGAATCATTCTGTACATATCCATTATACTATAAGTAAAAACAGGAATATAGTAGCTCATGTTATTAAAAAAAAAACTATCTTGACTCAATATAAGATACATGCGAATACTAACGTTTGCCCTCACGTCACCGCCATA
Organism: Bombyx mandarina; assembly: GCF_003987935.1. The sequence continues at coordinate 3,571,566 of NW_021011498.1, read as the reverse complement.
AGATACACAGTAGGGTCGATTGAATTGTTCTTCCCCACGACTCGTGGCTCGAGGGGGCAACATGGCAATTGCCTCCTTGGGCTAGTCCAAATACAGCTGAAATTTAAATGGTAAATATCAAACGTAGAACGGACAATGCTGTCGTGTTTGAAATTTGATTAGTCTTTTATTAGTTGATTCTGAATTGTTGTTTGAATTAATTTCCAGAGGAGATTACAGGTTTTGTTTAATATTAAGTCTAGCCATTTACCGTAAATGTATTACATACCTACGCTATTACTTAAGCCAAATTTGAAATTAATCTATATGTACGATAAAACTTAATAATACATCGGCAATGGAATTTGATTGCTGTACTGAATAACCCCAAATGAAAACACGAGAATGAATCGTTAAAATTTTTGGCTCTTGACGAAGAGAGGACTCATCTATTTAGTTTTCATTATCATGTAAATTAAAACCAAACGTGGAATGAAACCCTTTCATAACACTTTGAGGGAATATTTTCAACGGGAGTACTCAATTAAAACTAAAGTAATCCCAAGTTTTAATTACATCGCCATTTGATACAAAACTATTTCGCGGAATGCTCTTTCGGATAATAAGCCTTTGTTTCACTACTTAAACTTAAATAAAACGTGTCTTATGTTAACGTGTCTACCAAATGGAAAACAGTAAACTGTATGTAACTTTATTATACTATATATCCAATAAATATATCGTTTTTTTTTCTTTACTCAAATCTGATTTAAGAAGTACAAACACTTTAAAAACCATCACTGAATTGCGAAATATCGTATATCTGTTTCCTTTCATAATTTGAATTTATCTTCGAACGAGCACTCCACCACATCTCTGCAGGGTCGTAAAGTCGCATACCATATGTTCTAGAGCAGTGCATTAGCCGATTAGGTCGATACGTGACACGATCTAGGTTGTTTAAACAAAGATGTGGTCAAACAAACACTGAACACAAACATTGTTTACGTGTAGGGTATTGATTGAGAAACGCTCATTAATACTAGAAGCATCGTTATTTGATTAATCTATTTCGTCAAAACAGTTCGATATTTTTAAATTAAAGGCTGGTGAAAGGCTTTTTACTGGTGGTAGGACCTCGTGTGAGTCCGCGCGGATAGGTACCACCACCCTGCCTATTTCTGCCGTGAAGCGATAATGCGTTTCGGTTTGAAGGGTGGGGCAGCCGTTGTAACTTACTTGAGACCTTAGAACTTATATCTCAAGGTGGGTGGCGCATTTACGTTGTGGATGTCTAGGGGCTCCAGTAACCTCTTAACACCAGTTGGGCTGTGAGCTCGTCCACCCATCTAAGCAATAAAAAAAAAATGAAAGGCTTCACCTGTAATGAATTCTAGATATTCGAATGGTGTATCGATTCCAAACTTGATTCGGAGCTACAGCCAATTTATTAAGGTCACTAAACAACAAATCATTAATACGAATCTCAACTTCACTTAACGTAATCGTTTATCACAGTCAAAATATGCCCAACAATATCCAACACAAGTTCCGGAGTTTTAGATATGTTATGTTAGACGTTTTCATTACCGGTCTCTGTGCTGAACTTTCCATGAACTCAGTTCTAAAAGCCTCCTCGATCGTGAACAAACCCATTATTACTGAACCCAAAAGTGGATTAATAAAATCCTTTCTGGGGAATAACCCTCGTTAGGTGTTTCTTTATTTCGTTTCGTTGATTCTGGCTTTCCAATCGTGGATTTTTATCACATGATACCGAAACTTATTCATTCGCATTTTTAATAAAATCTATAATCATAATAAATAACGTTAGCAAACACATCCAATAATTAGTTTTAGTAATATCATCCCATGCATCCAGATAATTTATGTGCTTCGAATGGATCGAAGTTTGATTACTTTTCATTTTAATTGATTTTAGTTTAAATAGTGTTGAGGGTGCTTTTTATTGGAAATTAATAAGTCGTCGCAGTCAGGATTTCAAAAATAGTTGCCCAAACAAGCGTGTTTCAGTTTATTTGATCCTCGGGTCTTGTAAAAATGTATACCACCGAAAGCTCGTCCTTAATTCCTGGACAATATGACCATCGTCGTCGCTCCCACCTTAATTAATTCCACTTCAACTTTCCGTGACAAACCCCACTTGCTAAGCCAGAAACGCAATTCCTTTTTAAACTCCATAACTTACGTTTTAATTTAATTATGAAGAAGTTTATAATTTTCGCCTCTCGGGCTTGCAACTCGACCTAAATTGATAAAGTTTCGGATATTATTTATAACGAAGATTTGTTTTACATCTGCGGAAAGGGTGTTGACATAATTTTAATTTTACATTAACTAGCAGTTGTTTGGAAAATTTTAATTTAGAAGACATTTATTAAGTAAGTAAAATTTTTATTTAATTCACAACCAACAACGTGAGATATAAGAAATAATCTTCAAAATACAAATAATTTATTAGAAACCATTAAAATGAAACTTCCTTCAAGTTTGAATAAAATGTACATAACTATGAATCTCTTGAAAAAGTTAAATCCAAGGCAGACTCGTTACGTCGTTTATAAATAAAGTAAAATTTTACGAACATAAATTTTAAAACTAAACTCATTTTAATCATCTTAAACTTTAAGAAATCGTTCTATAAATCTTATTATACGTATATGTAGACTATGGCCGTGTGATTGAATACAAACATCCCGATCCTGCTGACAGAATGGAAAGCAGTCGACGTCGCCCAAAACACATCATTTCGGATCCTCCCGATCCACTAACGGTGCTTTTAGGTACCTCAAGCACCGGTCATCGTTGTCGTCGAACCTGTCGCTTGCGACGAAGGGCTCGACGAGTAAATTAACCTTCAGACACAGCCCACTAAGTTTCTCGCCGGATCTTCTCAGTGGGTCGCGTTTCCGATCCGGTGGTAGATTCTGCGAAGCACGGCTCTTGCTAGGGTTCGTGTTAGTAACGTCGTCAGGTTTGAGCCCCGTGAGCTCACCTACTACATAAGGTTACGCTGAAATAACCTTAGGTAGAAAAAAAATTGGATTCAAATAGAAAATCCAAAACGATAAAGATCTTCAAAGAACAACAAGCTATAGTGTTTATTTGATCTAATACAAATCAATAAGCGATTGGTCGTTCACCAGTTAACCCAATCCGGTTTTAGTAGCTCGCTGCAGCCAAACTTGTTCTGCGTCTGCCGACTAAGTTTGGATAACCCACAGATTTATTGATGCAACCTGCGAGGAGTTTTAAATCTGTTTCGCTACCATTTATTTCGGCAAGTCCTCCATGGGTTTTGTCGTCGTTACATTTGAATTGCAGAAACCGAAGTTCGGTAATATGTTTGTCTTTTTTGAACGGTCGCGTCCCTGTATTAACATTTTTGGGGCGCTGCTTATCTATTGTAAACAACCGGCACGACTTTGTAACGGCCTTTCTTATGTCGTGTTTTTTGTTGTTGTTGATAATAGTGCTGTGAACAACTTGTTGACCAAAATCTCTTTAGAAGAATTTAAAGCTGTTGGAGATGAAAATCAAAATAGTTTTACTTTTTTTTATTTTTTTTTTATTGCTTAGGTGGGTGGACGAGCTCACACCCCACCTGGTGCTAAGTGGTTACTGAAGCCCATAGATATCTGCAACGTAAATGCGCCACCCACCTTGAGATATAAGTTCTAAGATCTCAGTATAGTTACAACGGCTGCCCTACCCTTCAAACCGAAACGCATTACTGCTTCACCGTAGAAATAGGCGGGCTGGTGGTACCTACCCGTGCGGACTCACAAGAGGTCCTACCACCAGTAAAAAATACTTACGGAAAATTGGCTGAATATTCACTACAGTGTCACAAAGTGCCTGTAAGCACATTTACACATCTACGCAATAAATAATAATTCGTTGCTACAGCTTTTCATTTAAATAAATACCATAAAGTTAACTCATACTATCATTGCAACGTTGGCAGCTTTACTAGCCGAGCGCGGCCGAGCTGAATAAAGTTCGTGAAATAAGTTTTAACACTATTTCGTATGCGACTTGTTCAGTTAAAATTCAAAACTAAGTTTAGTCAAACGTGTATATACTATTTAACTTAAGAGTATAAATTAACATACATATTTGTATTGTTTTACGGTGATTCTGATTTCAACGACTTGTAACAATGTAATGTTGTTAAAATCAGTGATGCCTTGTAGGAAAACATTCCCGATCCTGCGGACAGAATGGAAAGCAGTCGACGTCGCCCAAAACACGTCATCTCGGATCCTCCCGATCCACTAACGGTGCTTCTAGGTACTTCAAGCACCGGTCACCGTTCTCGTCGAACCCGTCGCTTGCGACGAAGGGCTCGACGAGTAAATTAACTCTCACCACTGAGTTTCTCGCCGGATCTTCTCAGTGGGTCGCGTTTCCGATCCGGGGGTAGATTCTGCGAAGCACGGCTCTTGCTAGGGTTCGGGTTAGCAACGTCATCAGGTTTGAGCCCCGTGAGCTCACCTACAAAAGTTAGGGTTACGCTGAAATAGCCTCTCAAGGCTCTCAGCTTCGGTAGGAAAAAAAAAAAAAAAAATATGGGAAAGTAATGGTGCCTTATGGAGGAGTCTCGATAATTTAATGTACCTACTCCAAACATTAAGTTGGTGTCAGCTTTGTCTGACCATCGTAATATACTATTAACATCTCTTTTAATATCTAAGCATCGTCACTTCAAAACACAAATCGCTTTGTCTTATTAACCGTCTTCAAGAAGGCGGCTCTAAATTCGACTGTATTTTTAGTGTGTTAACTCAGAAATTGGTATTTATTTGTTTGAAGGTGGTCTCACGTGGTCCCACACTTTTTGAGTCATTTTTAATAATGCATTTTCAATTTACTTTGACAAAATTTATGATATTCTCATTTTATTTGGTTAAGGTGGTTTTGATTTACGTTAAAATTTTATACTATTAACACTCTATTTCACGAAAGCCGAATAGATTACAAAACGTATTGCCTTCCACTATTGCGGTCGCCAGTTTTATTTTCAACAATTAATCTAGAAGTGTTAGCAGGGGAGCTTAAATTCTGGCACACTTCCATGTCACTAAAATCGAACCGAATGTGTTTTTGGTGGTAAGGAGTAAGGTTTTTACTGGTAAAGAGTACCCGGAAGATTGGGTCGTAATCGTTCTGGTCTTAAACGAATAATTTGATTTAAATTTTTATTTATTTATTGATCAACTAGCGGCCCGCTCCGGCCCCGCTCGGGTCTTTAACAAAAATTTCAACGATATTTGACGTTGTTTTATTTTTTTAAATAAAAGAACTCTTATTGCGGCATAACTATAATAGTTAGACATATGCTGTCGCGACACTTCTTGTAAATAATAATGTGTTCTACAAAGTCGTACTACATTATTTTATTCAATCATCAATAGTTTTCGCAGGGCACGCGGTGTAATGAATATTTTAGGTATTTTTTTACACCTTGGGTTACATTATTGGAGTTTTAATAAGGATCCCTAATTTTTTGCAAAAAAGATTTTAGCCTATGTCACTCGGGAATAGTTTAGCTTTCAAACAGTGAAAGACTTTTTCAAATCGGTTCAGTAGTTTCGGAGCCTATTCAATACAAACAAACAAAGAAATCTTTCCTTTTTATAATATTAAGTATAAGTATAGATATAGTAACTAATTCCGGAAACGAAACTCCGAAACATAAACGCAATGCTTCTTAGATTTGAAGGCATCGTAGATGCGATTTAAAGAGTGTCATAGTTTTAATCTCTTGCTAAATAAATATTGCTCTAAAGTAGCAATACTCATTCAGATTACTAATTACTCATAGACATCGCAATGTGAATTTCTCCTTCCATCGCGAGGAGTGAGGCGTAAATATTTAAAGCGCGCTCTTCTACTGGGAATTACGCAAATTACATTTTTAGTCTTGATTTTTAATACGTGATCTTGTTATAGTTGTTACAAAGTACTAGTGTGCGTGCCTTTATTTGTGATTGTAATCGTGTAGGCTATACGTAGCTACATTAGCTACATATAGCCTACATTGACGCGTATACAGATTGGTCACTCACACAACTAATGGCGGCGCGCAGTCGCGCTTTGCAACTACTATACTTCGTCGTGGAAGTCGTTTGTGAAAACGTTTGAGATACTTATTACTGTAGAAAAATATGTATCTCTTTGTAGGACTTTAACAACGGTATACATGTAGGTACACCAAGCGTGTTACCTATAAGCCACGATGACTTCGAAGCTTATTGTCAATTTGGACTTAGTCGTAATGTTGATAGACGATTATTCCAAACGATGTTTATGTCGGAAATCCCGGCTTCTTCATGTTGAAAGGATAAAATTTGTAATACACATGGACAGACAGACATCTGTGCCGTCTTCAAAGTTGACCCTTTTTGTGTCGTCATAAACATCACTTTCAAGTTCGTAACGAGGATAATCCGCAGAGGACGGGCTCTAAATAAACCGTGCAACGTACGTAATAGCCTAATTAGTGAAAAGGTCGTAAGTAACAACACGGCTTATACTGAAAAATTTCAATCACGAAACTCGATTTGAATTTAACTGTTTTTGCCAATTAATTCGCCAAACAAAGGAATGAGGTCCGCCGTAATTCAATTATAGTTTTGTTTTCTGATACGTTCTCCCCATCAGTTTCTGTTTAGTAAGGGTTGCCCTGTATGGTAATTGATTTTCCCCTCGGGCCATATCGAAGCTCAGTTTTGATCGTTTCAATATTATTTTTTTCCACTTGACATCAATATCGTTTGGTGATACTTGTATGAAATATTCTAAATAACCCAACCTTTTCTTTATTGTAATTGTTCTTCTTTAAAATATTTTAATATTTCCTTATTTGTCTAGATGAGTACAGCCATCTTAATCTTTTTAAGGTGTCTGGCGGCAGAAACTGTTTGCTTGAATACCTACAATTGTTCTCAAAACTTGCATAGTATTTCTCTTTCAAAAGACTCTGTATTTGTTTTGTTTATATTTCCTTCAGCCGTCTAGTCTTTGACTAGCTAAAGATCAGTAATTATGGATTCAAGATAAGAATTTAATAAAACCATTAGGTATATATGCACCTCGAGCTAAATATAGCGCCGTTACAACTTTGTAACATAAAATGGGCGCAAGTAAAAACTTAGCCAGTTGCCCTCGATTCCATACTACAGCCCTATTCCTCAGCTCGTTACGGCTGAACTTGGTTCATTTACACAGCACTGTTATCGGAACCGTAATGCAAACACTAATACTAAATTAACGAACACACAGACAGAGCACGTATGTTAGTAAATCAACTGGCACCCGCCCGCTGAGGCACGTAGCTGCAATCTGCACAATTTTATGATTTATACTGCAGTAGAATTAGACTGTCCTTGGTTCTTATTTAATATACGGGATGATTTTTGTATGCGCGTTTAAATATGTCATCACGATTTAATCAAACGCTTATTAACTGGTTTGAGCTTAATAAACTAAGGCCAGATGATCTCACATAAAATAACTTTCGGCTATTAATTAGCGGTAATTGATTGACGAAAGCTTTTCTATAAACAGTAGTAGTTTTCATTTCATTACAAGTGAGACTTCACTCTTATTGAGATCAGCAGAAAATTCACGATAGTTTGTCTATGAGGTTCGGTGCCCTTCCTAAGGCTTGGGAGCCTGTGGTATATCCTTCGTGAGATCATCGTAAATAAAAAATGCCATCGCGTTTCATTCAAATCACGAATGGAGCAATAAATCGAATCGAAATATCCACCCTGAAGTGACCGGCTTGGTTTACTGGCCACAATCACTTTTATGTGTCGCGATCCATTGGCCGGATCCACCCGAAATCCAAACGAGTAATTCCCAGTCAAAACTCGCGCTAGTTCCCGTCCATTAATTGTCAAAGTTCTGGAACGGATCCCCGGGCGACCGGAGCGATATCAAGCGTGTGTTGAATAAACTTTGCGGGAATTATCGCGTATGCCGTGAAGAAGCCCATTTGTATTAGGAATAAATCTTGCAGTAGCGTCGGCCTCCTGTGCCATGTCAGATACATCGATGCCAAGTTTGTGTTACTTAGGAGTCTATGTGATTGTTAAGTTGTTGCATAAAATTCTTTATTAAACACAATATTGGATCTACTTTAAGTCAACGATCCACTAAACTTCTCACAATAGATGAGGTCGTTTTTCTCTTTTTATACGAGGGAGATGGAAAAATGGAAAGGAAGATCTAAAATAATCTAACAATCATACTAGGTTGAGTAGTTGGACTGGGAGTTTGCTCAATCGCGTGACTCGACATGACAATAGACTCGAGTTTATTTCACTAGTCGAGTGACCAACTTCAGGGCCTATCTGATGATAAGCTCCAGACGATAGTACCTTCTGAAGGAGACTCATATTGCCCCTGACCACCAGTAATATACCTCCTAAAATATGCATAAGAAACCAGTAAATCTTATATTTAAAAAAAAAAATTGTACGGCAAGAATATTGTATTAAATATTAATATCGTTAAAATTATCGTAAATTTAATTTGCATCATATATCTATTCTATTTCTATTTGCCCATAATAATATTATCACACAATTCAAAACATAAACAAAACGTTATTATGATTCGAAAAAACAATAATGACATTTGATTGACCTATATCTGTATCTTAGTTTAACTTAGTTAATTAAATCGCTCTCGGGGTCATTTAGTATAATGTTATTCGCCATTTTGGGAATGGCAAGTGAGATCTGTTTGAAACTTAGTCCCAACTTAGTCGTCCTAAGTCGCTTAAAGGGAAACTTTGATGTTTGCAACTCAACGTTACTGTTAAATTTAGCATTCGTCTAAATAAGGATGATGAAGCTACCAGAAAACCAAGGCTCATTTAATTTTTAAGGCACCACTTTGCCACCTACAATTTGGCTAGGAAATGAGCTCCCCTTGACGATGTTTCCAGTGTTAGGACATTTGAAGGGAGTCGTCAGCCGCAGGCAGCGGCTTTTCTATATTGTGTAGTGTATATACTATTATTAGAGTTCATAATTGAGTAACAATTTTCCATTAGATTGGTCGTTATCTTTCTGTCTGTTTTTTTCTGAAAAATAAAAGTTACTGGTACGATTACGATGAAAAAATTCTGGAGTTTGGAAAAAACTTACTCCCATCATAACAAAAGCGTTTTAAAATTGACTTTACAACATACGAAAATAATATTGACTAAGATAGCAACCTTTTTTGTGACTGACTCGGTGGAGCAGTAGTTTGCGCCATTGACTGTTGCGCCAAGGGTCATAGGTTCGATTCCCATATCGGGCAAACATTCGTGTGATGAACACGTTTGTTTTGCTCTTTGGGTGTTTATTATCCATATCGACGCTTGAAAGGCAAACGTGATTAAGCGACAATGCGTGAACTTTACAGTAGACTAATTTAAAGTTGAAAAACCTGAAAACAAAATTTATTTTAACGAATCTAGCTGTAGTAGAATCTAGCTAGTAGCTGTGGGATTGAAATGATTTTAATAGACCTTGAAATATATATTTTTTGCGCATCGAATATGCTTATTGCCTATCATTTATGTACAAAGCAGCTATTGTCGCTTAGTCACGTTTGCCTTTCAAGCGTCGATATACATATTATTATGTATTTATTTAAAAAAAAGGTACCTAAGTTCGTCTCTGGTTACTAAATTAGGGCTAGATGACCGTGCGTCATTTGATTTTGTTCCAGGTTATTATTATTATTATTTTTAATAAACCAGACATATTCCTTCGTTAAGTACTGAATCTGCCACTTAATCACAAAAAAAACTTTTGGAGACGCTCACTTTTAATTACCTCTTTAAGCGAACAGTAGATTCTGAATTTTGATATGAACATGTTGTTAGTTATCCTCGTGATGTTTTTTAGATGTGCTTGCTATGCAAATCCTTTTAATAAAGTACCTACAATATTCGGAATGAAAATGTACAAAAATAAGAAAAATATTGAACACGTGACAAACAGTACGTGGAAAATTAACATCCTAAATTACAATCTAATGCCTAAGTTATTTGGCGCATAATTAGAATGATAACTTGTCTATTCAAACATTCGATAAGTGGCTCAACAACGTCAAGCTAAATAATGTTGCATATCCTGACAATAAGATTCAATCTTGCTTAACTATAGCTCTTATAGGCAGAAAAGACGATGAAGGCATGACGCGGCATTTGGTAATTAGTTTAATCCCACGGTGATAAAACATTTTACGAATATCTCTAATCGAAAGAGAGTGACTGTGAAGACGTTTGCGTATGAATGGTGGGTCCTCATTGTAATGACAAAGATCTCATCTACGTCGGTCTTAATTAATCATTGTGTTCTGATTAACATTCGTCGTTGAAGCGATGCGGCGAATTTACATCCAGATGGAATAGTTTAATTATTTAGATCGAGTTTCCGGAGTTTTGCGGCGTTGATGTCGAATAAACATCCGTTAATAAGCACTTGCACATAAAACGTTTCGGGGAAGCCCCGTAGTTTTGATTTGCATTATAATTAGACTACATTTTGGAATAGCATTAATATTTGAGATACACGTATTCCTTTCCCACATTTTACAGGTTAAGCTATACGTTTTGCATACGGTATAACGTAACCGAAAGGGGAAGAATTAGATAATGTACCTTCACTCTCACATAAACGGGAAACAGCAAGTTGCAAGATTTTTTAATTTTTTTTATTGCTTAGATAGATAGTGAGTGGTGTTACTGGAGCCTATAGACATCTACAACGTAAATGCGCCACCCACCTTAAGACATAATTTCTAAGGTCTCAGTATAGTTACAAAGGCTGCCTTACCCTTCAAACCTGGTACTTAGCCGTGTGGACTCACAAGAGAGTACCACCAGTAAGACATGTTTTTTTTTTAAATTATTTAATAATATGTGACGTCACAGTCTAAGACGAGCGGGAAGCTAACTAAGTTTCACAAAATTGAGGAATTCTCATGTCCCATTGAATGAAAATGCGTAGATTAAAATTGTACGTCGACGATTCTAAGTTTTATAACTTCACAACCACCCTTGTATTTTCAATACTATTTGCCGTTGGAAGTTAAAGTACAAAAGCTATGCAACTATTAACCACTACTGACTCTTTAATTTAAATCCATGGCGCTGCTAAGTTTCAGTGAACCAAGTTGGAGCAAAAAACCATTGATACACATAAGTCAATATTCTTTCGACCCATGAAATATGTTGGTTCTTTCGAAACTATAAGGGAACTATATTAAAAGCTGAAAGGACAAAACTTTTCCCCGTCTTCAGAACCCTTCGTACGAAGTTATTCGCACAGGAATCTCACTTTCCCCTAATATAATAGACATTATGAAGTTGACGGAGTTGTTTCTCAATGACCCCTCTGCTCCACATGTCTTGCAACGAAGGGTTAAGGATACATTCCTAACCTTACAGCAAAAACGTTTCTCTGAATGCAATGTATTTTCTTTGAAACTCTTTACTTTTGGCGTGACAACGTCTTATAATTCGATGGAGCCGGCTGCACGCACGAAAAAACATGACTCATGCAGCGTTACCTCGCTCTAAGGCGTTCCATTTAAGGCTTGAAGTGCAAACGAGAGCGCGCAACGAGCGGCAAAGAGGCACAATCGGCCTCCGCGTTTGGCAGCGTTCGACATCTGTCTCTCTCCTACTTGAGTGAGCGATGCATCCGCGTGGACAGCTGCTATACAATACATTTACATGTTTCCGTCAAGTATGAAGTTCAGTCAAAAGTGAATGTAGTGTCAATTGTTTTTAGCAACGATAATTGAAAAATGAAACCATTCCATCCGTATTTTCTTATGACGTTGTCACGTTCAACTATCGTCAGTAAACCGACTTTACAGATAACCGATTTTTTCTGTTCTTACAGTTTCGTACGTAATATTCAAATTTATAAACATTTGACAACAATTATTCGGAGAGTACGCAGAGGAAAACAACATTTACGCTTAGTTTCATAGATTCGAAAACTGCTTGACCCACTTCGTTGTTTATTCGCCGTGGTCAGTTTGTGTCCACATTATTGGACTAATGAAATGCCCCCAGAGTTTCGTACGTTTCAAGTTTGTATTGAAATGTTCTCGGATTCCATGCGGTAGCCTGTATTGTTTTGTGGTTTTCAGCCAATACATGTGACTTCAATGCTCTACCTCTATGATTCTTATATTTTGATTTGATCTCATTGGCAAAACCAATTAAAATACCATGTTATCTACGACATTACAAAATAGATATGAGGTAAGTACTTAATTCGATTCTAAAACTTACAAAGATATCTTGATTACTTACCCTATTATCGAAATCAGCATTTGAATCGATCCTAAAATGAGGCCGTCAACATAAAAGTGGCCTAAGCTTACCATAGTTATTATGGAGCAATGAGGTTTAAATTTTCATGAATTTGTATTTGAGTTGGCAAAAAAACAATACGCGCAATAATAATGTTTACAAAGTCATCTGTTATCTACGGATGAAACTATGGATAGGCCGGTTTTGAATCAAAATTTATTATATCTATATATACAAAAATTAATTGCTGTTCGTTAGTCTCGCTAAAACTCAAGAACGGCTGGACCGATTTGGCTAATTTTGGTCTTGAATTATTTGTGGAAGTCCAGAGAAGGTTTAAAAGGTATATAAATATGAAAATGCTCGGAATTAAATAAAAATAACAAATCTGTTTTTCTTTTGATGTGTCCCCCGTCGGACGGATTCCTTTTGTTTGTTTTAAGTTTATTTTATACAAAAGTTTAGGTCTTTTATTTCTCGATTGAAACACTACGAAGTATGCTGGGTCAACTAGCTTTAAATAAATTGCAATATTTTGCGCTGACGCCTTCAAATATACAAATAATATTCGCGTACGCTTAAGGAAACTTAGCGCAGTATGAGACCAAACAAATTTGTATTATACAATAAAACGGACGATTCATTGCATCGCATTCGCTATGTGTTCCCCGAACGGATATTGAATTTTCACAACGTTCGCATTATGTATTACGTTTTTATTTATGTGTTGCACTTAAATCGGCCTTGTTTGCTGACAGGAAATTAATAGAGCTGCTATATTTATTTCGTGTTTATTAAATGTGTGAGTAATGTTCGGTTATGATAACAGTTGGTTATATATTGGGCACGTTTTTTTTTATTGCTTAGATGGCTGGACGAACTCACAGCCCACCTGGTATTAAGTGGTTACTGGATCACATAGACATCTATAACGTAAATGCGCCACCCACATTGAGATATAAGTTCTAAGGTCTCAGTATAGATAGATGCAACGGCTGCCCCACCCTTCAAACCGAAACACATTACTAGGTGGTACCTACCCGTGCGCACTCACTAGAGGTCCTGCCACCAGTAAAAAGAGTGTTACTTGAAGCACTCAACATCATCCAAGATTCTATATTAATACCGGGTGTAAGAGGTGTGGCGGTAGCCATCACAGAACAAAATATATTTGACAGATGCCTGAATCTCGCTTACGACATTTTATAGATAAGCTTGCATATATACTGTTTGCTTTTACTTTGCATGTATAACATACATAGTCTACCGAGCAATATCACTCGCTCGGTGGAAGATCTTCCATCGGTCGCTTGTACCTACAGAGGGTTCTAGAAACTGAAATATGTTCGAGATTCGTCAATGTATTTTTATCATGGGAATGTAACGACTGAATTCACGTGACGTCATTATTTACTTTCGAACTATAACACCCCGGATTCCGAATACCAAATTATTCGAATGACTGCTTCGGTGGTACAGTAATTAACGCCCCTGACTATCGCGCAGAGGGTCGTGGGTTCGATTCTCACCTCGGGCAAACATTCGTGTGATGAAAAGGCTTGTTTGCTCTTTGTCTGGGTGCTTATTATCTACTTAAATATGTATTTATTTAAACAAAAAGTACCTAAGTTCGTCTCTGGTTACTAAATTAAGGCCGGATGACCGTGCGTCATTTAATTTTGTTCCAGGTTATTATTATTATTATTTTTAATAAACCAGACTTATTTCAGACATAGACGTTCACTTTTGATTACCTGTTTAAGCAAACAGTAGATTCTGAATTTTGATATGAACATGTTGTTAGTTATGTTACATGTATGTATATATTAAACCGTATATAAGTATGTTTGTCAGTCTCTGATACCTATAACACAGGGAAACTCAAATCGAATCACATCGGGCGGATGACAGTGCGTGATTAGATACCAATAAAAAAATATCCCGCAGAGTACAAGGCTTAATAGTCAAAGTGACTAGATCAACGAATCGATCAATGCAAAGAGCGTAATGTTTCGAAGATAACTCAGGAGTACAATGACCTTCAATGAAATCTGGATTGTAGAATAGCAGAGGCGGGACAGACTATGCAAACAGACTATAAACTGATATCGACCGGGCACGTTCCGAGAATAAACCGCTTTAAACGTTCCAGCTTACGACCCATAACTGTTTCTTTGTTTTCATTAGATATGCCCCTTTGGATTGAGAGATATTGCACACAGTGCGGATACTTCACGTTTTCTTTTTGTTGAAAATTATTTGAAAATCATAATAAGTAGCGTTAAAATGATATTCATTTTTAGGAAAACAGTATTGAAGTTAGTTATCAAAACACCTATCTATATATTAATACGTGTAGCAAAAATTTTGCACCCCTTTTTACGAAAATTGCGCGGACGGAGGACTATAAAACTTCCCACACTTGTAGAGAATATAGAGAAGAAGTATGTACAGAATGCTAATTTTTTTTAATTATTTATAAAAAAATACATCAAATCAATATANATTTTTAGGAAAACAGTATTGAAGTTAGTTATCAAAACACCTATCTATATATTAATACGTGTAGCAAAAATTTTGCACCCCTTTTTACGAAAATTGCGCGGACGGAGGACTATAAAACTTCCCACACTTGTAGAGAATATAGAGAAGAAGTATGTACAGAATGCTAATTTTTTTTAATTATTTATAAAAAAATACATCAAATCAATATAAAAACATTACACACCCTACCATGTTTTTGACACACACACACGAATATATACTCTTTTGTTTATTGACAACATTTTGTTATTACTTAAAGTCTTAAATTGGTTAATATTGTCTTTAGTGTAGTCTTGGCGAAACCTGTGATTATATAATAAAAATATAATAGTTTTTGACAATACAATCATAATAATGTTCAAACTTATAATTTCAATTAATTATAGTCGAATTTCGACTACCGAGGGACCACTAGTAATGGTTAATGTTTGAAAAATGAATGGAGGTGTTAGTATGTAACGAAAAAAATTCGTTCGCTCTCTTCGCATGTCCGGAATCGAAGTCAGTGTCTACGAAAACTGTATTAAAAATATTGGAATTAATTGAATTAAAATTATAAATGCGAGATTAAACATTAACTAAATGCATTACTTTAGTAATTTATGCCGCTACCTATCTTGAGACATAGGCTCTAAGCCTCAGTTTTACAGTACAACGATTATCCCACCCTTCATACGGAAATGCATTACTGCTTCACGCCAGTGTAGACGGGTTCGCGGGTCCAATACCTGTGCGGGATAACAAGACGCTCCTACCGATAAATGTAATAAGTAAATAGGTTATTTCTTTAAATTATGTAATGGTAGGTCCTTACCGTATATCTAATAGCTGCAGTAGCATGCATCTCAATGTTTTAATTCGAACATATGATTGGCTAAACGTTCCTCAGGGCAACATTTTTACTTAAAAGTCAATTTATGAAATGAAGCAGTTATTAAAAATTACAATTCCATTTTCTCAAATGATTAGACGTATATAATTGTGGCTACAAGGAATTCCATCGCCCTATACATAAATTTCACATCTCGGAATTAAGTCAAGTAGGCATTAAACATTATTATTTACTTTATGATCAAGTCCCTCGATGTTTATATGTTTTGCTGAAATATTAATAACCATATTCTGACAGTAAAACACATCGCTATTGTAAATAATGTGTGGTAAGTGTGTGGTATTTCAAATTAAATCTTAACAGTAGTCAAAGGGTTTTCAGTATTTAAGTTTGACGTAACATATTTGTGCGCACGTTACAGTAGGCGAGGCTTCATTTCACCTTGAATCAAAATTGAATTCAGAGGTCTCGAAAGGTGAAAATTGAGCAACATTGTGATTCTTCTTTATCTGTTTCTTGATTATTTATTAACAAAGAGCACGTGTAAATGTGCTTATTTTTCAGTTTAAATTACAAAAAAATTTAAAAAACAATTTGTTTGAAAAATTCCTTAAAAAAATCCGCGGAAATAAACCAACGTTTATTGTCAGTGTCACTGTATGCAACAAGTTGCACCGGTATTCCGTCAGCATTGCAAAATGATTGTACCGTTTAGGCATGACTTGCGCAGATATAGTTTCCGAAAGGACCAACTGATTGTCAATTAATTGTTTATATTTTAAAATTTATGTTTGAGTTTTCTCCCAAAATCTTCTATTAAATGAGACTTAAATACTATAGCCAGAGCACATTAACCATTAACCAACTGCAGTAGTACAGTAAGCTTATAAATTATAGAAATTTATTATTATTGTACAGCACAATGGATACAGGATGCAGGAGAAGTGCTCCAACTTTAAACTGTTTTAAAAGAATGGTGAAGGAACACTACTTATCTGCTTAGTGCTGTTTGTTGCATCATTATCATTTATCATTTCCATCCTGTTGATTTATTATGTGTGTGTAAGTATATTAGTATGTATTGTATGTAAATATGTATATTGGTATATTATATGTAAACGGTATATATCTGTTTATTATATGTATATATTTTGTATAATAATGTATTGTCTATGGTACACCGGAACATACCTGCTATATTTTTATATTTTACAGAATTTCTGTTAATTAAACGGTTGTCTGGAAGAGATCGCTTTTAGCGATAAGACCGGCCCATTGTACATATGTGCTTTTTGACTGTTTTTTTGAATGTAAATTGTGTTGGTGTGCAATAAAGTGTATTCTCTATCTCTCTCTCACTCTCTCAAACCACATGCGATCTTCATACCCATTTTCTCGTAACAAACATGTTTTTCGCGAACAACACAAGACGAGAGCAGTACGTACAATTCTTGCAACGTACGCTTTACAGTTCGGTAAACGATTTGCTTAGTCAACATTGCGTTTGAAAACTACGCGTGTTCGCAGTTGTGTGCCTACGAACCGCAGCCTGAATGGATGTGTACGTAAATCAATCGGTTATTCGGAGGCGTGATCAAGCCGCGTCATCGAATCACGCTAGTCTGTGCGCCCGTGTAAAAGTACCTCGTGTTTTGTGCTTACGTTCCGAAAACAGTTCACAGTCGATCGATAGTTTGATGACTACGGTAACTGGCTCCGTCTGCTGACGTTCTAAATCGAAATAGCGTAACAGCAATTCCAATGGAAGAAGCCCTTGGAATCTGTTGGTATCTTTTTTTTTTATTGCTTAGATGGGTAGACGAGCTCACAGCCCATCTGGTGTTAGATGGTTACCGGAGCCCATAGACATCTACAATGTAAATCCGCCACCCATCTTGAGATATAAGTTCTTTTCTTCTATTTCTGTAATCTGACGAAGCCTGTTGCGGATAATAACATGTACTTTTAGGTTATTTAGGAATATTATGTTCTTTTTTTTATAACGAATAAAATGTCTGGAGTCTTTTTATATCATTAAAAAAAGGTTCTAAGATCTGAGTATAGTTACAACGGCTGCTCCACCCTTCAAACCGAAACGCATTACTGCTTCACGGCAGAAATAGGCAGGGTGGTGGTACCTACCCGTGCGGACTCACAAGAGATCCTACCCCCAGTAAAATGTAAGTAATTAAATAAGTAAAAGTAAGTAAATGCCAAAGTTTGTCTAACTAAACGAACCAAGTAATTTCTGTAAATTGAACCTTATTCCTGGTTCCTCGCAATATTTATGTAATTTCGCGTCACTACAACATAATGTTAGTGACGGGATTCCGTTGAGCAAAACAAACGAGCTATGCCGTCAACTGTGCCGCTAATCCGTCTCGTCACCGGCGGCATTATCGCGGCTCGACAAATACGCGAAAATATCGTTAATTTGTACGATGACGTCACCGGGATCAGCGCATGTATTGGCGGGCTTAGGTCGACATCGTATATTTGAATTTTCGAAAATTTGATGCTCAGTAAAATTATTATCGGCGGCGGAAAAGCTAATAAGGTATAATGCCGTCAAGATTACCGATTTCATTGCATTTAAGTTGCTTCCAATTTAAATAATGTTTTTTTTTTTTTATAATTCTGTAACAGCGTTAAGTTTATTATTAAATTGTATAATTGGTTAAACGGAAGATAAAATAATAATGATGTATTCATAGATTCCGAAATTCGTAAATTTTTCTCGTATAATTACCAAGTTTACCAAGTTTAGGTAATGAATTAGTCACAAATTAAAAAAAAAATCCGGCGACAAGAATATTCAGAATTTATTTATTAGTCAGTTCGACGTACAACCTAAACCATACGTCAGCTCGCTGAGTTTCTCGCCGAATCTTCTCAGCGGGTCGCGATCCAGATCCGGTAGTAGATTCATTCGCGCAGCAGCTGCCCTTGAGTTGTTAGGTCTCCTTTGGAGGCGCTCGGGCAGTTGTTAGCAAGTCCGTTCCCTCCTGGCTGAACCTTTGCTCGCTCACCTGTCCTGGTGAAACTGAAAAGAACTCCGAGCAACCAATAATCCTTTATTTAAAAAACAAACTTAGAGTAATGTAGATGAAGTAATACAATTTCTGCCGTGAAGCAGTAATGCGTGTCGGTTTGAAGGGTGGGGCAGCCGTTGTAACTATACTGAGACCTTAGAACTTATAACTCAAGACGGGTGGCGCATTTACGCTGTAGATGTCCATGTAGAAAAAGACCAGCGCCCATTATTACTTATTAAATTATGTAGACACACATAAAATAGGATGCTGTTCCCTAATTACGTCATACCCTGAAATGACAGTAACAGAGTAAGTCATGCGATTAGCACTATTAAATGATTTGACTGCGATTTAAGCGGTGTTTAATGACAGTTTATAACGATAGATACACTCGTAGTAGTGGCTATAAACGATGGCTTGTGTAGTTTGTCGTTTATAACGTCACTAAATAGCCAATCTACATACGTAATTAGGTTATATTACGCTGTATTTAACAAATTTTCATAGTGATTCGTGTTGTGGTGTCGTAGATTAGAAAATCATCACACGTCCTTCACATGTCCGACATGTCTTTCTTCAAACGAGGCTTGTGGAGAGTATTAGTAAATAAGGATTCCTATGTACGAACAAAAATCAATTTTCTTAAATGGGATTTTGTATTAGCGAGATTCAGCCATTTGTCAACTAGTCCATTTGCAAGAGCTATTGGTAAAAATGTATGTAGGCAGCGGCTTGGCTCTGCCCCTGGCATTGCTGAAGTCCATGGGCGATGGTAACCATCACCATCAGGTGGGCGGTATGCTCGTCTGCCTACAAAGGCAATAAAAAAAAACCATCTCTTCCCGGTGTCGTAAAGTGCTTCTCCGGAAAATAGATACGCTCCTTGAGTATTATATCAGCATATTTATATGAGTAGGCCGAGTATCGAATACCTTGATTATTAGGCCACACAGATCCAAAAATCTTGCGTTCTGAATTTTGATACCCAATGGGGGACATTAAAAAAAAATAGTTTGAATTAAACTAAATCATACTAAACTAGTATTCACGATCATCTGTCTGAAATCAATCCACGAATGATTCTAAATCGAGTGTTTTATATTTATACTAACTGACCCGGCAGACTTCGTAGTGCGTCAGTCGATAAATAAAAGACCTAAACTTTTGTATAAAATAAACTTAAAACAAACAAAACGAATCCGTCCGACGGGGGACACATCAAAGGAAAAACAAAATTGTTTGTTTTTATATAATTCCGAGCATTTTCATATGTATCTACCTATTAAACTTTCTCTGGATTTCCATAAGTAATTCAAAACCAAAATCAGCCAAATCGGTCCAGCCGTTCCCGAGTTTTAGAGAGACTAACGAACAGCAATTCATTTTTATATATATATTCAAAATATATATAAATAACAAAATTGTTTAGCATTTTCATATTTATTCACCTTTTAAACCTTCTCTGGACTTCCACGAATAATTCAAGAACAAAATTAGCCAAATCGGCGTCCAGCCGTTCTCGAGTTTTAGTGAGACTAACGAACAGCAATTCATTTTTATATATTTATATGAAGCTGTTAATGCTGTCGCACTCAACGACCGTTTGCAATAAACATTAACACCCGTCACAATACCAGCTAAAAGTTGGAAATAGAATCCGCCGGATGTCGCAGCCGGAGTTTGCGACTAAGAATCGTTAGTGAGTTAATTAAGATTGAAATTTGATTAACCGTTTCCGAGTTTTGGCGTGATAAATGATTATGGTACTGCCTCAAGATCTTTCTAAGCTTGTGCCTATGTGTGTTTCATTATTTTAATTTTGGCTTAGTTTGATATACATAAAAATACTTAGTTCCAAAATCTTGAATCGGTGAATGCAAAGGGCATTTTTGCAGCATTGTCGATAAATTTGTAATTCAGGCATGATTGTTTGTAATTTATAAGAAAACATGTATAGATTATCTTACATGGTACCTTATTCTGAAAATCTATTCCATGTAGTGAAATTTGCATTGAGAAAAATTTAACAACATTTTCCGTAAGTTTCCTTCAAGCTGAATTCCAAAATGGCCGCCACACTTTCGCGCCATAAAATTATTCGAAATTTACTTTGAGTGGCTGTCGTTTAAGCAGCAAAACTTTAAGATAGTTAAATTTGACAGGAGTTAAACATTAGCTGAAGACCGACGCTGAGTAAGCTTTAAATTCTTAAACGTCAAGAGAGGCTATGGCTTTTAGCGAAAATGCGTATTATTTAAGAGTTTCGCTACGTTTAAACTCAGACTTCTATTAACTATTTCAATTCTTTTTTTAAGGATCTTGTAATTACTATTGCAAAGCAAGCATCATATCATTAAAAACCTGATAAATATAAATTATTTCATATTTAGGATCTCGTTTATGGATATGTATGTATATATTCCGGTATTCCGAGCAAGATATTTTAGAGTAGGAAGTTAGTATTGACACAGTTCGTATCCCTGTTACTCATGTTTAAAAACTTTGAAACATATCTCAGTAGTGTTGTGAACACCTATTGACTTCATTTAAAATATATCACATGTTTTTTTGTTCAATTTTAAACGTTCTAAAATGTTTTTCAAATAACAAAGTTAATGATCAAGAATTTAGCAAATAAAGAATGAGCCGAAAGCAGTAAATATTACGTCCGCAAACCGATTCGAGTCGGTTCATGCAAATGGCTTTATTCGGAGCATCAACGGTCACACCTGGTCCGGCCTTATTGAAGTTATAAGTTGTGCAAACTGCTGCACGGCACCTCTCGACCTTACTATTCTAAATTTAGTTCGCTATATCTGTCTCCGTCGGCGATATTACATTCAACTGTATTCTTCCATACCGAATTCTTTAGATATATTTGAAAGGAATCTAATTTTGAAACTGGAATTTGTGTGTTCCAAAACTTATTTTGTGGAAACAAAACGAAGCGGATCCCAATGTTTTGCGAAATAATATCATTTTATTTTAATAATGCAATAAGATGTTGCAAATAAACTCATAGTACTGGCAATTCACCTTCCGTTATCGAAGATTCCTCTTTGGTACGCTTTTAAGCAATTTCCCATAAATAATTTTGCAATTTGAAATTAAAATCTAGTTCAACGGATTTCGCTCATTCATCTGTTTCTTGCCTTTGCATCTGTTCTGTCTTCACTCCCACCCCACTCCTAAATGCACACCGCTTCGTGCTCATCACTCTTTTTAGGATTATTATACAAGCACAGACATGTAGAAAAAAAATGTGTGCGTGTACTAGTGTACACACGTAAGAAGTGAAACTTCTTTATGGCCTTATTTTTCGAAAAATGATCTACATGCAACTTTCTAGAAATTGGTTAAATAAAGTTAAATTAGATAAAGTTTAAACAAAAGGATTTTATTATCATAGACATGAATACAAAAAAGTTAAATTAGATAAAGTTTAAACAAAAGGATTTTATTATCATAGACATGAATACAAAACAGATGGCGCGTAACGGAAAAAAGTGACGCGTAACCGAAAAATGTGACGGTAAATTTTTTTCCAACGCCGATAAGGAAGTTTCACTTCAAAAACATGTATGTCATTAAATATCTGAAATATATATCAGAAATGCGCATTCCTTTTCCGTTCTTTTGTTTGGTCTCACAACGGAGATCAGTCATGGTCACGTACCAACTTCATTTTATTTCACAGATGCGAAACCAGGGGAGCGAAGCATATGATTTCAGCACCAAACAATAAAAAATGTGTTTGATTGAAGAAATATATAGTGTCGATTGTGAAAGGCGAACGTTAGAGTGCAGTGTGTCCCAAAAAAAGTGCAGTTGAGAGTAACAAAACAGGAGCATATAACAATGGAATATGGTTGAAATTCGTCCACAGCGACTCGAAGACTGTGCTTCCTAAAATGCTGTCGCATAATTTATTCCTCGCTTGAAATCCTCTATCGAACCAACGAAACGATCCTACTTAATTGTTGTACATATATTTTAGATATAGGTTTCAAAAATTTTCATCGTTGTCTACGTGTTTACTCGTAGGATAAATTAAAAAAAAAAAAATTTTTAATCATCGAAGCGGTTGTCGTATTTTTGTGATAAATAAATTATTAATGTAATCATAATTAAGTGGCAAAACTCGGTTGTGATGTGCATAGTGTGTAAGCTGTATCGTAAGTAATGTTAAGTTCGATTTGGTGGAGGGAAGGTCCCGCGCAGGTCGCGCGGTGATGCTTGCTGACAAGGGTACGTGTTTTCACGTGGTGTTTGGCGCAGGCGCGGCCCGGCGCCGGTAAGATGCGAGAGCGACGTCAGGCGCAATATCGCACGGTCGCTCTACTGTTTGCCTGCCTTCTCT
This sequence comes from Bombyx mandarina, assembly GCF_003987935.1. The sequence goes on along the minus strand of NW_021011498.1, from coordinate 3,548,455 downwards.
TCCTCAATTGTCAAGTCGACGCCGCCGGTAAGTTATATTTCAGTTTTATTCACTCTAACTTAGCAATCTTTCGCAAACCTGTACGCTGCTACCCTAAGAGGCTATTCCAGCTAGGCGCGGGTAGGTGAGCTCACAGGCTCAACCTGATAGAATTTGCTCACACTAGCCCTGGCAAGAGCAGTGCTTCGCAGAATCTATCATCAGATCGGAATCTCGCAATCAAAACCGTAACGTCGAAAGTACCGTTTTCTAAAATCAGCTTTACCGTAATAAATGTAAAGTTCTTTTTGAAACTGAATTCGTAGAAACGAATTCTTGACTTGAACCCTCAAATACTCGGTTATCAACGGTACAATGTATCTTCACAAACATCTTATGGGTCTCGCATGTTAGTTAAGCTAAAATACGTTTTAAGTTCTGAAAGTAATAAAATTGTAAAAACGAACTGACGAAGTAACTACATCAAAAATAATAGCGATACGCATTAAGGTCATTGTAATTACCTACAGTTGGACGCGATTCCATAGAAAACAGCATTGTCGCCTTTATATTCATGTATACAAATTTATTCTGTGGGATAACGAGTCTACTGTCATTGGATTTCTTTACGATTTTAATTAATAAAAAAACGTAATTAATTTGAAAAATGCAAACTTCGACGGCGTATGATCTGTCTATTTTATTTTCTACAATAATTAATTAATAATTTTATATGTATATGTCGCGTTAAGCTCTTTCCGATTATCACCTGTGTCCTCGTGGCCAGTCATTTGTAGGTTAGACTCTAAATAAGAATACAATTAAATAATAGTAGACTAGAAACTCGGTGATCTCAGAGATGCGTGCGACCGCAATGGTGCCTCCAAAGAGAATGCCTCCTCTCTAAAATGACTGTCTAGTAATCCCACCGTCATAGACTAACTCTTCAAATGTCACACGTCATCTACAGATTCACTGACACTTGGCATACGTCATTGTCTATTGAACGAGTCCATAACAAGTCTACCCATAAACAATTACGATCGCAGCGCCATCTCCGATTCCACCCAAGTAATTAACCTGACGTTTCCAAACTAATATATCACAGCTATTTCCACTGATGCTCCGACATATATATGTAAATAATATATTTTTATTTACAATAATCATTTAATTTTCGTGATCACCTTGTAATGAAAACGAACAAACTACACATTAGCATAAACAGAGACTTTTCTCGTAGTATTCGCAATTATATGGATTCATGGTAATTGATTAAACAAGTTAATTCCAAATGTATATTACTAGCTGATTCGGGCAGCAAGATCGCAGATTGTGAAAAAACGTGCAATAAATATACCCCACCGATCATTACAAGATGGAGTGTAGGCGAAGGAAAGTTAGATATGATAAAATAAAGTTTGATATTGCTATTACGGGGAAGTCACTCATAGCGATGTCTTTTAATTTGATAGCGAAATAATAGGGAGATTATACTCATTAGAATCGTCTTAACATGGTAACCGATAGGACAATGAAGGCTTAAAATAAACAAGAATCACAGGAATAATGCTTTATGCATCCTCTTTTCAATTTTTTTAGTGTACAGACTAGTGGACTAGCTCACTGTCTGGGGTTATATGGCACAGGGAGTCCATTAAAGTTACCTTGAGAAATGAGTTCTAAGTCTTATTTGCACACAGAATATCCTTTCAAAATGAAACACGTGAATGTTTCGTCGCAGTAATATATTGCTATTACGGGGAACTTACTCATAGCGATGCCTTTTACTTTGATAGCGAAATAATAGGGAGATTATATTCATTACAATTGTCTAACATGGCAACCGATAGGACAATGAAGGCTTAAAGTAGACAAGAATCACAGGAATAATGCTTTATGCATCCTCTTTTAAATTTTTTTAGTGCACAGACGAGTAAACTAGCTCACTGTCTGGGGTTATATGGCACTCCGAGTCCATTGAAATCATCTTGCGAAATGAGTTCTAATTTTTATTTGCACAAAGAATATCCTTTCAAAATGAAACTCGTGAATGTTTCGTCGCAGAAATAGATAGGGCGGTGGTACCTATTTGTGTGATTTTAATTCGTACAGACAAGCAGTAATTAAGAAAATTATATTTTTTGCAGTTTTAATATTTATAACACGATGATATTTCTTAATTGTTAAAGTCATTGGTGGTCAATGAAATACGTACACAACGTATTTCATTAGAACAAATCCAATGATACAAGCTTATCGGACTTGAACATATCAGCTTAGCTTTTGAAGTCGTCGTGGCCTAAAGTATAAGACATCCGGTGCATTCGTATCTAGCGATGCAACGGTGTTCGAATCCCGCAGGCGGCTACCAATTTTTCCAATGAAATACGTACTTAACAAATGTTCACGATTGACTTCCACGGCGAAGGAATAACATCGTGTAATAAAAAATCAAACCCTCAAAATTATAATTTGCGTAATTACTGGTGGTAGGACCTTTTGTGAGTCCGCACGGGTAGGTACCACCGCCCTGCTTATTTCTGCCGTGAAGCAGTAATGCGTTTCGATTTGAAGGGTGAGGCAGCCGTTGTAACTATACTGAGACTTTAGAACTCAAATCTCCAGGTGGGTGGCGCATTTACGTTGTAGATGTCTATGGGCTCCAGTAACCACTTAACACCAGGTGGACTGTGAGCTCGTCCACCCATCTAAGCAATAAAAAAAAACACGATACGGATACATTAAGCGTCATTCCTTTGAGCCCCGTCTACTTCAAATCGTTAATTGGTCACTATTTAACACGTTTAATAAGCCCCATATGCCCATATGCGGCAGTAATTCCCGTGTTCTTTCGCTCGAAATGAGAGGCGACTATGTCCAGATTTCTATGGGCATGAGTAATACGCACTGGCTGAAAGACTTACAAATATGGTCCCGCAATCAGCGTGCTAAATCAATTACAGCCGTGTATATTTTGCGTACGATAACGGTGATAACATATCCTCCTGATGACGATACACAAATTACGAGAGAATAAAACGTCGTTAAAAATTAAGGAAAAAAAACAAACACACACACACACACAACCACTTAAACTCGATCCTCGAACTTTTTCATTCTCGTACATCGCCCCTTCATATTCGGTCATCATTAACATACAAGGATCGTAGGGTTCAAATTAACATAAAAGTGAGAAGCGAGGAGCCCCTACAACCCTTCGCGAGTTATGTGGCCGTTGCTTTATGAAAATGAGACGTAAAAACGTTTTTACGAGACCGAATAAAACAGCTTTTCATGTTAAATGTTGTTATGAGTGTGCACCATGACTTGACTGAGTTCATATAATTGCCGGGTTTGATTTAGATGTTTTTTTGTTGAGCGAATTATTTATGATATTGAATGTTTATGTTCGAGAATTCGTGTATACTGCGGAGAGAGGTCTTGTAATATTATTATATGTTAATTTGACATTGACTCTGCGCTCCCTTTAGTAAATATGAGGCCGTCAGCACAAAAATGGCCTAAGCTTACCATAGTTAGTATGGAGGCAATTAGGTTTGAATTTTCATGAATTTGAATAGGCAAAAAAACAATACACGCAAAAATAATGCTTACAAAGCTGTCTGTTATCTATTGGTGAAACTATGGATAGGCCGGTTTTGCATCAAAATTTATTATATTTTAAATAAATTCCAATATACGTCGTATAAGCTTGAATATAAAAAAATTGTGAGTTAGACCGCTTTTGCTCTGATGGCCTCATTCATATATGACAAGGTTTTGTGAGGCTTAAAATACTATATCACAGCTTATGTACAAAAAGTTTTCTAGTTGGAATTCGCGGTGTTTGTAATTCTGTACATTATATCACTAAGGGCTTTTAGTCTTAGAACGTTTTTGTTCCTATAGACGATATTCTAATTCGGCTAATAAAATACCAACACGTTTCAGTAATCACTTTGATTAAATGTTTCCTATAAGTCAATTGCACTCTTGGCAGAGTGGTCATAGTCTTCAGTTCGGGTGGTGGTGCGCTTTACAAGACGTCGCCATTCCTCCCGTAACATGATTCTTCTTGTGTACTCGTTGACGGGACCATTTAGAGCTGCCTTTATTTGGTCGGTTCATCCTAAAGGTCAACGGTCACCTGCCGCGCGGTTTCGTACCCTCAATCATGCCTTCACTACAAGGCGCTTGACTGAGTCGTTACCCACCCCATCGCGACACATATTTGGACACCTGGAACGATGGAGGATAGACGCAGCTTGATTGCTGGCTTTAAAGTTCACGTAAATACAACGGTATTTGTAATTGCACAGAATACAAAAAAGCCACTATCGACATCAAGATGGAAACAACCGAAACATTTATATACTTATTGTTGTTCTTAAACTGTTATGGCGGACGTTAGAAACACTTGGCGGCGGCGATTTGCATAAGCCAGCGGCGACTGGAGCGATAAAACCGGCTCGACTTATGGCGCAATTAATGAACCCGAATGATACAACGCGCCTCGGATTACGGTTTTTCTTGAACCCTTCCGTGTTGTTTTAATGAATTAAACAAACAGGATGTGCCGGTTAATTTTTGATGCCTCCACGCTTCGTGCCACCAGTACAGTCGTGCACGAAATTTGACACACGTGGAAAATAAACTTTCACTTAGTTTCACTGCTTTGGTGATTTGATTTTGGGAAGCATAGAGGGATTTTGTTTTTCGCGATCACAACTCAAAAAGCGTCGCGCAAATCAAATTCTCATTAAAAAATTCTAGCTATTTGGATATTAATACAAAGAAATAGGAATCGTAAATTTATCGAACTATGAACTTTGTCTCTGACGTGAAGAGTTCGTTTTGCTTTGTAACACATCGGTATAAGTAAAAAAGATTTCGTATTAGACGTCTTTACGACACCCCGAAAATATATTACGAACGTGACTATCCGTCGTTCACGATTACATCGCGAATCGATTCGAAGAATTCCGGTCGAGCGCGAACTCGACTGTTTGCATTCCCAATTTTAATTCGTATCTATCTAACGCTTGAACTTGATACATCACACAAACTAGCTTTTTTTCCTACCTAAAGGCTTCGTCAAACAGAACGCGTAATTAGCGCGCGTCAGAGACGGCGCGCTATGACGCCGGGATGTGTTGTACTGCTATGGTAACATACCGTCAAACAGAGACCCAGCGCTATAAGTACGCAACGCTCTGTCGCGACGTTAGGATGCTTTGACGTCAGGCGTTGTAATTTTTTACAAATTTTATTTTAGCGTCCGAGTGATTGTGTATTTAAATACTGGATAATGCCCGAAAATTTTATAGAAATTGTTAGAAAATACTCATGCTTATACAATGCCACAACTGAATCACTCGACATCTTCTTCTTCTTCTTTTTCTCCACCTTATCCCACTATGTGGGGTCGGCACAGCTAATTTTTCTCTTCCATTCTCTTCTATCAGCCGTCATCTCAACACTCACTCCTCTCTCTCTCATATCGTCATTCACACACTCCATCCATGTCTTCTTCGGTCGACCTCTTCCCCCTCTCGACATCTTAATACTTTTAAATTTTCACACTGCTATCGAAAAGCAGCGAATTTGGCGAATGCGTTGCGTCAAGGAGCGTTGGACTCATCTAGTCAATTTGTGTGACATGAAAAGAGCGCGACGTTAAAACGCAGCGCTAAGTATGCGTTCTGTTTCACGAAGCCTTAAGCTGATAGACTTGAGAGGCTATATCAGCGTCGCCTTAGTAGGTGAGCTCATAGGGCTCAAACCTGATGACGTTTGCTAACACGAACCCTAGCAAGAGCCGTGCTTCGCAGAATCTACCGCCGGATCGGAAACGCGACCCACTGAGAAGATCCGGCGAGAAACTCAGTGACTCAAGACGAACTTCTAGCTCGTACAATTGAAGATATATCTTTTTAACTTTAACCTTTTCAGGGACGATATATTTAAAGTACTTATATACAAAAAACATAAATTTAATTTATTCTTTATTGCGACGTTATCATTTTACATTGAAAATTATTGAAGAAGTGAAAAGAAAAAACCCAATATGTCCCCATAATTATGTGCCAATGTTACTGAAATGGTTAAATAAAATGTGATTAATTTCTAAAAACGTAAACTAGTATTTTGCGTTATGATGGTTGAATTTGAGAAATGTTTTTTTTATTTTTTTTATTGCTTTGATGGGTAGACAAGATTACAGCCTGGGGTTAGGTGGTTATTGAAGCCCATAGACATCTACAACGTAAATGCCGCCATCAACCTTGAGAGATATGAGTTCTAAGGTCTCGTTATAGTTACAATGGCTACCCAACCCTTCAAACCGAAACGCATTACTGCTTCACGGCAGAAACAAGCAGGACGGTGGCACCTACCCGTGCGGACTCATAAGAGGTCCTACCACCAGTGAATTGTTCAACGGTTATTAGTTTAGTATAATGAAGTTAATGAAATAAAGCCCAATTGCACGTAGAGATGAAAGATGATGATGATGCACATAGAACTGAAAGAAGTCGTCGTGGCCTAAAGGATAAGGCGGTGGTGTTAATATCGAGCGCTACGACTATGTCGGAGTTCAAATCCCGCAGACATGTTCCAATTTTTCTAATGAAATACGTACTTTGAATACCTTTCACGATGAAGGATTAACATTGTGAATTGTGTAATAAAAAAAATTTGAATGATAACTATTGAGACATAGACCTCAACGGATAATAAATAATAATAATAATAAACTAATTAGAAACAAACTTAAGAGCATTAACGAATGCCTTCGCAGATCCATTGAAGGCTTTTTTGCCTTCAGCAGTTTGTAAAATCTTATTTTCAGTACATACGTACTCTATACGTCACTCATTAAACATCCCAGGTTCATCCATTTAGACGGCTGGTTACAAATCACGGTTTCGGAGAGCCACAAACGACGCCGCCACGTGTCCCCCAGTACCCGAGGACATAATCTAAATGCTAATATATCTACGTCAACGATACGGTTTGACATGTCCGCTTNCTTCAGCAGTTTGTAAAATCTTATTTTCAGTACATACGTACTCTATACGTCACTCATTAAACATCCCAGGTTCATCCATTTAGACGGCTGGTTACAAATCACGGTTTCGGAGAGCCACAAACGACGCCGCCACGTGTCCCCCAGTACCCGAGGACATAATCTAAATGCTAATATATCTACGTCAACGATACGGTTTGACGTGTCCGCTTCCCTCTCTCTCTCTCTCTCTCTCTCTCTCTCTCTCTCTTTCTCTCTCTTTCTCTCGATAGCGCAAATGTAAGGGAATTGCGTTCCTTAGACATGCGTTTTGTATTGCTTCGTACTTTACTGCAATCAGAATGACTTGATTAACGTTGACCGTCATTATTTTAACCGACTTAAGTAAATAAGGATGTTTCTCAATTGTGGTTTTTTTGACTTCTTTAAATTTTAGACATCCATGTTTTGTGTTTGACAAGCGGCCAGTGACACAAGCCATTATTACTATTAATTTGTAATGCGCTGGGTCTACAATAATGTATCTCCCTCTCTCTCTCACTTCTCTTTCTCTCTAATCTATTTTTAAGAAGTGCATTAAAAAAACTAGATTTAAAATAGGAACGAATAAAAGTTGAGGCCAATAGCCAAAGCCAATCGTTGTCATAAGATGCATTGATAATGTCTGCTCTTCGAACGATTTAAAGCCGCGGATGGGACTTTGCCTGTCCGAATCTAATTCTTTAGACGGATCTGCGGCTCGATCTCTCGCTCCAGCTCTTGATGCCAATCGCCTTGAGCTCTGGTTTAGTGCGTTCTAACCACTTTAGCTTATCATTGACGGGTCTAGCCAAACGCATGGATTAAACTTAAAGAACGACTAGAGACTAGTTGGCTAGGCTAGGCGGTGTACCGGCGGTTTTATCTAGCCTACAATGTATCCATAAACACACTCCAGTGTGCTTAGTGCGAGTTCTTTAACATTCTCGATAGCGTAAAAGTTAACCCAATTTTGTATGCAGTTGGAACAGCGCCCCTAGCGGCAAACGTACGCAAACGATCCCATTCCATACTTGAATATGAGTTAACTTTTACGCTATCGAGATCGTTAGAAAACTCGCACTAAGCACACAGAAACATAAAACGACCCAAAATAATAACAGAAACATTCTGTAAGCGGTGTATTCGTTATGTAATCACAAAATCTACTTCATTATGACGCTGAGAAACGCTCCCGGCCATACATTTTGCTTCTTATGAATATGAATGAGAGATAACCACGAGTCCTCGATAACAGTTATTGTTATTTTGTATATAAACGTATCGATACGTTTTATCGCGTTCGGCATTCGTAAGGAAATTTACGAGACAATCGATTGCGTAATACGAATTCTTAGTTATGAATTTACGTGTTTTCGTAATAACTTGGAACGTTAATGTTGTTTTTATCGATTTATAACGACTTTCGAGTTACGGTACGACTCTTTTGTGATGTATCGATTTTTGTATAAAGTTTTAATACTAGTGTAGTGTAGCTTTAATTTTTAAGGTTTTTTTGTTTTTAATTGAACTGGAAACTTTTTAGTGTGATTGTAGAACTCGATGAAACAAAAATGGCACATGAAGTGTGACACTAAATAAAGACCAACAGCATACACATCTATGTATGTATAAGAATTAACTTAAACTGATCACATGTTTCTCTTTTTATTTTTTATTGCTAACGAACGAGCTCACAACCCACCTGGTGCTAAGTGGTTACTGGAGCCCATGGACATCTACAACGTAAATTCGCCTTGAGATATAAGTTCTAAGATTTCAGTATAGTTACAACGACTGCCCCATCCTTCAAACCGAAACGTATTACTGCTTCACGGCACAAATATTAGATTTCCTAAACAGTACAAACATTATTTATATATGTGCAGTCTCTTAAATAAATATGTATGAAAAAACTTCTTCAGCTATTTCAATGGACCACATTTAATTGAAGTTCAATTAAAAACATAGAACTGTTGATGGTAATCTATATATATAAAAATGAATTGCTGTTCGTTAGTCTCGCTAAAACTCGAGAACGGGTAGACCGATTCGACTAATTTTGGTCTTGAATTATTTGTGGAAGTCCAGAGAGGGTTTAAAAGGTAGATAAATATGAAAATGCTCGGAATTAAATAAAAATAACAATTTTGTTTTTCCTTTGATGTGTCCCCCGTCGGACAGGGATTCCTTTTGTTTGTTTTAAGTTTATTTGATACAAAAGCTTAGGTCTTTTATTTATCGATTGAGGCAGTACGAAGTCTGCCGGGTCAGCTAGTTTGAAAATAAATTACTACTCTAAAAGATATGAAAATTACAAATCACAATCCATTCGCATGATCGCCACGCGAAACTAATAAAGAAATGCGGGCGACTGAAAAGCACACAAAGGCCTTCGTCTCTCCAAAAAATCCAGCCTCCGTACCGTTTGATATTAATCCCGAGCCAATGATCGCTTCTGATAAGAGATTTTCTTTCGATCGTGCAGTAATGGGAAGTTTCTGCGCCGTCGGACTCGGCCATTTAAGTTTAATAACGTTTTGTATAGTATGGCTCGCGTCCGAGCTTGTGCTGCCTTCGTTAGCTTTCCGATTATGCTCGTGCATAAAGTAAGATTTAAAAAAAGAGAACTATTTTTACTATTATTATTTGTAACCAACGATTGCGGAAAAGAAGTTTTCGATGCACGTGCTATGTGTTCCTTTTTTGAATGCATCATCGATACGATTCGTAGAGGTTATTCTGACGCGACTCGTGCTACCTTCGTTAGATTTCCAGTTACGCTCGTGCATAACGTAAGATTTAAAAAAAGATAACTATTTTTATGATTATTATTTGTAACCAATGATTGCGGAAAAGAAGTTTTCGATGCACGCGGTATGTGTTCCTTTATTGAATGTGTCATCGATACGATTCGTAGAGGTTATTCTGACGCGACTCGTGCTACCTTCGTTAGATTTCCAGTTACGCTCGTGCATAACGTAAGATTTAAAAAAAGATAACTATTTTTATGATTATTATTTGTAACCAATGATTGCGGAAANTTGGCCTCCAGTTGTCCTTTGTGTAGGCCGTAGTCCAAAATTCATCCAAAGCAGCGCGTCTTCGTCTTCCAGCAAATAACTACCGCCACTTGCAATGATTCCAATGGTCGCTGAATCTTGAATTTGGCTCGATGGTCCAAAAAATGGTGCGGCTTGCGATTTTATTTGCTGGTTGAGAGGCTTGGTGAATTCAGGTTTTTGAGAAATAAAACTGTTTTGTCTGTGGCGTATTTTTTCTCGTTATAATGTTAGGTGTTTATTGTTCAAACTTTTTTACATGAATGAAATGGTGTGTGTTACACGAATCGAGGATTGGGGGGTAAGGGGAACAATATGGACGACCAATCGCGTTACTGAAAATTTGCATATCATCGTCCCCTACGCGTCCATCACTAATAGGTACGAGTACGATCTCGAACAAACTTCGTTCCAATAATTATATATTAATATACAAGAATTGCTCATTTAAAGGTATAAGATTAAAAAACAAACCTATCAATAATATAAAAATGCAAAAGATTTCCATGAAGTAAATAATTTCTTAAATTAATCCGGATCGCGTGGACAACCAATTAGTCGTCGTTACGTAATAATTCGATAAAACTTCCGAAGTACCTACGTTTCCCATTTACTTTTCTCAGTCTTTGAAATTGATACTAATTGTTCAACTTTTATTGCGGTTAATTTCGAAGATTTTTTTCGCTGTTGTTTTATCCGAAAATTAGTTATATTCAACCGAAGAGTACTTCAATTTCGTTGACTGATTTTTTTGGCAGAAAATTGAGTTCGGTCTCTTTTAAACTCACTTCAATCTTTCACTCCTGGATTAAGATTTTAGTGACATTTTACATTCATGTAATCTGATATTTTTTACAGAATACCTTTCATCAATGCATTGAACTAAATAGCCACATTCGAGGTTATGGATTGTAGAGCGTCTTGTGAACCCACATGGGCTATTTCTGTCGTAAAGCAGTGATGCATCCGATTTGAATAACAGTAACCGATGCCACACTATACAATTCAATGTTTTATCTAGTATTTCAAATTAGGTAGTCACATTTACGTGGTCATGTCTATGAACTCTGTTAAGCACGTAACAACAGTTGGGCTGTGAGCTAGTATGAGACGAAAAATATATTGACTGTACAAAGTGTAGTGATCGACTGAGGAGTGAGGAGTGACGATACAGTACCGTAAGTATCGGCATCAACTAACTGAGACTAACTATTCCCTCAAGACCACTGTAAAAAATGTTTTCGGCGCCCGGTAATGCTTTTGTGATTTCATTCAGTGCTTGAAGAATTATTAATTAAAATCCTTAAAAAATTGAAGTTCATATTTTCAATCCACGTCATTTCAAGTTAACTTATAACATGCCAAAATAACATAATCAGGTGAAATGTTTTAATCGTGGTCTTTTGAAAAACAAAGATTTGTTTAATTTAAAGCCTATATTATGTCTATTTACCTATTTACTATTATCTATTTACACTGTAAGCTTATTTTTAGAACGATGTAAATTGCAGAACTGCTATTTACTTTCTATCGCCGTTATTTTAATGTAAGATAAACATGAATGAAAGTTGTTAGTGTATGTCCATAAATTTACTTTATTCGACCTTGAACAAGCCAAATATCATTATAGGAATATAAATGTTTGTTGACCAATAAACACGAAAGAATTTGCCCAAAGCCCTCCAATTATGGATATAGCGTGTTATTTTCCTCACCAAAATCATATTTGCCACTCCATTTTCACGCAGTACTGCACTATTATCTAATATTACAATAGAATAATTTGCGATTAGGCCCTCCAATCCCATTATTTTCTATAATCCATGTGTATCGTTGTACTCTACAAGGTCTTTTTAGGTAGTAAACAGGTTACATAAGCTTTGTTCGTTCATTTATATATTCAATAAAGAAAATATCCTTAACATGATCATACATTTTGTCTGCGTAGAATCTAACACATTCTAGTCATAGATATAAGTGAATGCTATAATAATTAATACTTTATGTCTGTAAAATCATTTGTATCTACAAATAAAATTATGAAGAAAAAAAAAACAGATTGTTTTCACAAGAGATATTTGTTAAGATTTAAGAAATTTACATTTAACATAACAAAGAAAGATAATCTTCTAGATTAAGATAATTGAAGTTAATACTAATAATAATGATGAAATATGACGACGCTTGTAGCTGAAAGTAAGTATTGTACTTTTTGACGAAGCATGTTGCGGATAATAATATGTTTAAAAAAAGTATTATTTCATTATTGCGAAAAATAAAGATATTTATAATAATGATTATTATATTAGTCGTAGAACTTGAAACTTCACAAATTGTGAAATATGTCATTGTCGTGTTCGCGATTTGAAGATCTGAATGCAATAATATTGCTCGAGAAACGTGACATTGAATGGCGTAAATAGGTTTTGGAAAGTGAATTTTTTTAATATTTCTATATTTACCACAATCTTACAAAGATAACCAACCACGCATTTCAAGTGCTTTAAAAACAAAAATTCACCCAAACCAACAAAATCCAATTGACCACGGATAACGTTGTGGTGCCGAGTCAATCAATTTATTGGGTTTAGTACAATGCCTAAGAGATTACCCGCTACCGAAGCATTCGAGTATGTTATTTCGGTTTATATCCCTTTGTGCCGACTCGCTTCGACGGGAGAAACGGAAGTGCGCTGAATACGAAGAAAATTACAGCTTCAAATTTTATTAGCTCGGAAAAGACTGTTGTAAAACTATTTTATTGATAGTCAGATCTACAAGATTGTAGAAAATATCTGAATCCCCCATTTATTGTATCAAAATATATGGAATAGACTATGCTATTTACATTTTTTCGCATTTTAGTCTACAAATTTAAGGATGGTCGCGGCATTTTGCTAGTGGTAGGACTTCTTGTGAGTCCGCGCGGGTAGGTACTACCGCCCTGTCTATTTCTGCCGTGAAGCAGTAATGCGTTTCGGTTTAAAGGGTGGGGCAGCCCTTGTAAATATACTGAGATCATAGAACTTATATCTCAAGGTGGGTCGCGCATTTACGTTGTAGATGTCTATTTGCTCCTGGTGTTAAGTGGTTACCGGAGCCCATAGACATCCACAACGTAAATGTCGCCACCCACCTTGAGATATAAATTCTTAGGTGTCAGTTTTTAACATAAGAATTGTGCAGGATTACGTCACATTATCAAGGAGATAATTGAGTGAATGCATGTTAGGTCGGGGTGGTCGCCCGGTCGCAGACGGGACCCATAGCGCCCAATCTGCGTGCTGTGGGTCTCGTCTGCGGAGGAGATGCTGGACTCCTACCGGGCGCGTCCGTAGGTGGCGGATAACGGGATCCTCTGGGCGACATTCCCAGAGGTATCGTCCGATCTTTTTCGTTGCAAGGATTCTTAGGTTTTAGGTCCTAGGTATAGGGTTAGGTTTAGATGTAGGTTAAGGTCCTAGGTTTAGGATTAGGTTANGATTCGCCTCGAAGGCTCCGTCGGCTGGGCGTCCTTGGGGTGAGCCGCGCCGTCTGGTTGTAGTGTTGACCGCGGTAACCCCCCTACCTCATCCGGGTTCTGATCTCGGAGGGGATCGGACGTCGGGTGTAAGAGTGCAGGGGAGTCGTTTAGTGGGTGGGCCCTAAAATCCTTGGGCCCGCGGTCTGCTCACAACACCGTGCAGATCGTAGAGTCTCACATACCCCGCGCGCCCCTTTTGCGCGGGGACCTCGTAGGAGGTTCGGCCCTCTACCCGAAAAAAAAAAAAAAAAAAAAAGGTCGGGGTGGTCAAGTTCACCAATATATTGTATCTAATTGAACATACTATTTTCATAGGTCTCCCCAGTGAAGTATATAAAAGAAAAAGCGTGTGTGATGTAACGTATTAAATATCCCGGAAACGGAACTATAAACCTGAAACGGACAGATGAAGTTTTCCGCAGTGATGAGTAAGCTGGGATTTTGAAAGGGCATATAAAGCCTTCGAAACGATGGAGCTCGGTTGAATAGGATTGATTTCGACGCTGTTGGCGAATCGAAACAGAACTTAGTATATTAGGCTCATCTGTAATTCTCTTGCGTAATTTCTCATGTGTTTTCCTGTTAATGTAGATTTGAATGAGCGAGTTTAAGTCAATGGCGGATCCAGGGGGGGTCATGGGGGTCATGACCACCCCCTGAGCTGGTTCCAGGATTTAGGTGGACCACTAATTGAATATAATGATTTTATTTATATATTTTGTCACCATACAGATTTTATGTAACTACATACCTTCAATATTTAATTAATTTAATATAATATAATAACTTTGTATAATGGCAAACGTCTGGGAACGAACGCTTCTAAATTTGACTATATTATTATGACCCCCTCCTGGCGCCAAAGCTGGATCCGCCCTTGGTTTAAGTCCCTGTATTCTTGTCAGCTGTAGAATTGTATCAATGTAATCCATTAAGTTCTATAATATAATGAATACATGTTTAGTAGGTAATGCATAAACAACAATGTTAAGTACCTACAACGGCGATTTCCTTCTGACTAAAAAAAAAAGTACCTACCTCAACAAAATATATTTGTCATCTAAATAATGCATTATCTAACGTTTATGTTCATACTAGCGACCCGCCCTCGCTTTGCTTCGGAAACTGTAATTTATTACTAATTTCTCCACTATTTAATTGATGTTATTATACATATAAACCTTCCTCTTCAATCACTCTATCTATTAAAAAAAACCGCATCAAAATCCGTTGCGTAGTTTTAAAGTTTTAAGCATACATAGGGACAGACAGATATAGGGGCAGAGAAAGCGACTTTGTTTTATACTATGTAGTGATACTAACCATTTATTAATATTGATGAGATACTTAGTGGTAATGATTTTATATTTAGACTTACAATTGATGCTTTTCAAAGCAAATTCAACCTAGAATTACATCTGAGGATAAATCACAAAAAGAAAGTACCAGAAAAC
The DNA here is from genome assembly GCF_003987935.1 of Bombyx mandarina. The sequence goes on along the minus strand of NW_021011498.1, from coordinate 3,533,389 downwards.
GAGTCAGGGTTGACGGTATGTTTGATATGCAATATAATAATTTTGTACAAATTGTCATTGGGGAAAATATTTTCGAGTTTCAAGTTTGCACTGTGTACCCTGTCATGGTGTATCGTTTTTGTAATTAAACATTTTGCAACTGATGTTTGACAAGATTAATTTTACATCAATAGGCCGCGATTTCTTAAATGAATTCCCAATGAAATATCTCTTGACCGTCGAAAGTAACAGAAACGAGTCTAATGAGTTTTTAATGTAAATAAAATGTAATTGCTATGGCCGAAAGACGGAATTAATTATAATCTCATACGATTTTTGGGGTACGAATAGAGTAGTAAATATAATGTGCCATCCATGTTGTAAACTGTTTTGACTACTTCTTATTGTATTTAATATTTTCGTTTTGCATATTATTTTTTTATAATATATTATTTTTTTATTGCTTAGATTGGTGGACGAGCTCATATCCCGCCTGATGTAAATGGTTACCGGAGCCCATTGCCATCTACAACATAAATGCCGCCACCCACCTTGAGACATTAGTTGTAAGGTCTCACTTTTAACAGTACAACGTCTGCCCCACCCTTCAAACCGAAACGCGTTACTGCTTCACGGCAGAAATAGGCAGGTTGGTGGTAGCTACCCGTGCGGACCCACAAGACGGATGTCTACCAGTAAAAATGTTTGTAAATGTATGTGCAGTCATGTATTTCCTAAATATTGTAACGTGAGTTATTTATCGTTTGTAAAAAAACACTAATTAAAAAAAACTAAACTAAAAAACAAGCAATTATAGACATTCCAAATAAAAAACAGAAAATAAATTTATTGTATTATAAAAAAAGTTTGACCTTTGACCTCATACTTTCGATTTACTAGTCTTCATCAGACGGTCAAGCTTGAAAGAGCTACAACACGAAATTCTACCGATAAGCTGTAGAGCTGTCGGTGTAGGCACACTGCGGACTTTGGGACCATTGTTACCTTGAACTCGTTCAAAACCGATATGCCATTACAACGGGCAGCCAAGATTTACGTAGAAGACAACGCAAAGTCCACATCCCAAAATCAATTGTTCTCTTATTATCCTCCCTCTATCAGGAGCTTTCGGCGTCCGTAACTTAAGATCATAGAATATATAAGAGACCAGAGGGTATTCAGATTTCGTTTATAGCAATACTAAGTTTTACAAGTGACTTTGCTCCGTTAATCTAGAAAAAAGACATCCCTGTAGAACTTTGCCTTTTTTTGATGCAAGATCTGTATGTACCTCGGAAAACGTGTATGCAAATCATGATTATCTTTAGAGCAGTTAGATGCAAGGTCTGTATGTACCTCGGAAAACGCGTATGCAAATCATGATTATCTTTAGAGTAGTTAGGATGTGAAAGTGGAACAAAAAACAACTCACTCCCGCATTTATGAAATTAGTAAGGATAAAACAACTAGCTACTTACTTACTGATTTCTAGTCGAACATGAATCATTGCACTTCATTCGTAAAAAAATCTTATCTTTCATCTCTATATATAAAAATGAATTGCTGTTCGTTAGTCTCGCTAAAACTCGAGAACGACTCAACCGATTTGGCTAATTTTGGTCTTGAATTACTTGTGGAAGTCCAGAGAAGGTTTAAAAGGTGGATAAATATGAAAATGCTTGGAATTAAATAAAAATAACAATTTTTATTTAATTCGATAATTAATTTTTATTTATGTGTCCCCCGTCGGACGGATTCCTTTTGTTTGTTTTAAGTTTATTTTATACAAAAGTTTAGGTGTTTTATTTATCGAATGAGGTACTACGAAGTCTGCCGGGTCAGCTAGTTTATTATTATAAAGTTTCTAAACATTGATAGTATTGATTAGTATTTCTTTAGTAATTGTTATTAGTCATTGATAGTACGTCTATTGTGAAAACTCAAAGAGATTGGTAAATCTATTTTTAGAAATGTAATATTATTATGTATTCACGCACGTTCAAAACAGCTCGAGGCATGAGAGCGTAACTGAAATACACAGTCGTGTTTAATTAAAACACGTTTTTTTATTGCTTTTTTCACAAATACTGATATCATCGATGTTATTGATTATTCGCTTACTATAATATTTAATCTGGTTTCATTGACTCATTATCTGTAAGTTTTATATTATAGAATCAGTATATAGGAATGTAAGGCACTTCATCTAGTCACTTAGTAGCACCGTAGCAACGTAGCACCGTAGCACCGTAGCAACGTAGCAACGTAACACCCTTATCCTAAAATATAAGTTTGTCGGCGCAGTGCCAAGGATGGCTAAGCGGTACTTTCCGTCACCACTCGTATTTGGTTGAACTCAGTTTAGTCAATAAAACTTTTGAATAATAATTATTGAAACTCAACACACACAACTTTCACAATGACAGGGTAAACCGACAGTTTCGTTCAACATACCGACAGACCGACTGACTGACTGACTGACTGTCAGAGACTCACTGCTGAGACGGACGGAATCACTGTCTGACACGAATGCCACGACTCTGTCCACGTACCGCCATTTTATACTGTGGCGTTACGGAGTCTACCCTACATTTTGTGATATTTATCAAAATCAATAATAATCAAAACAACGTCTTAATATTACTAAAAGTCGTTAACCACGACAAGTTAATATCTAAAATATAGGACTTAGTCGCATAGTCAGCTTAAAATATCTGACAATATACATACAACATATGATATATCAAAGGCTTAGTTAAATTACGATTAACTAATCTAAATTTTACCAACAGTCAAAGATAGAAATATTGCTGCATTTACCCACTAAATGAGCCTTTAAATTAGGTACACTTATTTGAATATATTTATGTGTGTTAAATTATCTACGCGACAAACTTTGTATATTACTTTTTTCTATTTTTTCTTTAATTGACCGTCTGGAATTTATAATAGAAATAAGGACACCAACTACACACTACACTATCAACACTAGTCAGATTAAATTTGTATACATTTATTAAATTTGTATTTAGCTTCAATCGAAATAAATATGTAATCACTTTCTCGAACAACCATAATGAAACAGAACTAAAAGTGAATTAACAGAAAAAGTTAAATTTGCGTGGAGGCTATCCGCTCATAACAATTAGTGGTAACTCAACCCGCGTAGGTGTCTCAATGTGTCCTTTGGGTACACCTGCCTTCCCTTCGTACCCGACGGTAGTAGTCGTAGTCATTACATTAATATGTATCGTCGTGAACTCTGATACTCGTAGACGGACCGCAATATAAAATTACAGTCTTTAGTCAGTCAGACAAATTACAGCCAGTCTCATCATTATTATGTAATCGGTTTAATTCCTAGTGTATTTATAACTTAACTAGCGGCCCGCTCCGGCTCCGCTCGGGTCTTTAACAAAAATTTCAACGATATTTGACGTTTTTTTATTTAAAAAAATAAAAGAGCACTTATTGCGGCGTAACTATAATAGTTGGACATATGCTGTCGCGAAACTTTTTGTAAATAATAATGTGTTCTACAAAGTTGTAGTACATTATTTTGTTCTATCATCAATACCTTTCGCAGGGCACGCGAAGTAAAGAATATTGTAGGTATTTTTTTTACACCTTGGGTTACATTATTGGAGTTTTAGTAAGGATCCCTAATTTTTTCAAAAAAATATTATAGACTTTGTCACTCGCACTCGGGAATAGTGTAGCTTCCAAGCAGTGAAATAATTTTTCAAATCGGTTTAGTAGTTTCGGAGCCTATTCAATACACAAATCTTTCCTCTTTATAATATTAGTATCGAAGTATAGATATAGATTACTGGTAGAAAGGCGTCTTGTGAGCCAGCACGGGTAGGTACCACCGCCCTGCCTATTTCTGCCGTGAAGCAGTAATGCGTTTCGGCTTCAAAGATGGAGCAGCCGTTGCACTGTAAAAGTGACTTAGATAGAACTCATGTCTCAAGGTGGGTGGCAGTTTTCACACTGTCGATTCCATGTTGAGGCCATTTTAGAGCCCTTCAGAAAACTTTCTGTTGATGACTCCAGTAGATTGAGTAACGTTATACGATTACCTTTTCAATATCAAACTGATTAGTATCCCTGATTAGTATATAATATTGGCCTAGCCACAGAAAATCTATTATCGCTGATCCCGCAATTTACATACATACTTAAACCTATTTCGGAGATATTAAATATAACGATATATGCCTATCTATATTGTGAGTTTTGAATTTGTTATGTATTATTTATTACTGTTAGGGTTATCCTTTGATACAATAGTACCTCTTCGGTCAGGAAGACATCGCTATATGTGATAAAACTGCCAGTTGTAACATTTTTTCTTTAGTAGTTTAAGATCTACTGCCTTATTTACATGCGATCGTGCAATAAAGATTTACCAAAATATTTACTTTGGATTCCACTTTTTTTAATTTTCGTGCTGACAATATTGATGACAATAAAGATTGTTGTCACGTAGGGACGCATATTAAAATCTACAAATCTACAGTTCAATGCTCTGCAATTCCGAGCAATTGTGTATTCACGTACGTCGTACGTGAAGTAGTGAGAATTTAAAAGAACATTTTTCTTTCTGCACTTAAATTCAATTTAAGTAGTAAGTTTCTCTAACTTAGTTTCTTTAACATGCGTCCAAATAATGCAGTTTAAGTTTGAAAAATACAGAAAGTCTGACGTTTGATATTTTAAAAAATATAGAGTGGATCCTCTTTCCTTCTTTTACTTTTTTTAAAAACGGCAGCAGCACTGACGTCAATATCATTTTTGTCAAGGAATACAATTAAAATCAACATATATTTTTCGTTAAATAGAAACTACATTAATATATATCTAGACATAACTAGAACTACATTTATTGTGCCAATAATACTATACCAAGTTTTAATTTAATGATATATATAACGCGCGAATGACTAGAACACAAAAAAACACACGTACCTAAATATATTATATCAAACATCAAGAAGAAGATAATACAGGGTGGCCCATAAGTCCTTTGAAAAGTAAAATTTGAATAAAACGAACAGGGCGCGCGTGAGCGGTGCAGGGGAAGCGGGGGGAGTAGCTTCGGTTTCTGGGAATTTAGTCGCGATGGAGCGTTTTACCGGAGCGGACCGTGCGTTTTGTGTGCGCGAGTTTTATAAAAACGACAATTCGGCAACCGTTGCGCGGCGTAAATTTCGAGAACACAAAGGTTTACACAACTTTGACGACACTCCAACTCTTCAAACGATTAAGAACTGGGTTGCTAAGTTCGAGGAGACCGGTTCGACGTTAGATAAACCGCGGTTGGGTCGCCCAAGGACGTCACGTACGGAACAAAACATAGACACAGTGACACAGTCTATTCGCGAAAATCCGACACAGTCAACTCGTAAGCGCGCCAGAGCATTAAACGTATCCAGGACATCGTTACAACGGATTTTGAAGAAAGATTTACATATGCACCCTTACAAAATTCAGTTGGTTCAAGAATTAAAGGAAACTGACGGTATTCAAAGACAAAATTATGCGAATGAAATGTTGAATCGGTTTACTTCCTTCAATAACATAATGTTCTCTGACGAGGCTCATTTCCATCTTAACGGGCATGTTAGTAAACAAAATTGCCGCTATTGGAGCCCCATCAATCCAAAACTTAAGCATCAGAAGCCCTTACATAGTCCGAAAGTGACTGTTTGGGCCGCTATGTCAGCCCATGGTATCCTAGGGCCTTACTTCTTTGAGGATGGCAGAGGGCGCGCAGTTACTGTTACGTCGGAGCGATATGTGGCTATGATCGAAGAGTTTTTCATACCAGAATTGCAAAACTTTTCAGGCTTTAATGCCAGGACGTGGTTTCAACAGGATGGGGCCACTTCTCACACCTCTAACACTGCTATGCCCGTTATCCGTCAACTTTTTCCTGGCAAAGTTATCTCTAAGAGAGGAGACATTTCCTGGCCTCCACGTAGTCCAGATCTGACCCCGATGGATTTTTTTTTGTGGGGCTACCTTAAGGCTAAAGTATACGACACAAACCCGCGGTCAATTGAGGCCCTAAAAGAAAACATCCGCAGAGAAATGACAAGCATTTCAGCAGTGACGTGCCGCGCAGTCATCGACAATTTTAGACGTCGTTTGCAAGAGTGCCGTGATCGCAACGGATTACATTTAGGAGATGTTATTTTCAAAAAATAATTCCCGTTTTTTAAGCTTTTTATGTAAATAAAAATTTAATTCATAATGTAATTAGTTTTATTTTAATAAATTTTTTTTCATATCAAAGGACTTATGGGCCACCCTGTATAACAATACAGTTACTTTTAGTTGTAATTTGATTTTTGGTAAATATTTCCTATTATTCTATCAATTTTAAATTTCTCTACATACTCATGATATCACTTTGGGTATACTGATATAAATATTATAGAGTTACTTTATTTAAACTCAGAAAGCATACCGTCGTCTAGGATGTATTCAAATTGATCTACTGGAGCATGTAAATGTGCTGTGAGGCGTGCCGAATACATTAACGAGTCGAAACCCTTTAACTAGCATACATCTTGGAAATCTAAAATTAAACATTCCTGATTTCAATCATAATTATATACATAGTATAAAACAAAGTCGCTTTCTCTGTCCCTATATCTGTCTGTCTCTATGTATGCTTAAATCTTTAAAACTACGCAACGGATTTTGATGCGTTTTTTTTAATAGATAGAGTGATTGAAGAGGAAGATTCATATGTATAATAACATCCATTAAATAGTGGAGAAATCAATAATAAATTACAGTTTCCGAAGCGAAGCGAGGGCGGGTCGCTAGTTAAAACTATTTTATGGTTTAATATCGCGTTTATTGTTTCGGACATATCGAATACGTTTTGACGGTCACGAACGATTCAATCGACCGACTAACGCGAGATAATACTGTAAAGTAATTTGAGTTGTGTGTACGACTCGCAAAAATAAAAGAAGAGGAATGTAGAATAGCGATCGCAGCGCATAAAATAAAAGTTACACTGTATGACCTCTTGTGTGTCTGCACGGGTAGGTACCACCACCCTGCCTATTTCTGCCGTGAAGCAGTAATGCGTTTCGGTTTGAAGGGTGGGGCAGCCGTTGTAACTATACTGAGACCTTAGAACTTATATCTCAAGGTGTGTGGCGCATTTACGCTATAGATGTCTATGAGCTCCATAACCACTTAACACCAGGTGGGCTGTGAGCTCGTCCACCCATCTAAGCAGTAAATAAAATATATATAGAATAAGAATATAATGTGCTGTAGTTTGCTCATTTTTCTCAATTGATTCTTGAAGCCTTCAAACTCAATCACGAACATGATAGCTCACAGGCGTCACGTGGATGCTATCGACTTTGAAACACGGAGGTGATATTCAATCCGTGCACAACATTGACCTCGCTCCCTCGATTAAAAGACTGCACAAGAAAGAATCGATTCTTCAAAACAGAGCTCTTGTTTTATGTCACAAAAACTTTGCTCAAACAGATAGGTGTTTTTTACGAAGAACATTTATCAAATGAAAAAGTGATTTTTCTAAAGAAAGAGTACTAGACAATCTAGCTTAACGGAATTTAATCAATCTCTAGCGTCATTAGTGCCATAATGACTAAAGATTTACCAAATTTGGCTTACAGCGTTTTATTTTTATTTTTTATTATTGCTTAGATTGGTGGACGAGCTCACAGTCCACCTGGTGTTAAGTGGTTACTGGAGCCCATAGACATCCATAACGTAAATGCGCCACCCATCTTGAGATACAAGTTCTAAGGTCTCAGTATAGTTACAACGGCTGCCCCGCCCTTCAAGCCGAAACGCATTACTGCTTCACGGCAGAAACAGGCAGGGTGGTGGTACCCACCCGCGCGGACTCACAAGAGGTCCTACCACCAGTAAAAAACGTGTACCTATTACAATTTCTAGATTCCTATAAACGAAAATTAGTATCTAAAAATATTTTATTCAGATATACTTTTACATGTGTTTTTAAATGGTCACTACTTTACGACCGTTTCGGATTGCACTTTGAGCACTAAGATGAAACTCCGTGAAGAATAGTTCTGGGAAGAATATCCGTACTTGCTTTTCCTAAAATATATGTCCATTACACAAAGTTTTTGGGTCAGGTAACTAGAAGAAACGGGTCGGCGGTACCGAGCACTGAACGAGGATTTTTTGGCCCTGTCGTTATGTGAAGGACAAATTAACGCGTTTTTGTCATCAATACGGTCACTGACTATATGTACCATATTATAGTACATACCTACTTAAAATAGTACAGATTAAGGACTTCGACATTGTTACTATTTTGAACAAGAATGTGTTAATAAACTGTACAAAATAAATACTGGAATGCTTACGTAAATACATAATTCTTATGTTGCCACAATGTGTATAAAATAATTTAGATACCATAGAGATCGAAATTTAAATATGTTCTCTTTTAAAAATTTTTTTTTTTTTTAATAATGCATTTTCAATATTCAAAAAGAAATGTGTATTCTAATTGCATTAATATAATGGGTAACTTCAAAATAGAGAGCGTCATTTCATGAACAAAATAGACTCGCAAAGAATCAATTATTGTCATCAATTATTTCCAGTAATCGAGTGGTAAATTAAGAAGAGTATTGATTTGATACACCAGATGTTCTAGGGAGTCCCCGAGCTTTTTGTTATTGTTTTGGGAGCTCAGAGACATCAGCCTAACTGATGTTATCCATTTTAAAGACACAAGGCTTAAATCTTAATTGTATTCTACAACCGTTCTCGACCAAACAGAAATTTGCGGGATAAATACACCTACCCGTGCGCGTTGAAAAACCTCCCTGATACCAGTAATTACGTAAATTTATTAAGTAAGCTATAATAAAGACATTTTTGGATAAAACAAATATACACATCTCATCGGCCTATATTGTTCTTAACAAATTCATACTATAGGAAATCACAAGTCATTCACTTGAAGTCTCCGCCCACCAGTTCTCCTTGTTTTGCCAATGACACGTCTTTAGTTTCGACGGACGCTATCAATCTTGGTTTATTCATTAGCATTTCCACCGATTATTTATAGTAAAAACAAAAAAGTTAGACTAAATTTGCATTTTTTTTATTTTATGGTAACGGCTAATGTTTATTGAGTAAAAAGAGTACATTAATGTACAAAAGTCAATATGTAGTCGTATTTTGTTATCATTATAGAAGACACGACTACATTAATTTACTACATTAATTAACACTTTCATTCTTCCAACTCTTTTTTGGGTCGTAATGAGATATTTTAATTGAAGTGGGAGGTAAGCGGTAAGTGGCTGCTAACATAAAATTTTAAGGGTGTTTTTCTTATGTTCTGTTGTTCTAATTACATTTTATTTTTTTGGTAAGTTATAGTTAATTAGCACGATAACAGAAATAAATTTCATATTTTTTAAATTTCTGACATATTAAAATATTTCTATCTTACCTTTTTAATGTTATTATTTACTGTACTTAGCCCTAATAATATTGATATATAAATATATTATATTATAAATGTATGTATTGTATAAATATACTATATTAGAAACAACACTAAAACTTTTTGTTTTACAAATTACAACTAACTTTTGCACAAGAATTGATAGAATCAAAATAAATATTATATATTATAATAAAATAGTGTAGTTTAATTTATAGACGCTTGTGTATATCCTTGATTTGCACTTTACCCGGTTCACTAAACGAAGCTTTCAGGAGCGAGGGAGCTCGCTAAGGACGTGTTATCGGAACAGCGTTCGAAACAGCACTAACGCAACAACCCCACAAAGCAATTGAATATGCAATTCCGAAAAGGGCATATCTCTGAAAATGTAAAATGTTCAGGAAATGAAAAAAAAACTGATTATTTTCTAAAGCAGTGCAAAATTTAAAATATTAACTTTTGAGATATATTTTAGTGTTTTTTTTTTTTTTTTATTGCTTAGCTGTGTGGACGAGCTCACAGCCCACCTGATGTTAAGTGGTTACTGGAGCCCATAGACATCTACAACGTAAATGCGCCACACACCTTGAGATATAGTTCTAAGGTCTCAGTATAGTCACAACGGCTGCCCCACCCTTCAAACCGAAACGCATTACTGCTTCACGGCAGAAATAGGCGGGGCGNATGTTAAGTGGTTACTGGAGCCCATAGACATCTACAACGTAAATGCGCCACACACCTTGAGATATAGTTCTAAGGTCTCAGTATAGTCACAACGGCTGCCCCACCCTTCAAACCGAAACGCATTACTGCTTCACGGCAGAAATAGGCGGGGCGGTGGTACCTATCCGTGCGGACTCACAAGAGGTCCTACCACCAGTAAAAGTGTTAATTAGCAATTGAAAATTACCGGAATTATTATAAAATGGGTGTAGGTAAGCCTCAAAACTACATATATATGAAAAAACGTATTTAACAAAATATGCGACATGTGCCCTTTTCGAAATTGCATATTCAATTAGATATTAAAAAAAAAAACTAATTCCATTTCTATGTATTAGTACCAGCTCTAAGTAGTAGTTGAAGCAGTACATACCAGGATTTTCACTTTATTTTCAACTTCCGTTTGAAACAGACTCGGAAGACACTGTTCAAATTAATTGGATAAAAGTCATTTAGATCGGAATGCTGCTTACTGTTGCTTGACGTTCTCAAAGTAAAAGAAAGTTGATATTTTTTATCTTGGAAGTCGCTTCCCTCCCTACCTCCCTAGAGTAAGTCAAGTTTTATCAGAATGTAATGAGATACTTTGCATCTTATTATAAAATCCTATTTATAATATAATAATATGATTTTTTTTCGGAAAACTTCTTTATATTTAAGAGTCAAACGTTGTTTTGTTTCTTGGTGTTATAGTAATTAGGCGATGTAAATTCCTTTTTGTGTACTCTATTTGGCAACTATATTTCTAATACGTGGTAGTAATTTAATATTTACTAGTTTGTTGCATGTGGTCCTGATTCGCAATACGTAAAATAAACGTTTTTTGATGTGAAACATCTATAGCCGCACGTAAAACAGATTTCTGGCGTGGTGACACATGTCGTGGCGACGCGTCGCCACGCTATATGATGGTATATATATATACAGTCTATATGCAGTAGTGTGCACGGTGTGGCGACGTATCGCCATGCGCAATCGACTGTGCGATTCTCTCCCACTCGATCCGGCGTTAAGCCATCTCTCTCGCTACACTGAGCTCGGATACCTATAGTGTATACTCCGTAGTGTATACAGTGTTGTTTACTACACATAACAGTACACATAACCTGTGTTTTACTTGAAAACAAATTATTTTTTCGTTATATTTTATTTTATCATTATGACATATTTAGTTCCTATCACAATCAGTTCTTTTCTGCATATTACTTTTACAAAATAATGTCAATGTTTCACATCTGCCAGGCGTCCCGTGACGGCTCACATTTTTTTCCCACAACTGTTTGGTTGTAGGGCACATAGCATTCACGCTGTGATTCCTATGGGCTCTGCTAACCACTTCATAATAGATGGTCGATGAGATAGCCTTCACAACTAGAGCAATAACAAAATTTAGGCTGATTGATTATTCAATATATATTTTTATTTAATTTATGTAGAGAATAATTTCAATTCACTTCCGCTTTCCTAATTGTGCTTTCTATAAATTTATTATTTGTCTTTTTCATATGCATGTTTTAAAAATAAAAGTAAAAGTAAAGCCATAAATACAAAACAAACATTTTATTTCCGTTTTTAAGACCACTTTATGACCATCACCCCGCAATTTTCATGTGGTAATCCGGTGATTCCCACCTGATCCTGAAAGTGTGTCATTTGTCAAGCTTTTTTACGTACTAACGCCTCACAATATTGCATTCTTTCGTTCTGATTAATAAGTTAATCTTTCTGTGGCCTGACAAGCTTATAAGAGACATTCATTGTCAATTGAACTCAGAGAGGATGTTTCGAATTCAAGAACAATTCGGTAATTGAATAAAGAGACGCGACCTCGTAAATTTGAACTATAGAAACATAAATCAGATGTATACCGAACAAATACGTTATTTTATTATTATTTTGTAATAAAAACGAAATTAAAATCCAATTTGATTTGTTGTGTCTCAAAAATTGTATAATACAAAAAAAAAGGATACGTTACCATTCTTTTGTACGTTGGCCTTGTTTCTGAGAATAAATTAGGTCCCCTTTTAAGCCTAAATTGTACCTTATGATAGTGCTCAGCCGCTGAAAAGGATTTATGTGGCCACGTTTGCGTCAAGAGAAAATTTGCTTTGTAATGAAGAATGCGTGAACACATCGCTGACTTTAAGTACTTTTGATGTATTTTCTTTAAATAAGCATGTCGTGTGCGGACCCCCAAGATTCATTCTGTAATATTGTTTTTCCACTAGTTTATCTGCTGTCATGCAATATTCAACTTTTGCTCACATATCGTTCGTCAACCTCATCTTCGAAGGTAGCTCGAATTAAGAGAATAAATAATTAATTAAGTGTAATATAAGTGTACCTTTTCAACAAGATGCCACAAAACCGAATAATTGGCACGTATTTTAGATTTAAGAAATCAGTTTCTATTTTGAGACTTCTATATACTTTCCATCAAACAAAGTAAACAATAAGGCATTCGCGTTGTGATATCTATAGGTTCCTGTAACCATTTAACACTAGATGAGACATGACCTCATTCGCGGAACTAGAGCAATAAAAAATGTAATTACTTTGTTTAACAAATGACCAACTATGAAAACTTGTGAACGAATTATTGGCTCGCGCTCTTCGTATTGTTCACTAAGTCTTAAATCGGCAATTATTTACGTAACAGACACGAATCATATAGCTGAGCTTCAGATAATGTATCGGAACATTTTAATGAAGTAGGTACGAAATTGTGAACAATGAGAGAACGTGTCTAATAAGACGATATGCTTACGGCAAAGCTGTAAACTCATGTTCATTAATTTTATAAAGCACATTGTTACCGTTGTCAATTATCTTTCGATTCTGATTAGTGGCTCGTAAGCTTAGTTTTTTTGGATTTCATAAGCACTTCGTTTACACGATTTCTATGTTACATTTTCTTTTACAATGCTTAATAAAATTCACGCTCACTGGAATAGTAACCACAACGCTCTCCGCGCATGTGATGGGGATAGGATAGGGATGCGTGGCCCTGCTTTTGTGTAAAGGACAAACAATTGCTATAATTCAGTAAATCTGCTCTCAGTTTTTCCACGGAAAATACCGAGGCTTTTAATAAGCATGCAACCGTAAAGCACAAATTAAAGCTATTCAGGACACTCGGAAAGAGAGCTTTTCCTAAACTTTTTTATTTATAGCATTTACTTCCGCTCTAATGTTTGTAATTTCGGTATAGGACTTCAAATGATAATCATTTTCGAGCATTTCAAAGTGAGAGAACGTTTTAATTCTGTCTAAAAATTAATCACGTTCCACAAATGAATTCGGATATCTTTTATCGAATTGCGGATGGGAATCCTCGCGTGCGGATTATTCTAATAGGTAATAGCGTTACACGCATGACCTTTCGGGTCGAGCAGAAAATTTAATTGAATCGTGCTGAAAGCGGGTAATTGAAACTCATGTAATCTGTTTTATTATGAAAAAAAACTATTAAAAGTAGAAACGAGATTTGGAGGGCAGAAACTTTTCAGTTTGATTTTAATTTATCAAATCTCAAAAATGAATTAACTAGACATTTATTCTAGACTAGCTGACCCGGCAGACTTCGTAGTGCCTCAATCGAGAAATAAAAGACCTAAACATTTGTATAAAATAAACTTAAAACAAACAAAAGGAATCCGTCCGACGGGGGACACATCAAAGGAAAAACAAAAATTGTTATTTTTATTTCATTCCGAGCATTTTCATATTTATCTACCATTTAAACCTTCTCTGGACTTCCACAAATAGTTCAAGACCAAAATTAGGCAAATCGGTCCAGCTGTTCTCGAGTTTTAGCGAGACTAACGAACAGCAATTCATTTTTATAAAGTATATAAGTATAGATAGATATAATGTCATAGTCTCATCTAGATATAGACATCTACAAGGTAAATTCCACCCCACCTACCTTGAGAGTTCTAAGGTCTTAGTTTTAAGAGGACAATGGTTGCCCTTTCATACCGAAACGCATTACAGCTTCATGGCAGAAATAGGCAGGGTGTTGATACCTACCCGTGCAGACTCAAGACGTCCTATCAACAGTAATAAGTAAGCTTAAGTAAGTAAATAGTAAGTTAATAATATTAAGTTTGATAGTAAGTTTATGCATTTTGCATATAATCTTTTTTTTGCTAATGCTAAAATTAATTTTTTTAAAATCTTATTCCTGATCGCTTCAAAAATCGTGTACCGCATCAACTACTGCGTCATCATCTTCAAATTTATGGCTCCTGAGATGTTCCTTTAATCGCGGAAACAGATAGAAATCACTAGGAGCTAGGTCCGGTGAATATGGAGGATATTTCATTAATTCAATCTTCTTGAATGACAGCCATCACAACTCTGGACATGTGCGCGGGGGCGTTATCTTGGTGAAACAAAACAAGTTTAGCGATTTTGCCACGCTGTTGCTTGCGTATTTTTTCTCGTAACTTTTTTATTTGTCCTGCGTACAAAATCCCCGTAATAGTGGCTCCATGATTAAGGTATTCGATAATTACTGGCGGATGGAATCGACTTCAATTTTTTCGGAGTCGGAGATGACTGCCTCTTCCAAGTCATGGAGTGTTTTTTCATTTCAGGGTCATAGTGGCGAAGGCATGTTTCGTCTATAGTTATGAATCGAGCCAAAAATTGGTCAAGATCTTGTTGTAACAACATTCTGGGCACCCAGCGCGCTGACACTTTTTTATACCCAAATGATTGTTTTTTTTTTTTTTTTTTTTTTTTTTNCCTTTGTAGGCAGACGAGCATACGGCCCACCTGATGGTAAGTGGTCACCGTCGCTCATGGACGTCAGCAATGCCAGGGGCAGAGCCAAGCCGCTGCCTACCATAAAGTACTCTCCGCAAGCCTCGTTTGAAGAAGGACATGTCATAGCGCTCGGAAAACACCGTGGAGGGGAGTTCATTCCAAAGCCGGATGGTACGTGGCAAAAAAGATCTTTGGAAACGCACTGTCGATGAACGCAGCGGTTCCAGATAATATGGATGAACTCTGCTCCGATGGCGGGAGGTGCGATGATAAAAAGGAGATGAAGGAATCATCTCGAATAATTCCTTAGAGCATTCCCCATGGATATAATACTATGGACACTTCCTATCCTATTCTACTCGTACTATTCCTATTCCTTTTTTACTGGTGGTAGGACCTCTTGTAAGGCGGCACGGGTAGGTACTACCGCCCTGCATATTTCTGCCGCGAAGCAATAATGCGTTTCGGTTTGAAGGGTGGGGCAGCCGTTGTAACTATACTGAGACCTTAGAACTTATATCTCAAGGTGGGTGGCGCATTGACGCTGTAGATGTCTATGGGCTCCAGTAACCACTTAACACCAGGAGGGCTGTAAGCTCGTCCACTCATCTATGCAATAAAAAAAACCTATCTTTTCTATCTTAATTTCTTTTTCTATAAACTACGATCCGCCAAGACAATTTTTTCAACTTTTTTAATCGTTTTTTTCAGTCATTACCAATGTAGGGCGTCCCGTTCGGAGGTCGTCGTTATTAGAAGTTCTTCCTCCCTCAAAACTCAGCACACCAAAGCGCAATCGTAGAATATGAAAGAGCATGAAACCCTAACGTTGCTCTGAAGTATTCATATACCAGCTCCGTAAAAAAAAATTTCAAGCAGAATAATTTTATTACGTTAACTACATACAAGTTTATACATTTTCAAGAACACGTTCCGACACAACGCAAATACTTCTATTTTTTTAATACAAAAGAGATTTATCGATTGCTTTTTTTAATATTATTATATCTAATGCCTGCGCTATGTCTTATCTATGTTTATTTATTTTCATTCAAAGAAAAGGTAGGTATCGTATTATCACTATTTATCAGACACTTCCCGTATTTACTTGCATTGTTGAAAAATATTAAGGCGATCATGTCGTGCTTCGAGGTATTAGATATAAACCGAAGCCAATCTCAATGCATCACTGAAAACCTTATTCAAATTAGTTCAATCATTGTGATAATTCGTGCTGAAAGGCAGACACAAAACGTATGTTTACAATTTTATTACAAGTGCATAAATAGATACGTGATTTGGTTTAGAAGAAGTTACGTTAAGCTCGCTGAATAACGATTATAAAACTTCAAGCAAATATAAAGTAAAACAAACTGGTGGTAGGACCTCTTGTGAGTCCGCACGGGTAAGTACCACCAACCTGCCTATTTCTGCCGTGAAGCAGTAATGCGTTTCGGTTTGAAGGGTGCGGCAGCCGTTGTAACTATACTTGAGACCTTAGAACTTATATCTCAAGGTGGGAGGTGCATTTACCTCGTAGATGTCTACGGGCTCCAGTAACTACTAAGCACCTGGTGGGCTGTGAGCTCTTCCGAACATCTAAGCAATAAAAAAAATACGTACCCTAAAAACATATAAGGGATGGCCGTATATTAAACCGAATTTCTTTACGTTTTGATAACAAAACATTAAAGTTTTAGCGGAAAATGCGTTAGTTAGCGGAAATGAACACTTGATTATCGAAAATGAATTTCAATCAATACCAAAATTAAAATTAATATAGACTGTACCATGATTTGTATTTTTTCTAGTTTTCTATGAGAGCTACAGTTACCGTAGCTAACACTAATTGAGCGTCAAAATATTGATTTTGAAAAATAAATAAATCAGTTATCGATTAAATAATATCAAAAGTGTAGGTGCGACAAGAGGCCAGGCTGTGGCATATGAGTCGTGAACTCGTTATTAAGAGGATGAATGACCATAGATACACATAATATTTAAGAATTTCACTATGTAACAAAGTCACGCGCCTTTGGGTATCAATAATAAAAATATATGCGAGTATAAACCAGTAATTAATTTAACTGTCATGAAAAATCAAATAATTTTATAATATAGGTGTACCCAAATCTTCCTTGAAGCGCCAGCCATGACTGTACAAAGTTGCATGACAATTAATTATTTGTTTTTAGATCTCTTAAAAGTTAAATGTAAAGTGAAAAAAAAACGTATTTTTAATTCTAAAGCAGGAAAACAAAATCAATATTAATTTCGAAGAGTATTTGAGTGAACAATATTTTTTGTCAGGCCGTCTTTACATTGATGGTTTGTCCACTCGAGAACATGCTACGTAAATTGTTCATGGGAAAACCTGATGTGCCCAAAGGAGACTGAAACGATTACATACATTTTTGGGCCCGAATGTAACGTGATGAAACTAATATGAATTAATAGATTCAGATTTATCAGTACCTTGCTGAAAATTATAAAAGTTTTCTCAATCTGAGAGCCGAGTTAATAAAGATTTAGTAAAAGTTAGGTTATGTTACAATCTCTTTAAAAGAGCTGAATAATAAAATAAAAAGTGTGTGTGTCCGCTCCGACGCACGACTGGAGTTTACTGGATATAAAAAATTAAACGAAACAATACGAGAAATAGTTCTATATTACGACAACACGATACACTACAGATTATTAACAAATTAACGAGACACAAAACAAACGACTAACAAATATATGAAAATACAATAATGAGAGAAACGCGCGATCAGTACGAGGCTTTGTGGCGGACTGCCGGCGCAGCAGCCCGGCGTCACCTGCGATAACGCGGCCGCGCGTTGGCTCCTGATTGGCGCGCGCACGCATCACGCAATCAGGAGCCAATCAGGCGCATAACGCATTTCGTGTGACATGCTAGTACGATTTTGGTCCCCATAATTTTCATACCCCGGGCCTATATATGTAAATCGATTCTAAAGGAGTAAACTCCAATAACTTATTTAAGCATAAGTAAATGTTTATTATATCCATTGGATAATCTTTTAAATGTCATATTATGAATAATTATCAATGATATATATCAGGTATGGAATATGGAATTGCTATCCCACAATTCACACAGCGATCCATAATTTCAACAGTATCCAATGCAACAATTTCAAGTCAAACGTGTGAGCGATCTTCGGTGTCCAGTGTAGAAGCAATTGTCGTACAAGGCTGGCAGAGTTGGAATCCGTAATAATAAAGCAGTGATCGTTGAAAATATAAAAACAGCCCGATAGATACACACTCAAAATGCGTCGAAGATACAAAACGAGTAGAGCAGAAAAAACCAACAAGCGCCAAAAAATAATTGTTTAATCTATGAACAAACGTCATGTCAGCTTACTGTCAAAGCTGTCATCAAAAATACAATCGATTTTAATCGATTTGAAATCGATAATCATATTACTTTGTTAAGTAATAATAGACTTTTTCTTCATTTATGTATATAATCGCAATTAAATCCGGCGTATACCGCACTTGTATACAACAATTTAATGCCTTTGAATTCGATTGGCGCGTTTGTAGGATCCATTGGAATTCGTGACAGCATAACTTTTTCGGAATACCTATATCATTCAAAATGGTTGCTTCTTTTTACAAAGCAAAGCCGTGGTGGATTCAAATTGCCAAGTAAAATTACCGGATACCAACCACTCTTTCAGTCGTAGAAGGTGTGATAGGTATCAAGTTAAGATGACAAGACTAGCAAATCCAGCGAGCTAAAAAAATCGATTGTATAATTTGCAGCTCTGTCGATCGATTTGTATACCAAGTCGCCTGGCAACGACTGCTGTATCTTAAAGTTTAAGTGTACTGTAAAGGTTGGGACTTAGAACCTATGTCTCGAGATGGGCGGCGGCATGGACGTGGTTGATGTCTATGGGTTCCGGTAACCACTTAACAAAACCCATCTAAGCATTAAAAAAAAAACTATTTTCTGCCAAAATGACTTTTTTTAATAACCATGCATGATTTATGTATTGTACCTATGCATACACAGGGAACTTTGCGGTCAATGAGGAGAGCATTTTGAGGACTAATGATTATGCAGAAATTAGTGAGAAATTATGCGCATTTAGTACTTTTATGGACGGCAGCTTTTTTATCGCTGGTATCTTACGATAGGTTCGAAAATATCACAACGAATTGATCTTGTAGCATTTGTAAGCGCTGATCTCAACAGCGTACGTTGAACGTGGATTGATAGGAAGTAAGATTCTGAAATTATCTCATAGGAATAACAGAGTGCCACCGAATATTTTGTCTTTGTTTTATTATGTTTTGTTCAAAGCCTCAAAAGAAAGTTTCTGTACATTCACCGGAGATGATAATTTTGCATTGTTTCAGCACTGTGGCAATATATGATTGTTTTTTTTTTTAATGTTGCACACTGCGCTTAGATCATTATATCGGTAGCAGTTTAAATGCTCAATGAGTTTTTGTTGTCATACCATTTCTGACGTTTTTTTTTATTGCTAGATGGGTGGACGAGCTCACAGCCCACCTAGTGTTAAGTGGTTACTGGAGCCCATAGACATCTACGACGTAAATGCGCCACCCACCTTGAGATATAAGTTCTAAAGTCTCAAGTATGGTTACAACGTCTGCCGCACCATTCAAACCGAAACGCATTACTGCTTCACGGCAGAAATAGGCAGGCCGGTGGTACCTACCCGCGCGGACTCACAAGAGGTCCTACCACCAGTACCCAAGAGGTCCTACCACCAGTAAGTTGACGTTTCGATACTTTACATTTTTCGTGGTCACAAACGATTGTCGTCCGTAAAAATAGTTTTAATTATGTCTAAAACTCTCGCAAATAAATACTGAAATACTATTTAACGTTTATTTCAAAATATAACATAATAAAATTAATTTACCATTTCGCCTTGATTTTTTTTTAATTACAAATGATTACAAAGACCATTAAATAAGAAATGTACGTATTATTACTTTGTACGTTTTACCCATCAAACCTCCAATACAAGAATAGAAAGCTTTAGGTGTAAGTATCAACCGAAAATTGCTGGTTCTGAAAAAAATGACAGTAAATACAATGTCACTAAATAAAAATCGCACCTTTTATTGCTACGTCGTAGATTCAATTTATAGGTATATAGGTACTAATGTAAGGCTTATATAGCTCTTAAAAAATCATTATTTATTGTATTACAACAGCGTTATACCCGTATTCACGAGAAAAAGCACTTAGGTAAAATAATATATCCATGATACACCACAAGACATAAGTAAGCCATTCAAAGAGTAATAAAATAACATATAGATAAAACTTAAGTCACTGTACTGTTAGTGATTAATGTATAACTTTTATTTTTATTATTATTATGGTATAAATTAATACATATTCAACTCTTAAATCAAGGAATCGTAATTCAAATAACAATCTAACCTTTCAGAAGTAATTAGGGACAGTCAACTCACTTAATGGGCGAGATATTCCAATAAAGCTATTTCAAAGTCTGCTGATTTACGACTGAACAGCTTGTTGTTAAGCCCGACCACGACTTTGTAATCGTTTTTATTATTATTATATAATATAATAATTATGTTATGTAATATATAATTTTATATTTTAGTTCAATTTAAACGAACAAGTCCCAAATTATCGTTGACTACGATGTAATATCAGTTATTAGAGACAAAAATGCATTTATTTTGTTTGAATAAATGATAAAAAGTAAATACCATTTTTTTTTTATGTGAACCAGTCAATACCCTGCAGTCGGCAATTTTGATCTCTACGAATGATTATCTTGTATTATAAATTTTTCAGGAATGAGGTTATTCTAGAGAGAACTATAGTCATCGACATAGCCCAAAGACTCAGCAAGCTGAAGTGGCAGTGGGCTGGCCATATATGCCACAGAACTGATGATGGTTGGAGTAGACGGGTTCTCGATTGAAGACCGTGCAGCGGAAAATGTAACGTAGGATGCCCCTTGATTAAGTGGTGCGATGACCTCCGAAGGGTAACTGGCAAGAGGTGAATGGGGAAAGCCGAAGATCGGGTTCAGTGGTGTAGATGGGGAGAGGTCTGTCCAGCAGTGGACGACTGTGCGTTGATAATAATTGATGATGATGATAAATTTTATACTCTGTAGACATTAATGTCTCTGGAAGAACCCGCGAGGAAAGCTGTAAGGAAATGCTCCAGATGTTCGGATAGTTACACAATACCATCGACAGATGAACGCAAGCAAACATTTCTATTGTATTCTAGCATAGTATGTACATTCGAGCAGAATTCAATCTATTATAAGGATATAATGTATTTACAAAGATGAAAGTCTTTGCAAATAAATAAAAATACGATGGGCATCTTAAAATCCAAACTATTGAAACAGATCAAGGATAGTTTCACTAACAAATTTAATGAAAATAAATGTTTCCAAGTAAGTGATTTTCCTAGTGTTCAAGAAAGACAACTTCTATTATGATAATTTTATCGTGTCAAAAATTTCAAGCAACTCTACTTTATTTGAATTGAATAATGATACAGTCCTTATTGATAGACTACATTGAAATCGTCCTCTTAGGCTTAGATTCTGTTAAAACTTTATAAACTCTTGAAATATCCTATCGGTGTAATAATCTAAGAGCTGCAATATTAACTGAAAACCTCACAAACTCACAAAGTTATTTCGAAAAAAACATAGGTACTTTCAGAGAATAAATCTTAAACACTAAAACAAACATTTCAGAAACTAGTAAAGAAAATCAAAATCCACTATATTTCTTTTGTTTTGGACTTTATAAACCTAAAATAAAGTTTGATTTTATTTATTTTTCTAGTCGCTATCTCTGCCTATTATAACCGTGATTCAACCATGTTATGAAAGGGGCCATTGATAATCCCTATTCCTCAGTCTCTAGTGACCTATTGTTACCCAATCCACTGCGATTTCCTGCCTATATCTAAACTAATATTAATAAAAAAATACATCAAAAAGAAACCCGAGCTCAACAAAGTAAAAGAAACTATCATCACTATGGTCAAAGTGAGTTCAATATTCATAATTAAACATAAGTAGTCAAAACTTTTTAAAAATTAAATGAGACCACATGGAAAGCATCAGCTTTCAAATAAAAAAGTAAAATCAATATCTTCTATAAAATATAAAATTCTCGTGTCACAGTTTTCGTTGCCATACTCCTCCGAAACGGCTTGACCGATTTTGATGAAATTTTTTGTGCTTATCCGGTATCTATGAGAATCGGCCAACATCTATTTTTCATCCCCCTAAATAGTAGGGGTAGTCCACCCCTAAATTTTATTTTTTATTTTTTAGACAAAATTTTTAATTTCTATTTTTTTATGATACAACATACAAAAATACATACAATCCTCAATTTTCACCCTTCTACGATCAACCCTTATTTTTTATTTGCTAATTAAAAACTTTAAATTTTTTTGCGAGAATTTTGTTTTTATTTTGTCATGACGTAGAATAAAAAAAATCATATTACTCTGAAATTTTCACCCCTCTACGATCAACCTCTATTTTTTATTTGTTAATTATAAACTTTAATTTTTTTGGCAAGATTTTCATTTTTATTTTTATTTTGTCATGAATTAAAATAAAAAATCTGATGTTACTCTCAATTTTTCATCCCTCTATGATCAACCCCTATTTTTTATTTGTTAATTATAAACTTTAATTTTTTTGGCAAGTTTTTTATTTTGTTTTGTCATGACTTAAAATAAAAAAAATCATATTACTCTCAATTTTCACTCTTATACGATCAACCCCTATTTTTCCATCCCGATTAATATTTTTTTTATTCTATGCACAGATCCGCAATAAGGTTGCAAGATGGCAATCAAATATTATAATTGTAGTACGATAAATTCTTATTCAGAGTTTATAATTTCAAGTTCCTTTAATTATGATTTTTTTTAAATTGAATTTGATCTCCCGCCCTCGCCGGTCGACTACTGATCAACTATCAATCGATCAGCTATCCCCGCCAGGTGTCACCACTCATCCAGCAAACATCACGTAGTAGGGATGAGGACGAAGCCGGTCTCCTGTCTTACTTACTCACTATACATCATAGATTATACACTTAATATATTTGAGAGCTATACAATACTATACATTTTTCAGCCATGTTTTGTTGGTTTTATTTGTGTATCAATAGTATGTTCAGTAGGTCTGAGAATCGGCTACTATCTATTTTTCATACCCCTAAGTGAAAAGGGTTGTCCACCCCAAACATTTATTTTTTATTTTAATTTTTTGGATATATTTTTTTGTTTATAATGAGGTATTATGTAGTTAAATGAGGCTTTTATTTCTACAGTAGAATTTCCCTAGAAATCTTATTTAAGGCAACACAACGTTTGCCGGGTCAGCTAGTCTTCTATAAAACGTTTGAAGGTAACATAAAGTCGAATTGAGATTATTTTTTTAAATAATTAATAATAATTCTGCCGCTAGTACTTGACCACAATTCTCAAACTTTAAATTCACAATTTCTTGTTAAATTTTTAGATTATCATTGGGAAATGCTGAACAGTCGTTATTATGAATTAAGTAATTGTAATTTACATAATGTTTCTTTAACGCAAAACTTACTTAATCTTTTTAATTAAATATGATTTACAGAATATCCATTTTTTTTTTTTAGTTTCCACAGATAAAATGTAACGACAGTTGGCTTTAGCCGTGTCACTTTTTATTACTGTACTGACAACCAACGACGTACCGTAGCCCTAGCCCTTAGATACCGCAACCTGAATATCGCCACCCGCCTTCAATTATGAAGTCGAACTCGCAATCTTATTCTGTAACGGCTGGAACGGGATTAATCTTCAAACCAGAACCTATGATTAGTACGCGGCAGTAATAGCTAGGACGGAGGTACCAGGCAAGTATTTTAATACTTACATCTTCCGGAGAACGATCAGTTTCAATCTACTCAGTCAAAAGCCTCACTATATTCGACAAAATATATCATTAATAGCTGACCCGGCCACGCGTTGCTGTGGCTAAAGTTTTTGTTATATTACATTATTCGTAGATTTACCATAGCAGCGCCATCTATTGATTACTTACTCAACCCAGTCGAAATGTATCGACATCTGTTAGAATCATTTGGAGTTAACAGATAATTGTGACTGACAAATAATAACAGACAAATAATTAGCAATAAATTAAAATTGCGACTATAATTTGAGATTTAAACTATCCTATCTCTCAAGTTGGATCGAACTGCACATGGTGTGCGAATTTCATTATAATCGGTTAAGTGGTTTAGGAGTCCATTGAGGACAAACATTGTGACATGAGATTTATATATATTAAGATAGTACATTGGTTTTGATGGGTTGTCTTCGGAGTGCACATGCGCCTTTCTATTTCCTGCTTAAACTGCTAATATATTGTGTTTCTCTTGTTCATTATGTAGTGTCGAATTCTATAGTCACGGAATTCTAAAATTATTTATATGAAAAATCAACCTCGAGACCAAAGTGACCATTCTGTGAGATGGTGCACTCGCAGAAGTCGAGCATCGCCTTCCACGACTCGTCGCCACCGATTATCGATGCCACTCCGCAACAACAATTCTTATCCTATTTTTGCGACGAGGTGACGGCGCCACCCCTTCCATGCGGGGCTGACGACGAGCGTGTGCTCCGCCGTGTCCAAGTCGCAACCACAATGTTGGCACTCACCGAAGCAACCATGCCCAGTGAGCACCTGCGTGAGCCGGAAACTGAGGGGTCCTCTGTCACAATTCACCCAATCCACAAGGCCCGGGCGAATCGCCTCGACGGTCCTACGACCAGCCGAAGGATCGGCTAGCCGCCTAGACCATGATTCCAGCGCGGATCAACAGCCAGCATAGCCCAAAAAACTAAAAGGAATAAACCATAAACCCTAGTCAAAGATGGATGCAAGGAGGTATGTCTACTTTACAGTTCAATAAAAATATTACAAATACGGCAAAAACAGGTCTTTCTTTTTAAACGAAATGGTACGCACTAGTGTGATATCTCGAATAAATTGTAATAATAACTATTTTCTGCATTTGAAGAATGAGTGTTTAAGTATCAAAAGAAAATGTTTGTTTTTGTTTGTAAAATGAAATCTAAGAATTTCATTTCGATGATCGGCAAATTTTACTAGAACAACAAATAAAAGTGTATATTTTACTTGAAGAGATTTATTCCAATATTTGTGATAATGTTAAACAAGTACTTCTCGATTAAAATTTACTAAATCTTTAAACACACCGACTTGAGAACTTCGTCTCTATAAATTTGACAAGGAAAGGTAATTACTGTTACAAGCAAGCTATTCCTTATGATAAACTTAAAGTCAATTAAGTGTATTATTTATTATCTAAACTCAAACTTCTACTTGTTTAGAACACTAATTTACATTATTAACGCTTTCATCTACAACATTTAAAAAAAGCCCACCAGGAGACATATGGTGACATGAAAACACCAAAATAAAATAAAGCCATAAATTATGCTATAACCTACACTAAAGGTTTGTTTTTTAATAATTAAATTTTTTAATAATTTTTAAAAAAAATTAAATTTTTAATAATTTTTAAATGTTTTTTTTTTTTTATACTTAGTTTTTATTTTTAGTTTAAATACATATTATCAACTGAATAAACATATCGATATGAAATACAAAATCGAATGCTTGTACAACTTCAAGTGCTGTAGTGGCTCTCATTTGTTCCCAAATTTGTGGAGATCACTGATATTTAATTTTGCAGAGTATTTCGTCGTCCTCGCCGTAGAAGGACGAAAATCGAGCTCATTTATCTTACGAAATCCCACTTCAAAAATATTTAGGTATCTACAAAACAAAAAGTAAATCGCCTTCTGTAAAAACTTGGCAAGTTTGTTTTTGTTAGTTCATAAACATTTTTGAAGAGCTCCTTAAGAATAGTCTTCTCGTTGCCTACTATCCATCATTATCAAAAGTAATAGTCAGTAATAATATTATATCCTCCATTAATTTTATAACATAACTGATTTGCCAAAGCCATTTATATATATATATATACATATTATTTATATTTTATTTATATATATATATCAGCTCTAACAGCATCCTGAAGGCATTAACAGACCGTTGACTGTCGGTACTTGAACCATTGTACCATGGTTCACTTGCGGACTAAATAATAATAATGGTTAGTTCGAAGTAAGTATCAGTTGAATGAAATATTTGAAATGTATTCAACTGATAATTATTTTTAATAAATGTATCTTTATTTGA
Source organism: Bombyx mandarina (assembly GCF_003987935.1). Next base: position 3,507,094 of record NW_021011498.1, on the reverse strand, counting down.
TTGGTTTTGTTAATTTTAAGTATGTTTCAATGATACTATGTACACATGACAGTGTGGACTTGTTGTTGTCTGAAATAAAATAAATCATTCATTCATTAATTTCAAGGCTTACAATTCGCAAACCAAAAGCATGACCAAATGGGTACAATGCCTACCCTAATTTATAGGATAAAGACATCAATTTATGAATTTAACCCATGTAAATACTAATTGAATTTCAGAGCCATATCTTCGACGCCTTTCAAACGAATGAATCCATTAGGTTCGGCAAAAGCGTAAACGGTCGTGCATCCAATATTGTTTAGTTTCGGCTCACGGAAGCTATTACTAGAACTTTATGGGCTTGTTTGATCCGGGTCAACGGTAATGGCCTTCGACCCTTCTGTCACAATCGCCAGTAAAACTTAGCAACGTCATAATTGAGTTAACCGACAATAATCGAAGTTTATTCACCAATCTTCCATCAGTAACAGCTCACCGAGAAGCTCACTTCCATAAGTAAAAAGCACAAGCTATGTCTATCTTCACAAATATACGTATATACGATGTGTTTAGTATTTTTATTAATAGACCAATTTTATCAGTATCAAGATTATACCTACTATTTTGGTTAGCTAAAAATAATTCTTCAAAATTACTTTTATATCCGTTGGTGCCTTGCACTTTTATACAATTTATGATTCTTTCTGTGTAAATTTAAATACAACACAGGGTGTGTCACACGCTATCTATTCAAAATTTCGTGTGATTTTGTTTGTCCGCGATGAAATTCTGAACTAATAATACTTTACTGATTTTGATGTAACTCACACATTGTCTGTAGTTTGCTCCAACTTAGGAGATAGTTCTTCTTTGAATTTATATAATCACTTTTTTTTAGTGCCCAATATTTTTTGTAATACTCCTATTATAAAGTGATAAAGGGCAATTATTATCTGTGAACTCTACAATTTTATAACCGATGGCGATATAAGTTAGCTTAGTGACATTATGATTTAGTATTCTAGGTATACATATAATAAATATCACTGTATTGAAAGTCCAAGCCTTCCATATATGCCACTATATATATAACGTACTATGAACAACATGTATATATAATTATAATTTTAAATATAGATCAATGATTAAAAAAGAAAGTGTTATTATTTTTATTCATTTTGTTGTTCACTACGTATCTTTTGGTAATTCCCAATCAATAATTGCTAAATTTCACAAAGACAACAAATAATTTTAAGAAGGTTTAAATTGAATCGAATGTTTCCACTAAATTACGCACATAATACGGAACTAATATATACGGGAAACACCGCTATAATCTCTAATTTTAACTCGGATATAACCTTAAAACGATAAAATGCTATTGGTTTGGATTTCCAAAACTAGTTAGGTATAAATAAAGGTTTGCGTAAATTTGAGTTATCAGCAGTTTAAATCGTTTATCGTATAACCCATCTCACCCTCATAAAGTGTTGAAGCTTGTGAACCAGTTCACGATTTCGAGTAAAATATTTATTATCTAACTGGTGAACAGGGTCACTCTTCGTTCTGTTTATCGCTGTTGTCTTGAAACTATTTACGCGCCATCCATCTCACCTTGATGATACTAATTCTATGACAGAAATTATCCCTGGAGTGTCAACCACAACTGTACCAAGTTTCATCACAATCGAATCAAGAGTTCAAGAGTATACAGACGACAATTTTTTATTTATTTCTTAAATGGGTGGACGAGCTCACAGCCCAACTGGTGTTAAGTGGTTACTGGAGCCCATAGACGTCTACAACGCGGAAATGCGCCACCCACCTTGAGATGTAAGTTCTAAAGTCTCAAGTATGGTTACAACGTCTGCCGCACCCTTCAAACCGAAACGCATTACTACTTCACGGCAGAAATAGGCATGGTGGTGGTACCTACCCGTGCGGACACACAAGAGGTCCTACCAGTAATCTTCTTTCTTCTTATTCCTTCACCGTGGAAGTCAATCGTGAACATTTTATTGAGTACGTATTTCATTAGAAAAATGGGTAGCCGCCTGGGATTCGAGCACTGGTGCATCGCTCAACACGAATGCACCGGACGTATTATCCTTTAGGCCACGACGATGTCAAAGATCTTCTTGAAGGGTTAACTGGCTAATAAGCTTTGAGGTGATATCTGGGCAGATGAAATCGCAGGACCTAACTTATCGAATTCTTCCCAAAAGGCCACTAAAGTCTGAAATAACTTGCAACTAATTTACTGAAACCTTATTTCATTTCATCTCATCTCGTTTTATTCCATTTCGTTTCTTACAATTTCATCCCAACTGATTCCAATTTAAAATAAATCAAATTTAATTTTTTTATGAGATATCAAACCAATTCCTAAACGCATGTGACATCTGTTATTCTAAAATGTAGCAATCGCGATCTTTACTTAACTTCCCTCTTGTCTTTTCCTAACAGTGTTCGGTAAGTGCGTGTTCATATTAAATAATGATTATCAATTAAGTGTTTTAATTCATATATGAAATTTTATATCACAACTAGCTGCCCCGGCAGACTTCGTAGTACCTCAATCAATAAATAAAAGACCAAACTTTTGTATAATATTAACTTAAAACAAACAAAAGCAATCCGTCCGACGGGGGACACGTCAAAGGAAAAACAATTGTTATTTTTATTCCATTCCGAGCATTTTCATATTTATCTACCTTTTAAACCTTCTATGGACTTCCAAAAATAAATCAAGACCAAAATTAACCAAATCGTTCCAGCCGTTCTCGAGTTTTAGCGAGACTAACGAACAGCAATTCATTTTTATATAAGTATACATAGATAGAAGTACATGTCATTGTGTTTAGTTTAATAAAAATAATTGAAGATTTTATAAACTCCATGCTGGCAATAATAGCATCGCTTGAAGCCGATGGTCACACTGAAAGAGAGAAGAAGAAAATATGAATGACCGTTGGTACCTACATTATATGTTAGCATTTAACAAAAGCTGTTTGTTGGAAAGCTGTTTGCTTAAGTTCATTGTTTTGCATTCATTCAGCCCTGTTAAATTTCACCCACTTAGATTTCATCTTAGAACAACTTTGGCAGTACAACTGAATGTTTTTCAAAGATCAAACGATGCATAAAATACTTTATTTACCTTAACCATAACCGCAAGGGCGAGCGGTGAAGGGGAAAATTTAATTCAAGCACATAACTCAGTAAAACAAAGGAAGTTTTGCTCGTGATGTATTTTGTTTCGAGGATCACCGCATACTTAGAAAGGTTTCTTTACTTTTATTAAGCCTAGTGTCGAACAAAATTTTTGTTATCCCTATGATAATTTTATTTCAGCTTTGTTTTGCTTTCTCGTTCAACTTTTGCGCTTGTTTTTAGAACATTTTTTGTAGGAGTAGCATTTTAGAATCCATACTGTTAGAATTTTCTGATTTAAGATGAAATACCGTTCTTTATTTCAAACTTTATCTTTGCACGACTTTGGTTGTAACAACAATTTTGTTTTGTAACTCAAGTGAAAAAAAAAAGCCCTCAGCAATTTTCAGATATCCGAACGAATTATGCCCCACTCCAAGAGGACTGATCGATTAAATTTATCGATTCCTCTCTTCCGACGTAGAAGATTCCGCCGACAATGGAGTACCACCACTGTGACTGCGACGACGATACGGTAGAGCACACGCTCGCGCACTGATCCGCATGGTTGGGTGCCGTCTCCTCGTCGTACAAATGGCCCGGACTTGCCACTGCCAACCGTGCCTACGATGATCCGTAGCGAAGATTCCTGGAAGGTATTGCTAGACTTCTGCGAATCTACCATATCGCGGAAGGAGGCGGCAGACCGACAGAGGGACAGCTGAGCCCTTTTTGCACCAACCCGTACTGCGCTGCCGAGTCGGAGGCCCGCTTTCCCAGCTTCTGCCGTGAAGCAGTATTGCGTTTGAGTTTAAAAAGTAGCTCAGTAGTTGTATTATAAAACTGAAACTTAGAACTCATGCCTCTAGGGGGGTGGCGGCATTTACGTTGTAGATGTTTAAGGGCTCCTGTAACCACTTAACACCAGGAGGACCGTGAACTTGTCCATCCTTTTAAGCAACAAAAAAAGGACTAATCTTGGATCCGTTCAGTGCCTACCAGTACCTACTGTTGCTGTGACGCACTCATCTGTTTATGAAACTCGAGATGTCTGTTGAAAATTTGCGTCGCATTTTTTTGTCATAAAGATTTTTCCTCCTAACTGTAAAAACCAGGAAATAAAACAGTAACGCCATCTCTGATTGCTTATGCAAATGAAAAAAATAAAACAAAAATTTGAGCATTCATTCTATAACGTTTTTTATGTTGTCAAATATAAATACAGATGGCAGTAGTAAGATCTGATCTGAATTTCAATTAAATCCTTGATTTCACAAGATAAAGACAAATGCAATGTAAAGGTCGAATCTCTATTAAAGGAATACGAGTTTCAGGATTTATAAAAAACTACAAGACGGCAACGGCGGATCCAGGGGGGGTCATGGGGGTCATGACCCCCCCTGAGCTGGTTTTAGGACTTAGGTGGACCACTAATTGAACATAATGATTTTTACTTGTATCTAATGTTATCAAAGTTAAATTATAAGTTCTTGACTTGGCCACGACTATGTGACCCCCTCCTGGCGCCAAAGCTGGATCCGCCCTTGCAAGACGCTCCGTTTGATTTCATTCACAAAATAGAGTCTCCGAGTTTTGGACTGCTTGATGTGACTTTTAATGTCTGCGGTAAAAAAAAAAAACATCTAAAAATGTCCGGCATTATTAAAACGAAAGTTTAAAACGAATTTTGTGAAGACTTGTGGTTTTACTTTTCAATCCTAATGCATCGAGACATCCAGTAAACTGTTGTTTAAATAATAAATTTTTTAATTAATTATTTAAACTACAGTTTACTGGACACACCTTTTGGTGACGAGTAGAAGCATTCCAACCGAGCATGCATAATCAATTTTCGCAAACAATATGTACTATAAATACCCTCATATTGTTTTATTCTTGGAACTACTAATAATTGGTATAATGGAACTATGTAGTTAATATTTTTTAAATTATACTAAAAAAATACATAAAATCAATAAATACAAACATTACACACACTACCATGTGTTTGACACACACACACGCGTGCGTACTATATGTTTATTATCAAACTTTTCTTATTGCTTATGTATATGTGGTCAAATTGAGAGTAAATTATTTGTCTAAAGTGTATTCTTGGCGAAATTTGTGATTATAGACCTATAATAGTCTTTGAATCATAATAGTGTACAAAATTATAATTTCAATTAATTATAGTCGAATTTCGACTAGATAATTTAGTACGCTATACTAGCAATGTTGCTGACCGCAACTCCTCTTATTTACTTTATCACTAACATTAAATAGAACAAGGAATAGGAAGGCACAAAAAAAACCCGAAGAGTTAAAAATTGTGAAATGAAAAACCAACGTTCATATTATATTTTTTTATTAAATTTATACACAAATCATAATAAGTCTAACCTTAGCCACTAGCCCTTAGAGGACGAAAGTGAATATTAAATCTAAACAGATACACAATTCAAGCCTTATTAATACTCAGAAATTTAATACCTTAGATAATTTTCACAACCGATTATCAATTTATTACGATGATAATTGGGAACCGATTTATAAGGACAATTTCCAATATATAATTTACTTTAATATAAATTATTATGTGACGAGCATTCAATTTCCGCAGTTCAAATTTTTAGACAAATGCAGTATTGCACATCTGTCGTCATGTTTGCGTCTAATTTGGTAAATTTTGTAAAGTTGAACAATAACAAAGATGACGTCGTGTTTATAGTAAGAATGATTTTTGAATAGCTTGATTTATAGTTTTTCGAATTCAAATTTAAACTAGAATTTCACTAAAGCAATATAACGATATTCGGTAAAGAGCTCGTGGCTTATAATATCGATATTATCTCTGGATCGTGTAATATCTCAAATGTTTATCAAATGGACGCTATCGAATAATATCGAACAAATAGTATACAATAAACTTTCCTTGTGTCAATTAGGTTTTTAATAATCATAAACAATCCAAAATCGATAAAGCTATTTTTCTAACCACATACTGTAATCGGATTTCGCTCTATACCAATATTATTCACGAGCCAATCAATTGTTAATGAGGCCTTACATCAGTAAGTTGAACGCTAAACACAATCTAGCAAATTAATTGCAAATATTATAATTATCAACTACTTTAAGCGGGGACATCGAATTTCACAAAACATTTTCCGATCACCAGTAATGGTTTTCTTTGAAATAGTGAGAAATTTGGAGAATATAATAGTTAAACTCGTGTACTCATTGTTCTACTGAAATAATGTGAAAAAAAGAGATAAAATCCGAAATTAAAATTTTATCAAAATCTTTACACAATATTTCATAACAAATAGTGGATTTTAGACCACATAACACATAATGGACATTTATTCATTCAACAATAAACGCATTACAAGTGACTATGGACTAGTGTATCTAATTATAATCTTTATGTACTATGATAACTTAAAACATACATGCCTATATGCATAATTTATTTTAATTATTATATTAATTTAAATATATAAAGTTAAATAAATAAGGAATTTTAATAGGAATAAATGTTACGCGAAAATATTGTACAAATAAAAAAATCGCATTAAGTTTTCCGTTCGTTAATAAAATCACAGGTCAAATAAGTAAATTCATTTTAGACTTAATCTTTATTCTAAGCTATATTGTACTTCGATTGGATCATACAAAGAAATCTAAGCTGCGGTTAGCGGAGCAGCAATACTATCATCAAACTTACTGTCATCTATTCTGAAGAATTATAAGATCCTCTTTTTTGAGAAAAAATATTTTGCTATTCTTATAGATGCCAACATAATTCAATACAATATACATATCATTTAAAATGGCAAATTCCTAGTGAGAATAAACTATTTATCTTCACCATGATTTTTATTTTGTCAACCACCAAATAATTAACTAATACGCACACGTATTTCAAGCCTTGTTTTATTTATATGTCGAAAATAAATTAAAAAGGCAAGTCATGAGAAAACTATTTTGTAAATATTGAACTGTACTGTAATATTTATAAACTGTTTGATTTTCATTCACTGAAACAGAACAGAACAAAAGAGGGCTACAGTATAAAAAATAAATGAATGTATTCCATTAAAAACATGCAAAGTAATAATTATAGTTTGATTTGATCGCCGACATCAATTAATTAACTCAGCAGTTTTAAACTTTATAATATAGAAAGATACTTTTTTTAGAATAATACATAGGCAAAATGAATGTACAATTAATAAAAATAAACCTTAGTTTATTGCAGGCAACACTTGATTGAATTAATTAGAAAAAAAAATTATTATTTATTTTTATTATTATTAATACCGTATATTATTTTCAAAATTATTATTTTCCAATAATTTTTATTTATTTGAAATCGTATTTTCAGGATATTATTTTATATTCGTAAACTTTCTAGCAGCTTTAAGTTGAGCATAGTTGGCTCGAATACGGAAACAAAGACACGTTATAAAATGTTAAGAATGTTGTGTTCAAATTTTGCAGATTTAAAGCAGACTTTTATTGTATTGTTAAAAATGTTTTACTTGATGTGAATAAAATGAAATCTTGTTAAGAAACGAGCTATTTTCACTATATGGTTTAGTATATTATTTTGCTCGGTGGCGCTGTAGTATTGGAACTCATAGCTTGCTCTAATGTATCTAAGCGACGATAAGCATGACCTCTGCTGTTTCTCCTTCTGCCTTGACGTCCTTCGACGATCAGACCGAGAACCTGTAAGTTTACGAAAAGACATCTTAAGCATACATACGTGTCACACACTTTATTAATGTATCTTAACAAGCACACTTTTGATTAAGTTTTTTTAAGTAATAAATTGGGTAAATACCACCAACATTCTTTTTATTTATTTTATTTATTGCATAGATGAGTGAACTAGCTCACAGCCCACCTGGTGCTAAGTGTTTACCGGAGCCCATAGACATCTACAACGTAAATGCCGCCATACACTCTGAGATACGAGTTCTAAGATCTCAGTATAGTTACAACGGCTGCCCCACCCTTCAAACTAAAACGTATTACTGCTTCACGGCCGAAATAGACAGGATGGTGGTACCTACCCGTGGGGTCTCACAAGAGAATCTACCACTAGTAACTACGCAAATTATAATTTTACGGGTTTGATTTTTATTACACGATGTTACTCCTCGCTGTGGAAGGCAATGTGAACATTTGTTAAGTACGTATTTCATTCGAAAAATTGGTACCCGCCTGCGGGATTCGAACACCGTTGCATCGCCATTCACCACATAACGTCTGACTTTGGAATAAACTACACTTCACGATGTTCCTCAAGCCTATGTTCTTCGAGAGAAGTTTCAATAGGGTCTTCTGCAGAAAGCAGCCGCTTGGGGTTACCCTATATAGAGCAATGGTAATATCTCAGTATCAAGTGGGCCGTATGGTCATCTGCCTACATTCGTAATAAAAAAGTACGTTGTTGTGTCTTGTAACCACTTAACACCGGCCTTGTACTACTTTGCCCAACATAAGCAATCAATAAAAAATAGAGTTTCATTAAAACATTGCTTACCAATTTTCCAACTCTGCTCTTGTTGTAATACAATACGTAAATGACTACAACCAAAATAACAGCGGTCAGGAAAAACGTGAAGAAGTGATCGTCATCCGGATATCCATCTTGGATAGTGCTCGGGTAGAACTCTGAAATTCAAAAGATATTTAATATTTAAGATAGATAGATATAAGATAGATAGATAAGGTAGATACATTAGTGTAGTCCTTAACACTATCTGTATTTTAAACAAAATAAAATAAATCAAAAAGAATAGGTTTCTTGTGTATGGTAAATATTCATTTTCACATAAGGAATTCAACTGATTTTGATATTATTAAACATATTTCTAAATAATATATGACAAGTAGTTAAATCAGCTATAATTTCAACGACAAATTCCTACTAAGACTATTATAATTGATACTTCATTACTTAATCTTATTTAGAATTGTTATGTAACATATAAATAGGGAAAGATAAAACGGTCCACGTTTTGTCAAACGCCTTGGTCAAACTTTTTCTTTTATTTTTTTGTTAATGCTGGTCATATTAGGCCAAAGTAACAAAATTATTTTGTTATCATGAGACCTTGATGCGTGTGAAATTTTCAAATGAATCCGATGTTACGAAGTTGCTGGACATGACGTAAAAAGATTTCTTTGCGATTGGTATAGGTCAGGCTAATAAAACGTGTGGAGAATGGATGGGTGTGTGATTTTTGCACCCGGGTATATTAATTTCACACCTATAGCGATGCCTGAAACCTTTAACATAATAGAGTTGGTCACCATACAGGCGGGGCTCGTACATCCCGCTGAGCTGGAGATCGATAACCACCGTAGCGATTTCTAGTAAGCAAGTTCAAGTTTAAAGTTTTCTCACAATGGGGATTAAATGCTTAAGTAAAACGGTAGGTGGAATTTAATAAGCTCTATTAAAGCCGTTTTTTTTATATCGAGTGGAGACAACTCGCTCTCTCCCCCAACAAATATCGGCCAAGCGCACACTGAGGCGGCCCCTTTCTCCCCGCTACTTTTTAGCCTTTATATAAACGACATTCCCCGGTTGCGAGCGACCCAAAGTACCCTTTTCGCCGATGATACGGTTATCTGCTACTCGAGTAGAAAGATATCGTTCTTGCATAAGAAACTCCAGTTTGCCCAACCGAATTAGGTCATTGATTCCTGAAGTGGCGCAACAACATTCTTCATCAGCCCACAGTCTTCCACTGCTGGACAGAGGCCTCCCCCAAACCTAGCCACAAAGACTGATCCTGCGCTGCCTGCATCCAGCGGATCCCCGCGAACCTCAATAGATCGTCGGTCCATCTTGTGGGAGGCCTACAAACGCTACGTCTTCCAGCACGCGGTCGCCACTCAAGAACTTTCTGGCCCATTACAACAACAACAATTACTATTACAGCAACAACATTAACCCCAAGAAAAGCACAGCCATGTACAGATTAGAGATTTTGTTATTGGGTCGCGATTTTGATTCGACGGTAGATTCTGTGAAGCACTGCTCTGGCTAGGGCTAGTGTTAGCAAATTCTACCGGCTACTACTCGTCCGACCGTGACTGGAATAGACCCTTAAGCCACTAGCTAATAGATAGAAAAGCATTCTCTTTACGTGCAACCTCCACATTTCAGCAATAGGGCGTGACTCAACTGTTCAATCACAAACGACACACAAAAAAGGTCATAATGATAGCAGACGTTAGACTCCAAAATTGATCACGAGATACCAAACTTTGTGATGATAGAAGGATTTAGTTTTCCTGCTACCAGCGTAGTGATGATCCTCTAACTTGTTGAGCATAAATTTTAATACAATAAGAGGAAAAGTTATGTACCCGTATTATGAATTATGCTAAAAGATGGTTTTATAACCTTGTGCTAACAGTTACTGTTTACTTAACAATCGATTACATACAATGACTTAACTAGAAACTAAAACATCTGTTTACACAAGTTTGTTATTTTCCAACTCCTTACAAATATATTTTGCAGCTTGTAGGTTTCGATTCAATAAGATAAATTTATTGTCTTTTCTTTACGAATGTTTTACATTTCAATATTTGTATTAGTTGAAAACAACAAAAGAGCTGATTTTTTGCCATTATATATCATTGAGCCTATCCCCCAACTGTTATGAAATATTCATAGACAGCAATACTGGAAGTCAACAAGGTGTTAATAAAACCTAACCTAATAATAATAAAAAACATAAATCACTAACTACTAGCCTCTTTAGTATTTTTTGTGAAAATAACAAATTCAGCTGTTATTCAAAAACCAAATATATGCAAACTAGATTAACTCTAGCACCATCTACTTCCTGATCTGTCTATACTTTGTACAATTCTGCTTACCTTAATTTTTGCATTGAGTTTCTCTATTCATTCCTAAATTCTTTGATCATGTAAATAAAATATGAAGTGAATTCATACTCATCAGTTCAGTAACCAAGGTATGAAGCATCAAGTCTGAATGATAGAATAGTATATATTTCAATACAACTGATACTTCTTCAATGTAATACTTTGATGAGTAGTGGCATTCACAATGTAGTATCTATGGAAACTAATAATGATGATGTGACCATTCAGAGTAATCATAAATAAAAATTACCTGTATGTTTTACTTCTCTAAATGATGGCATTGCTGGTTCAACTTTAATATTGTCCTGTTTATTCTCTTCAAATTGTTCATTTTCTTCTTTAGATGCTGGAAATGATAAATTACTTAATTACATACTAGATTTGAAACATGCATCAGTTCTAGCTACTATTATATTGTATTAAATAAAAGTATTTATGGAAATCTGCTAACTTATTCAAAATGGGAGACAAACAAGCACTTAAAATCAATTATATTAAATTGCTTATCTTAACCATGCAAGGCCATGCAAGGCCTGGAGGTGATTGCTAAGGAATAAGTTTTAACTGAATACTTAATAATTACCTTTTTGCGGAGGATCATTAGGATTTGATATAACCGGCACTACCTTTGCATTAATCTTATCATCCTTTTTCTCCTTTTGTTGTTTATCATCCTCAAAACCTGGATCCTCCACGTTGTCTTCATCAGCAGCATCAGGATCATTTTTGGGAATCTCAGAATCTGAAGATACAATTTCAGCTAATTTAATAATGTTCTTTTAATTTACATTACATGTACTAGTTTATATTATATTTTTAAAACATAAATATATAACAATTAAAATATGCTTTGAAGTTCGCTTCTTGTTAATTTTAAATATATATAATACGGAAACTGCTCTCTTTTGATGTATGTAGTCAAAGCCATGAATGCATGTCCTGCTTACTACATCTTAAAAAGATAAAGTCTGTTATAGGCTCCGAGATGAATGAGGAAGGATCCCTATAATAAAAAAGCCACTTTCTCATATATATTTTTATACTACACAAACCATCATTTCCTGGGTAGTCATCAATATCTTCTTGGGGGTTGATATTTGGATTTTCAATTACACTGTTTGATTTTGGTTCTTCATGTTTCTCGATTTTCTCAGCAACTGGAGCAATAAATGGAACCTGTTTGACAACTTGAGGTTGTTTATCAGATGATGCATTTGGTATTACATTCTGAGGCACATTGGGTTTTAGTTCAGGTAGTACATCACTTTTTAGTTCCTGGTCTTTATTTGACTTAGCTTGCTTAAGGGTTTCTTGCTCATTCAGTGGTGGTAATTTTGAACTAGCATTAATTGGACTGGATGAACCTTCTGGTGACTGAATAGCTTTGTCTTTAGGTTTTTCATTAGTTCCTGCACTGACAATGATATCAAGTGAGTCATTTTGTTTTGGCTCAGATATGGTCTTAATTATGCTCTCATGGCCTGGATTGGCCACAACATGTGGTTGAGTTTTCAATAATTCGTCACCCCATTTGTAAAATTTACAATAAAAGTTAACATCTAAATTAGTCCAAACGTCGACACCACAAACATCAGAGCATCCAACTTGTAGAATTTTACTTGAGTAAAGTTTATAGTCAGTAAATTTTGATAAGACCCAGTTTTTCGCTTCTGAACACACATTGTCCAAGGTTTGTTCCTTATTAATTTCGGCTACGTAATCTTCCTTTAAAGTAATTTGTGACGTATTAGTGGCCAAGCACAAGCGGTTGGCCATATCATAAAACAGCAAACATTTAAATTCTTTCCGCGGGTCTTGCGGACACTGATCTATGGCCGACTTAATTTGCTTATTCAAAAACTGATTTTCACAACGATCTGAAAGTTCTTTCAATAATGCCGAAACTGGCTTCGGTGAGGAAGGCACAGGAAGACCTAAGCTGCGATAGCATGAATTTATTAAGAGGATTGTGAGTACGTATCGAAACATCTTGTTTTATTTAGCACAAACTTTAGTGAGTGAATTTTTGAAACCAGAGCCCTCAGTATTTTTATTTAAAATTGCATGCACTTCGATTTTCGTCAAAAAAACATCTATTCTTTCTCTGTCTTCTTCAACTGACTTCAACCCTAAAACTTTTTATGCCCAATTTTATAGGCACAGGGATCATAGCCCATACTTTAAGGATTTTGATTTAAAAATCTGAAGTAATGTTTTTTTTACAAAGGTATGCACGTGGTACAACATGATGAAATAAATGAAATTGATTTTGCGATGAAATTTGTAGAAATGAAATGACCTGAGGAGAAATATCATTTCGATTAAAAATTAGGATTTGGTGGTGAAACTGAGCAAGTTTTTTTTTTTAAGTTATTCTTCTTTAGGCGCGTTATGAAAAATTGATGAGAGTGAAATTTTACGATGCGCGCCCACCGTGACACGACATTAACAGAAATGAAGTTGCTCACTAAATCGCTCATTAGAATACGACCGACGTACCTAGCTTGGCGAGTCTGAATATAGCCGCAGGTGAACTTTCCGAACCATACCGAGAATTACCGAATTTATACGATGTCAAGAAAAGGGATGTCCAATATGCGTGTTTGAGGATGTTGTTTAATCGATTTTTTTTCAAATTGATTAACATTTATATAAGAAAAAGAAATAAATTTAATAAAATAAAGTATAACTTCTTACGCGCGTACATAAGTACACGCACCCTTTTTTTATTGCTTATATGGGTGTACGAGCTCACAGCCCACCTGGTGATAAGTGGTTACTGGAGCCCATAGACATTTACAACGTAAATGCGCCACCCACCTTGAGATATAAGTTCTAAAATCTCAGTATAGTTACAACAGCTGCCCTACCCTTCAAACCGATACGCATTACTGCTTTACAGCAGAAATAGGCAGGGTGGTGATACCTACCCGCACGGACTCACAAGAGGTCCTACCACCATTATAAAGTTGAAGTATTCGGATACGAAAAACAAACCGTTGGTTAGTGACAATCTTGTGACCCAAGTTGACTTTTTCTTAAAGTCATATTATGGTGGCGAAACATCATCTTTTATCTTAAAAGTAATTTAATCACCCAGTCCTTAAAATTGGAGTCATGGTGACCTATAATGGTATAATTGTTAATTTTAAGACGTATTAAAAACCCAAACAACCGTGCCTATTTTTTAAATCGGGTTTATTCAGAATTGAATCCTACAGAATTTAAATTAATTTAAATTTTAAGATAAATTAATTGCGAATTATCTGCGACGTTTCGATCAATTACACTTTTCGTGATAACTGACAAGAGGGTTTCTGTCATTTATTGAATACTTTATTAACTATTATTTCATATCATTTCATACCATGTTTCAGAAAAAATATATATAAAAGATTAGGCTGTATGGTATGATACTTTTGCCTTTCCATTTGGAAAAACAAAACTACTAAGTACTACTAAAGATGATAAATTAATTTTACTGAAGTCCGCATAACGTGTTTATCTCGGTATATTAATATTGCATAGCGGAGTGAACCAACTCACGACCTACCTAGAGTTAAGTGATTCCCGGAGACCATAGCGTCGTTAACAGCTTTAAGCCACCCACCTTCATACATGGGAATTAAGTATGAGTTACATTGTATAACGACCCCTCCAACTCCACCCCTTAAAGACAATAGGAATGACTGCTTCTCGTCATTAATAGGCAGACTAGGTAGGCAGCGGCTTGGCTCTGCCCCTGGCATTGCTGACGTCCATGAGCGACGATGACCACTTACCATCAGGTGGGCCGTATTCTCGTCTGCCTACAAAGGCAATAAAAAAAAGGACTTAAATTGGTGAAATTATGGCACTAAATATTGCTACTTTGATTTATAACATATTTATTTACGTATGTTCTGAGATTTCGGAGTTGGGGTGCAGTTGAAGTACCTCGGCCTCATTCTGGACAGTCATTTGACCTTCCGTGCTCACTTTCATAATCTGGTCCTTCGTTTGTTGGGGGTGGCCGGCGCGTTAAGCTGGCTGCTTCCCAACGTCGGGGGGCCTGACCAGGTGACGCGCCGTCTCTATACAGGGGTGATGCGTTCAATGGCCTTATACGGGGTGCCCGTGTGGGGCCGGTCCCTGGCCGTGGGAGTAGCGAAGTTGCGGCAACGGCCGCAGCGCACCATCGCGGTCAGGGTCATCCGTGGCTATCGCACCATCTCCTTCGAGGCGGCGTGTGTATTGGCTGGGACGCCGCCTTGGGTCCTGGAGGCGGAGGCGTTCGCTGCTGACTATCAGTGGCGGGCTGACCTTCGTGCCCAGGGCGTGGCACGTCCCAGCCCCAGTGTGGTCAGAGCGCGGAGGGCCCAATTTCGGCGGTCCGTTCTGGAGCCATGGTCCAGACGGCTGGCCGATCCTTCGGCTGATCGTAGGACCGTCGAGGCGATTCGCCCGGTTCTTGTGAATTAAGTGAATCGTGACAGAGGACGCCTCACTTTGCGGCTCACGCAGGTGCTCACTGGGCATGGTCTCGCATGAGGAGGTGACGGGGCGCGTGAGAGAAGCACAGGCCCGCCGCCGTCGAGCGGGGGCCAGGGAAGCGGATTTCGCCCAAGCCCTGGCCCCCTAAGTGTTTCGAGTCTCCCTCACATGTCGGCCTGGGGACTGGCGAAGGGAGCCTAAGAAGACGACGTGCAAGCTGCTCTGCACGCGTTTTACGTAAGAGCATCCGGGTGATGGAAGGCCGGCTATCCTCAACCCACGCTGGTTCTGACCCAGCGGGGTATTCCGTAGGATAGACCATTCTAACCAGCGCCGTCTAGGCGGGCTTCGGATAGCCTGCCGACCGAGAGGGCTGGTGGTCGTGGCGCCGATGACCGCCGGTCCGGCATCCCGAGGAGGAGGGTGATGGGAGAGATGTGCTCCGCACTAAACGCTTCACTTTCCCCCCTTTGACTTTTCATGAAGACTGTCTCATGCGAGGTTTGGATGCTGGTTGTTGAACGAGAGGAGGTTTTAGTCGGTTCAACTCCGACATGCCCCGCCCTCCATCCCCAGTGGAGGCGGAAGTACGGTGAATTCGTGCTGACAAAAAAAAAGTTCTGAGATTACTTCTAAGTATCTACTTAGTACTATAGAAGGTATTTGCTTCAATTTCGTGTTAATTAAAACTATTTTTATGTTTTGATCACGCTTTTTTATTATCATCATAATATAATTTACGACGTTTCGTATACTTTACAATTATCGCAGTCGCGAACGACTGGGATTTTATTCATCGACATTTAAATATTGTGCCATACCTAACTATCGTCTATGTATTTTATTTTTAAATAAAAACTTCTAGACTTTTCCGTTTCATTTCACACAGAACGAACTAATGATTTGTTTAGATTATAATATTATGAACATCAGAAATAATTTAATGACCATAAAAAACACGATATTAAACCGTAAAATTAGATTTGACCACATAACAATTATTTATTTAAATTAATCATTTATATTATCAACTTTTAAATAATCCAAAGCTAATTAATTACACGGTAATACTGACCTTGTAAATTGTAACCGCGTGCTTTATTCGCTCCGATCGCAATGATTATTGATTCCATGTCGATAAATATTGAAATGTCGTTGTTGTAGTTTAATATCGCTGTAGTAACAGAGCATAATGACCTTTACCTACGTGTACCAATGCTTTTTCACTGAGCAATCTTCCGTGTTTGATAATAAAGGCTCGCTAAAGCTGTAAAACCTTAACGGTCCACAAGAACCCATTTTCATACTTCAGTGTTTTCAATGTTTATTGCCTACGTTGCTCTTCGTTTAGTTACCTACTGCAATAACTCCGTTTTATTTCTCAACTAAAACAATAATATAATTATTTTATGAAAGTTTTCGATGGTAAAATTATACTGCTAGATATCATGAGAGTACCTCGTCATTGAAAGCAGTTTTGGGTCTAAGTTTAATGTAACTTCTTTATTGCTTAGTGTTTTGTGTTTATGCACGAGCTAGGCCCAAATAAGATGATATTGTTATCGACGCTTGAAAGGCAAACGTGACTGAGCGACAATAACTGCTTTGTACATAAATGATAGGCAATAACCATATTCGATGCGCAAAAAAATTATATTTCTAGGTCTATTAAAATAATTTCAATTCTACAGCTAGATTCGTTAAAATAGAATTTTTTTCAGGTATTTCAACTTTAAATTAGTCTACTGTAAAGTTCACGCATTGTCGCTTAGTCACGTTTGCCTTTCAAGCGTCGATATGTAATGCTTAATAATATTGAGTATTAACTATAATTGTATTGGCGGCTGAACTATCGCAACATTCGAAGCTCAAACACGCACAAAGGCTTACTTTAGAGTTCGTTCGTTCCGCGTTCTAATTTGAGTAATTAACAGGTGGTATATTCTTTATTTTTGTGGGGTGCGGTGAAGGGAACCAGGCCGCAGAAGCGGTCAGCGATTTAATAGAAAGATCTGGTCTAGTCTAGGTGTATACTTATTAGTAGTAATAGCAGATGATGATATCGCGCGAGGCAAATGACATCAGGCTCTAAAATTACGTCATGACGATTACGATCGCTCTAAAAAAAACAAAATGACTGAGGAGATATTATTATACTTTTCGTACCTACGCTACTTTACCACGCTACGCTGACTGATAGGCACCTTCGATCAACTTAAACATAAACATACCTACCATATTATGAAGTCGTCATGGTCTAAAGGATAAGACGTCCGGCACATTCGTATCTAGCGATGCAAGGGTGTTCGAGTCCCGAAGGCGGGTACCAATTTTTTTAATGAAATACGTACTTAACAATTGTTCACGATTGACTTCCACGGTGAAGGAATAACATCTTGTCATAAAAATCAATCAAGTAATTACTGGTGGTAGGACGTATTGTGAGTCCGCACGAGTAGGTACCACCACCATGCCTATTTCTGCCGTAAAGCAGTAGAAACCCGTTAGAGTTAGCAAAAAATCATAACAGACCTTCTTTGTAGAGCCGAATTATTGATTGCCGACATGATCTGTTCATCCGTTCATGACGTAAAAAATTCCCAAGTAGTAACAGGCTTTTTCCCCTGTTATTTCCATTTAAATGTTTGGTTATCGGGGGGGACGGGTTAAAATTAAAATTAAGAGCTATAACTTGGCATGATTTTTTTTAATAGGTTTAAATCCGATTTAGGACTAACGTGAAAAAAATTTCAAACAAACCCTAAATAAAGACCATCCTAAGGTATATAAATAATATTTTATAGTTGTATTTAGAAGTAAAGTGTAGACAGTGTGAAGAAGGCGCTAAGAGCTCGCAAACTCAAGAGGCCAACACGGTCTTTGTCACGTTTAGTCCGTAGATGGAACGAGGACTCGTTAGCATTGTGTTATTGCTCACTTAATTCTTACAACGGGATCATTTTGAACAAGAGACGAGCTTCTCGGAAAAAACGTTAATGTTAATGAGTTTGCGGTCCCGCTCTCGACTAAAATAATAAATAAAAGAGTTGTAATTTTAAAATAATTAAACATTTATTTATCTCAGACGTTGAAAGACGTCAACGTTTCCAAATTTAAGGTTTTCTAAATCGTTGTCATCTTATTTCTGTAACGGCAGTTAGAGATAAATTTAATAAGTAGAGCAGTGCTATTCCAACTTGGATTCAACACACTGATCGAATATCGTGAAATTAATTCGACAACCAAGCCCATGGTAGGTATAATTTTTGGTCAGAAAGTTGAACGATTTAATCCTTATATGATTATTTTAAAGAAGATACGAATTAGCGACTTAAACCTCTTCTTTGAGGTACTTACTGCCACCATCCTTCCTGTAAAATGTCAAACACACATAATTGTTATGTCAAGAAAGTAACAGTTTGAAAACTTTTTATTTAAAGATTTCAAATAGTACATAATGTTTTTGAACACATACATAGTTAACACAAAATTTCGATTACAGCTAATAAATAAAAGAGCAAAAGAAACTCGATTGACAAACAGTAGAAAATGGTATTCAACTGTATGTGCTGCTTTTGCTTGATTATAAATAAATAAAAATATTTTACTAACAATCACGCCACGTTAACTGGTCCCGTGATAAGTTCGTAAAGAACTTGTGCTACAGGTACCAGATAATGGAAATAAATGTAAGATTTTTATTATACACATACATATATTTAATATACATCCATAACCCTGGAAAAGACATTTATATTTATCATACAAATATCTTTCCTTGGCGGGATTCGAACCCGCGACCCCCTAGTGTAGTGACCATATCACTTACCACTACACCAGACGGACGTTAATATATACATACATACATACATACATAATTATATAAGTGTGATTTCAAATGTAAATTCTCTGTATCTCAACTTTATTATGCCAATTAAAAAAGTCAATGAACTCGTATTTCGAATTTCGTATGTACAAAAATTTATTAAAATGCGGTACATTTAAATTTTAATTAGTAAATGAGGGAAAGGAGTACTTTTTAAAGGAGAGCCAAATGGACAAATTCCGCTTCAAGTTCGTCCCACTTATTCCTTTTATTGCGACCCGTGTTTTCCGACCGAAATATTTTTGCATACGAAATAATTACTTTTCTCTTGACTTTTAAATTAACGACATTTAAACCAAACACTATTGAAATATATTTTTTTATTGCCCTTGTAGGTAGAATCTAAATAAGAAACCATCCGCTACATGGTCCTTCGAGCACACGGCCCACCTGATGATGAGTGGTTACCGTCGCCCATGGACTTCAGCAATGCCAGGAGCAGAGCCAAGCCGCTGCCTACCACAAAACCGATATTTTCCTAAAGCAGTCATGAGGGGTCTTCTAATCTATAGTTGTTACCTTTTTTGTCTTTGGCAGACCAATCCTAATTGGTTTCAGATGATAATGAAAAAAATAAAGGGAATGATATCCAGGAGAAATGAAATTTTAAAAGACAAAGATTTGATCTTAATTATTTTTTCAGTGCAGGTATCTTCAAGGGATATACGCCACAGAACGGCTCAGCAAATTCTCAACAAATTTTTTTAGCATCAGTATAGTGGAAGACCTCACGACATATCTGTAACCCTTAGACATCACAACGCTAAAGCTGCTACCCTCCTTGAGACACGAGTTAGAAGTTTAGTCGCAATTGCATTGTATAACAACTGTCGACTGTCCACCCATATCTGTTTCTCTGTTATAGCCCACCCATATCTGTTATGGCCAGGATGGTAAACGTGGAAGTAATTCATGATTATAAGTTTATGTAACTGTTTCATAGACAAATTAGTGCCGGTCTGCGGATATACACCGTGTATCTTATGTTTAACTTTTTTTTTCGTGCTTATATGGGTGGAGAGCTCACATCCCACCTGGTGTTAAGTGGTTACTGGAGCCCATAGATATCTACAATGTAAATGCGCCACCCACCTTGAGATATAAGTTCTAATGTCTCAGTATAGTCCTAATAAAATAAAATAAAATAAAAATAAAATAAAATAAAATAAAATAGTTACAACAGCTACCCCACCCTTCAAACCGAAACGCATTACTACTTCACGGCAGAAATAGGCGGGGCGGTGGTACCTACCCGTGCGGACTCACAAGAGGTCCTACCACCAGTGATAACTTAAATTAAAATAAAGATTTATTATTACCTCGACCGTCTCCTACTATTCTCAGTGGTTTGATTTAAATCATTTAACTGAACCTGAATATAAACAGAATAAAATTCGAAAATCATCAAATATACGAATCGGCCTAACTTTTAATTTTTCAACTTTATTATTCACGAAACGTTTTCGAAGTTACATCGGAAATTTTTAGCTATTCATGAAAAGGCACATTGCATTCATATTTTATATTACTTTGATTCCGGCGTATTGTTTTCGAATAAAATTCATTTTTCATATTTAAAGTTAGTTACAATGTAATTTTGAAATAATAGAATAAATGCATTTTCATGGAGCTTTTGTTAAATGCAAATTCATACCGACAACAATGTGAAGCGATGAGCATTGTTGTGACATTTGTTAGCGCCTTATACCCCGTCGCCTGAGACTCGTCTTTGTTATCATTGCGTGAATTACACAGGTAATGGGCCGCATTTACAGCGTACGTGCCTCGACATTCATTAAAACGGCTAATTAAACCGGCAGTCGAGATTCCGACGACGAATCCCCTTTCGAGACGATGCTGCCTCCTACATATTTCTTTGGAGAGCATTTTAAGTGGAACACCGTTGGCATCCGCTCTCTGATGCTTTAAAAATGTCTTAGGTACAAAATTAGCTACATAAATTATGTAGACGGGCTGTCTACCTTGGAACATACGATTTGTACTTGAAAGTTTTATTGCTATTATTTTCATAGATGAACGGATAACAGAAAGTGGCTGGATTATGCAGTGAACGGCTAAATTCGAGTATGTCCCTTCTTCCTTGATATTCTTCTTGCACCGCGGAAGCCGTTCAAGAATACATGACGAATATTGCTAGGTTAAATTGTCACCGGAGCTCGTAGATATCAACAACGTAAATGCCACCACTCACCTTGAAACTTGAGTTTTAAGTCTCAGTTCTTCAGTACAACGGCTACCCCACCCTTCAAACTGAAACGAATTACTGTTCTACGACTTAATGCACGACACGGATGGTGGTAAATATCCTTGCGGGCTCAAAAGACGCAGTACGACCAGTTCATATTCGAACGAAAATTGTAAATTGCCTGGCGCACTTCATTGATTCATGTGGAAATAATTACTACAGTTTAATTAATGTCAATCATACACACGTAATTTTAACGCAGCAAGTTCCAATCCATTTCACGCTGACAAATTATTCAAGTAAATTCAATCGTGTACTCTATTATGAACCACTGTTTTACTTTTATGTTGTTTTTTCTTCTGTTTGATTGCTCCACTAGGAAAGGCATAAAAAAGAGTTTCTAAAGTTCTTAAATTCTCCTCTATTTTTAAACTTCTTGATACTACATATATTTCAATCAACACCAGCTGATCAAAGAAAATAGACTGACTTTGGAAATGTGAAGTCTTTTTAAACCCCATTCAGACTGATGTTTACAATGCAATTTTGGTTTCGCTCCGGCGCTACTCAGTGCTTAGTAATTAACATTGCTCGGGTCTCAAAGGGGTCACATGTACCTACACCGAAAACTAAACCAATCCCTTTCATTTGGTCCTCGAATTAACTATAGTTAGAATCAGAGCCGGAACTATTTGTAAGTGTACTGATGTTGCACGTTAGCACTTTTTTTAATGTACCAGCTAACAGTTCAAATACCCATGGTCTCTGTGAGATATGTGATCGATGTCTTGATTGTTTTGGAATAACAATTATCCTAATCTTAAATTAAGCTGCACTTATTAGTACATTTTAGCTGAGTATTGATTGGAAACCAATTAGGCTAGGAACACGCTCTTATTTATTTACTGTTGGAATATATCTTCTTTTTTTTTATTGCTTAGATGTATGGACGAGCTCACAGCCCACCTGGTGTTAAGTGATTACTGGAGCCCATAGACATTTACAACGTAAATGCGCCACCCACCTTGAGATATAAGTTCTAAGGTCTCAGTATAGTTACAATGGCTGCCCCACCCTTCAAGCCGAAACGCATTACTGCTTCACGGCAGAAATAGGCGGAGTGGTGGTACCTACCCGTACGGACTCACATGAGGTCCTACCACCAGTAAAAAAGGTGATGATGCCCGGCATTCACTTTGCGATGTTATTAATTTTTTTTTCTATTTCCTTTGTTGGCAGACGAGCATACGGTCCACCTGATAATGAGTGACTATCGTCGTTCATGGACGTCAATAACGCCAGGGTCACAGCCAAGCTGTTGCCTAAAAACAGCTGCCTATAAACTTCAGTAACCTCTTAACACTAGATTGATAAGACCTCGACGATTTAGGACTATTTAATACCTTAAATAAATAATCAAAAAGTTTCGAAATAAACAAGCTTTCAAGACTGCTCACGTATAGAAACTTGTTAATTATTATTATTTGTTCAGACCAGAAGCAGTAAAATAAAATTAGTGTTAATTTTAATCTCCAAATAAAAGACGATATTATTAACAATAATTCGACTGCGTTCTTGCCGATAGCAAATGATGACACTTTAATTGACGAAAAGATTATTTATCATTGCGATATTTTTATCAATTAAAAACAAAGTAGTCAAGTCAAAAAACAAACATTTATTACTTAGAACACTCACTGAACACTTTAAAATTCTCAATTCAGTTCTTCCGCTTCGTTTCAGGTGATCTGTTCGCTGTTTCGCTTCGAGTAATTCCGATTACTGACTGATTCGTGTCATCTCTGCAACGTTTTTAGTCAATACGACGACATTCTTATATTTATCGAGAACATTCTGGACAAGTCGAGTAGCTTCGATGTGTGCTTCCGCTATCTGACAATAGATGGCGTTGTATTTCTCGAACTTTCTTGGCGTTACGAGTTCCTTTTTATATTCGTTTCGGCTATTCGGCGATAGCTGCCGTTACCTACTCTTACCGGCGTAACTGTATGTTATAATTTTAGAGAGCATTATTGTTGAAATTTCATATTGGTCGTAAATTATTAAAGATTCACAATGTTTGAATTTCATAGCCAACGATGACTAAAGGCTTTCGAGTATCAAATTTTCTAATCTGATAGTTCCTGTTTCTTATCTACGTTCATTTCGCATAGCTGCCAGAATGAATTTGTGACGTAACGATCACAATGAAAAATGTTGTATGTTATAGATAAGTTAATTACACATTCTATAATGAAGTCATTAACCGAAACCGCGTATTTGTAGTGGCGGTAAAACAGGGCACTCAATTAGATCGTGCACTATTTTGTGTAAAATCATTATCCGATCTTTAATAAATAATGATTATTAAGCTATTGCATAGCTTCTATCGCGGGTTTTGAGTGCGGCGACTGAATCATGAAATTCCGTAACGAAAAAAACCTTACACCCCTCACTCCGCCTACCATGTAGCTCGCGTTCAACACATTCACACGTTGCGCTTGTGTAGTATTTGTGAATAAGCGCGTGGCGTGACGTCACACTACATGCGCATCATGAAAAGTCTGCCCATCTCTCTCTCGCGCGGTCTAGCTTATGAGTGTGAAGGGGACAGTTAAGGTTTTGCTTTTATTAATGTTTAATATAGCGTGGTCTTGTTTTATTATTGTTTTAATATTAAATTAACATTGTCTAATTATAATTGCATAAGTTGATAAAAAATGCTATGCAATAGCTTTACCGCGGCAGTTCCCGAGTGCCATCCGTTTTTTATTTTACAAATTTAATTTAAAATCTAAAAACACTTTTATGGCAATGGCAATATCGTTGTCTATGAGCGTCGTTGATACAACACTACTGGTAGCGAACACACTCATTTAGGTGCTTTCGGTGATAATAAAACATTGACAGTATCGATTGATAATATTGAGGGTGTCCAAATTATTATTGTGGTAAATATTATGGAATCGAATAAATTAAATTACCTAATAGCCCCGACTAACCAAACTTTGAGCACAACAATAAAACAAAAGCGTTATCTGACCTTCAGATGTAGAATACAAATTTAGAAAGGAAGTCTTCGTGGCCTAATGGATAAAATGGCCGGTGAACTCGTATCAAGCGATAGGTACCACCAACGTTTCCTAGGAAATACATATTATTATATAAATAATGATTTCCATATTGTACTAAAAATTTAACCCACAAGTAATATTACTTTAATTACGGTAATACCACTTTATTACTGATGTTAAGAGCTCTTGTGAGTCCGTTCGGGCCACCACCCCACCTATTTCTGCCGTGAAGCAGTAATCCGTTTCGGTTTGAATGGTGGGGCAGCCGTTGTGACTATACTGAGACCTTAGAACTTATATCTCAAGGTAGGTGACGTATTTATGTTGTAGATGTCTATGGGCTCCAGTAACTATTTAACACCAGGTGGGTTGTGAACTCGTCCACTTATCTAAGTAATAATAAAAAAAAATTATTAATTTACCCCATGACTGAAGGTACTACCAATCCTGTAAGATAGTCCCAGGTGGGTACCACTGCCCTGTTTATTTCTACCGCGAGGCAGACAGATCTTCCGGTTTGGTGGGTGGGACAGTCATTATATAATACAATTGATACTTCGACCTCATGTCTCAAGGTGGAAATCAATATTCCTAATGTGATGCGTATGGTCTCCTGTAAGAAGCTCTCATTGGGAATACTACTAGTACCTAATTAATGGATTAAAGGAATAATAGTATAGGATATATAGGATAATAAGATATATAAGATAATAATATAGGATTATAGGTATCTCAAAGAAGTCGGGGTTCTAATTCATACTTGTTGCCAAAGAGATTACGATATTTCTATCGGTCTGGTTCTATATTATCAAAGAAATAATGATATCAGTATTCATTACGTAACGCTTGTTCAAACTACCTGAGAGCACCATGTTCCCTAAAGTACATAACTACTTTTACCTATTTAAATTTACACAGGTATAACACAATAAGTTTCGTTACAAAAGTTCGCATTAGATTTATTCAGCTAATTTTTGAAACGTGTTTTGGTAAATTCATATGGAAACTAGTAAAAGTGATGGTCCTTTGAGTTTCCGATACGATTTAAAAAAAAAGTTTTATAACGGTTGTCTTCAAAAAATAACATGACTGTTTATTTTGAATAAAGCTGAATCGAAGACAAATAAGAACCAAAACAACTAGAAATTTAGCTAAATGAAATGCGGGCGAGTCACCAAAGATTTACGACGGAAAGCTACTGACTATCGCGAGTTGACGTAGATTATTGAAAAAAGCGTGGATGGCGCGAAAAGATTAAAGTGTGACATTCATTAGCAGCAATCAGTCAAGCGAACTAAGCAGGGTGGCCTTCCGTCAGCTACTGCTACTTATCTAAATAAGATCGGCGTCGTACGTGATGGATTTTAAGACCCTCGTCCGTGACGGGGCCCCTTAATTTAAAATAAGCTTTCAAATTAGCCGATTGTGTTAAATTTTCTATTTCGAGAACGTCTTTATTATTTAAATTGGTCTGGGTGCTTTTTTAGAAGGGGAGTAACACAGCGGCTGTTAAGTTTTATTTATGATCGAATTTTATATCATAATTTCTTTCATGATTACAGATTATTTTTATGACAAAAAAGGTATGTAATCGATATAAATAATAAAGAGATGTGTGGTGTCGTGGCACACCGGATAGGAACGAAGTTCCTTATTATAATAATATTAATTTTAAGTTCTATTCGAGGTATAAAGAAAATAATTATTCGGGTATACATTTCTTGTTATGATTTTTTATTGATAAAAAAATATATAAAAAACTATTTTACAAAGTTATCAACTTTATTTTATTCACAATGATTTGAAAAAAAATTATAATATAATAATAATACATATACAAAGAAACAGCTATTTATATGAATAATAATAATAACCGTCATCACGTATACTATACATTAGACACTGTATAGCCATCATACTAAGACTATACATAAATAATAAAAATCTTACGTTACGGACGTTTTTTCCCGGTTAGGGTACCCTCTTCATCGTCCCATAAGGAACTTGGTTTAAAAAGCGTACTTATTTATTAAAATGATGGCACGATACACTTATTCTTGATCATTTCAATGACTTTTGGAAAAATCACAATAATAAAAACAATAAAAACAACGTAGCTCTCGTTCGTTTCAAAACAGTTGAAATAATATTTAGCGAAAATATTTCACGTTTTCCCGTCAAAAGGCCAGAGTGAAGCACACCGCTTTATATTAGGCTAATGCACGAATATGTTTTTGAATTTATTAGTGTAATATAATTCTGCATACGTAGGCCGCTTTGAAACGTTTTGGCGAAATTTCATACAATACACAAGACGTACGGTATGAGAGGAAATTCAGATTAAACGTGACTGCCGGTAGCTCGGTTCCGAGTCTTACCGGGTAATTCGCAATAACACAGCGCTAATGACCCGGCATTCACAAGGGAGAATTCCCAGTTAACTGCGACATTAAGACCTTCTTATTTGGCTATTTCACTTCGTTATGGTACCTTTGTGGGCGGTTGCAGAAAATATTCAATTTCGTTGTTAATTATTCAATTATTAGTTATTGGTTTACACACTTTTACGAAACAGTAAAAGAAAATAAACTTCTATATGGCTGGAAGATTGATTGATATCACTGTAAACCTTCTCTATTTGTCATTCACTATTAAGATATAAACAGAGACGATATTTAAAATTCACAACGCGTATACGTAACTAGTTTTCCACAAATTTCAGTTAAATTAATTGACTATTACGCTTGATAAATTATAATGTAACTAAAGTATTTGGACGAATGATAAATAATTCAAGCGTCGGTTACATTGGGAACGTGAGTAATGAACTTGATGCTTTAGATTAGGGTTAATCAATACCGATAATGTATTCAAAGACTGTTTCAACTTACCTTGTTCGAAACTGTATAAAAGCCATCCATTACGAGATGAACATAAAATCCAATTCGCCGAATGCGGTCGAGAACGTTTTGATTACATAGCGTCTTGCAAACATTCTGTGTACATTTCCGCAGGTAAATAATCGGGTACGTACACAGAAATCGGCTTGCGCCGCGCAACGTAGGTTCGCGCTAAGATTTCGCGGTAACGTATTCGGTAAATTATCTACAGCTACATTTGTCGGAAGTAACGACTGTTTTATGCGGAAAATCTTTTAACGAACACTGTTACGAGTTTTCCTTCCCTTTGTATTATATAAATAAAGCTATAGATACCTTGTAAAAATCTCGTTCAAATACGATTTTCTATTGACCGAGTGGGTGGTGCAGAAGTTAGCGGCCCTGACTGTTGCGTCAAGGGTCGTGGGTTCGAATCCCGCATAGGGAAGACATTCGTGTGATAAACATGTTTGTTTGCTCTTTGTCTGGGTTTTTATTATCTATATATGTTTATATGGAAACGTACAAATATAAGTATGCATGTTAGTCTCTGGTACCCATAACACAGATAATTCTAATATGGGGCCGGATAACCGTGCGTGATTTCTTCCCAGTTATTTATTTAGTTTTTATTTTCATTTTTTTATTGCTTAGATGGGTGGACGAGCTCGCAGCCCACCTGGTGTTAAGTGGTTACCGGAGCCCATTAATATCTACAACTTAAATGTCGCAGCCCGCCTTGAGATATGAGTTCTAAGGTCTCAGTTTAGTTACAACGGCTGCCGCACCCTCCAAACCGAAACGCATTACTGCTTCACGGCAGAAATAGGCAGGGTGGTAGCACCTATCCGTGCGGACTCACAAGAAGTCCTACCACCATGTTTTATTAATAATTCACTCATATCCTTTGTTTATACTATTGTATTTTAATAGTATAGGCGTGGAATTAAAAAAAAAAACGCTATTTAATCTTAAACAATATTATTATACACGCATTACAATAAAACCAATCGAATGTGAGAATCTATATGGCAGTATCTAAATAATATTGCAAATCTCCAAATTGCTTCCGTAGCGGGGACTCTGTGTTTATTTATTCATTCGTTTCCTTGATATTGTTTCTCTGTTCTATTTCTTCTCAAAATGTGTCAAAACGAAAAAATATATATGACCAGCTATCGGCCCTTTCATACAGAAACTAATTTGATAAATATTAAAGAAGTATGAGTAAACAAGTAGGTAGAAAACAGAAGGAACACTTCGAACACTCTTGCGATAACTATAATAATATATTACACTGTTACACACACAATATTTTTACTGGTGGTAGGACCTCTTGTGAGTCCACGCGGGTAGGTACCACCGCCCCGCCTATTTCTGCCGTGAAGCAGTAATGCGTTTCGGTCTGAAGGGTAGGGCAGCCATTGTAACTATACTGAGATCTTAGAACTTATATCTCAAGGTGGGTGACGCATTTACGTTGTAGATGTCTATGGGCTCCAGTAACCACTTAACACCAGGTGGGCTGTGGGCGCGTTCGCCCATCTAAGCAATAAAAAAAAAACACTATAGCACTTGTCTTAGGTATGTATATGTTTGTCAATAAACTTTAATCACGTTTTCAAATTGACAAGGCCTCTTGAAACTTAAAATCACGGTATTGGTACGAAGACAGTAAGTGGGTGAAGGTTGCACGCAGAACCCACAGCGAGGTAGACACGGATTCAATTAGCGTGGAGGTGTGTTAGGTGTGTAACACGCCGAGCGGTTCATGGTGTCGTGCTAAGGCTTGCGGCTTCCTGCACCCACAGCACTTAGAGCTTCGTAAATGGAACGGGAATAAGTGACAAGCGGCGGCGATAAATGATGATTGCTATCCTCCACGCGCGTGTCACTCGACAAGTTTGAATAAAATTTACTTTGAGATCTTTTTTTTCCTAAAGCTGATGGTCTTGACATTTCAGCATAACCAGGCGAATAGGTGAGCTCACGGGGCTAAAACCTGACGTTGTTGCTAACACGATCCCTAGCAAGAGTCGTGCTTCGCAGAATTTACCACCGGATCGGAAACGCGACCCACTGAGTGAGATCCGGCGAGAAACTCAGTGGGCTGTGTCTGTGGATTAATTTACTCGCCGAGCCCTTCGTCCCAATCGACGGGTTCGACGAGAACGATGACCGAACTTTGAGATCACTAACATACGTTAGTGTTTACTCGTAAAATGAAAGAATTAAAAACGTAAAATTATAGAACGATAAAAAATTTAATACCACTAGATCATTCCCAAATATCTACTGATAATTTCACTTTAATACTTAAGGTTAGTTATCATTATTTAACTTAAATCCTAGACTTAAATTAAGTTAATTTATTTTAAATTTTTTTCACTGATTTAAACATATTCTTCGACGTAATCGCGAAAGTAAGGTTTTTGAAAATCATCTATTGAAAGGAATCTTTTATCCTGATTCCTTTTGTCTAAATAAACAGCTCGTAGCTCATGAATTGCACATCAGAAATGCAACCGCTTCCAAATTACCTGACTGGCATAGCGTTAGCTTCTATTCCATTACCAGTTAGCGTTCTTACCAATACCATTACTTGTATGTTACGTTACGTACTAATTGAATATTGTTTTAAGTTTTTTAAACCGAGCCCACGACCCACCTGGTGTTAAGTGATTACCGGAGCCCATCGACATCAACACGGAAATGCCGCTACCCACCTTGAGACATGGTTTTAAGTATCAGTTTTTCAGTACAACGGCTGCCCCACCCTTCAAACTAAAACGCATTACCTACTGCTTCACGGTAGAAATAGGCGGGGTGGTGATACTCGTGCGGACTCACAATACGTCCTACTACCCGCAATTACGAAAATTAGAATTAGAAAAAAAGAAGTGTGGCACTCGGAGACTGCCGCTGTAAAGCTATTGCATAGCATTTTTTATCAACTTATGCAATTATAAATCGCGCTCTCAAGCCGCGCTCAAGGCCTGCGATAAAACCTATCCAATAGCTTAAAAAAAAAAGTATTTCATTAGAAAAATTGGTATCTAACTACGGGATTTGAACACCGGCAAAGTCGCATCGCTTCGTCGATACGAATGCACCGTGCGTCTTAACCTTTGGTCACGACAACTTTGAAATGTCGTTATAATGTGTGTGTGTGTTTGGGTGTGTGTGTGTTTGTGTGTGTGTGTGTTTTCAAAAAGATATGTGTATGTTTAAAAAAAAGGAAATTTTAGAAAATGTTGTTTAAAAACATTGAATATGTGACAAATTAATTAAATTAAAAAAAAAAATGTTTTAGCCTTATATTTTCAACGTAATTTTTTACTCTTTCAACGTTAGATTTAGTTGAAATAAAATATTTTTCATAATTTTTACAAAATTATCAATTCTTTTACAGAAGTGAATATCATGCCGACCTTATAATAAATTCAAAATCTCCGCTTTTACTCCATCTTTCCACACTCTTGAGAGGGTGCAATTTAAAAATCCTTTTTTCCTCTACGAGTATCGTAGGTGACCCGAAGTGCGGTGTACGTCTGTAATCTTTTACAATTAGTTAATTAAAACATAAAAAATAACACATTCTTCTCAATATATTTACCTTCATTGTAATTAATTAACAGACTAACGACGTCTATTTCGTATTTTATTTACGCAATGTAAATAAAATTTAAAAATAAATTATTTGAATTAGTTCAATAACGAGATACAACTTTATCACTGGTCAACAAAGTTTCAATTAATTGTGAGTATTTTCTGCACGTAAACACGTTACGTACATAAACTTACATAGCGTTCACAATTAAAAGATTGGCTTTTAAAAGAGAAATTCTTAAATCTCTTTGAATTTTATCAACTAAGTACATCTATAAATTTTAACCGGTGTCTTACTGTAATGTACGTAAATAAACGATCACTATCGAAATTCAAGTAATTAATTTAAAGGTTATATACATAATTGAATAAATTGAAAATGGAGATGGGCGTCTTTTGCGTAAATGTTTAAGCTTTACTCTTATCAGCTGTTGATAAAATACGTAATTGAGATCTTACAAAATAAGATAATATTATGATGTTAGCCCTGAATAGATTTCATGTTTTAGAAAACGATTTTAACTTATCTAATCTTTGGCAAGAATCTCTTTAAATACTAGATGTCGAAGGTGAATCGCTTGATGCGACATTACAGCGAAATATTAAATTATAATTATTACTTTACTAATATTATTACTTAATATTATAAAGAGGAAAGATTTGTTTGTTTGTTTGTATTGAATAGGCTCCGAAACTACTGAACCGATTTGAAAAATTATTTCACTGTTTGGAAGTTACACTATTCCCGAGTGACATAGTCCATAATTTTTTTTGAAAAAAATTAGGGATCCTTACTAAAACTCCAATAATATAATCAAAGGTGTAAAAAAAATACCTAAAATATTCTTTACATCGCGTGCCCTGCGAAAAGTATTGATGATAGTATAAAATAATGTACTGCGACTTTGCAGAACACATTATTATATACAAAAAATGTCGCGACAGCAGATGTTTGACTATTATAGTTATGCCGCAATAAATGTTCTTTTATTTAAAAAAATAAAACAACGTCAAATATCGTTGAAAATTTTGTTAAAGACCAAAGCGGAGCCGGAGCGTGCGCTAGTACATTATACAAGTAAGACCTAAGAATATTTACAATATATAAAATTTTATTTTTATTTATTGTTAACATAGAAGTAAAAACACGATCATAATTTGCATCTGTGCTTGAAGCAGGTGATAAAACCTGTATCTTAAGCAGCAGTGCTCCTCGTACAAAGAATACAACAGCTTTACTTCAGATACACAAAAATAGAAAATTAACCTGAAATTCATGGATTGTTTAAAAGTGACAATTTCTGAGCTTGTTAAATATTACAATTAACAAAAAATATTGTAATGAGTGTACTACTGTACCCTCTGTGTGTAATGAGTCTGAGCATGAGTGAGCGTAAGAGGGTGTGTGTAAGTGCAATTAAAAAGATTAAAAGCTATTAAATAAAATTTCAATATATTTATATTTTATATTTTCAAATTGTGAAGTCATAGGATGGCCGGGTTGTGACATATATATATATTTTATAATAAAACGACGAGCTTTGCGTGTGACTTGTATTATTGGCGGAAGTAGTCAGACTGTATTGCCATAGATTAGGTACATTCTTTACCTGACATCTCCCCTTTTAAGTTAAAGACTAAGCTTATTTTTAAGGTAAGTACAATACTTTTCTTATATGACTAATTTCCTTAGTAGCTAAGACATTATGAAATATGACTGACTATTTATAAACAATACTTAAATTAATATCTTATGAACTTATGACTAATAATTACAAAAGCGTTNATTACGCAAATTATAATTTTGCGGGTTTGATTTTTATTGCACGATGTTATTCCTTCACCGTGGAAGTCAATCGTGAACATTTGTTGAGTACGTATTTCATTAGAAAAATTGGTACCCGCCAGCGAGATTCGAACACCAGTGCATCGCTCGATACGAATGCACCGGACGTCTTATCCTTTAGGCCACGACGACTTCTAAACTGCATGCAACTGTGCATTGTGATATACTTTTAAAGTGCATTGACCTACTGTGGGTATTATTTCACCACTGTATGATGATAATTTATGTATACTCTTTGATATACTGTCTAAGGGACATCCTAGCTGATGAAAAATTTTTAAATTCAATATGTTAGTATCAGCACCTGTGTCTAGTAGAAAAGTAACATTATGACTATTTATTGATAAATTTATCTGCCATGACTCTTTGTTTACATTATTGACATGAATTGTTCCCATATGTAGCCTATTATTTGTGTCTATATTGGGACTATGGCCTTCAGTTTCTACAAAATGGACATTTTTATTCTTACATGCTACTGCAAAATGATTATATTTGCCACAATTTTTACATTTAACCCCTAAGGCTGGACATTTATACCTATGTACTTGTAAGCACCTACCACATTTTCTGTTTACTTGGTTATTTGACTGTTGTCTGGAACTAGACGTATGTCTGCTCTGGCTTGACTGTAGATCTCTTGCATGTGAAGTACTAGTTGACTGCCTTTGTCTTCTATAACTGGAATTAGACTGGACCTGCCCGATGAATGAATCCCACTTCTGACACCATGTGAAGTCATAGGATGGCCGGGTTGTGACATATATATATATTTTATAATAAAACGACGAGCTTTGCGTGTGACTTGTATTATTGGCGGAAGTAGTCAGACTGTATTGCCATAGATTAGGTACATTCTTTACCTGACACAAATCAAATACATTTCTACGAAAAATCTCTTTGAATTGTTGTTGAAATAAATTGGATTGCGAACCTTGTCTTTCGTGTGGAGTATTCAATTAACTAGAACCGGCTGCGACTAACACAGTTACACTCCATCTCGGGCATCTACGTCGAGCTCAATACACTCTTACAAAGTGACAGGTGCTTTACAATACCTTGCACCTTCAGATTAATTACTCGAAAACAAAAGTTCATTCATACGCTTCGGAGCTTAGGTACTAAAACATTCACTACACTACTGAAGAGTTTGCGGTTTATATTTGGACTACATGATTGACCTTACTTTGACTAAATTATTGAATGGATACATCATAAGTGTTACACTTTACTGGTGGTAGGACCTCTTGTGAGTTCGCGCGGGTAGATACCACCGCCCAGCCTATTTCTGCCGTGAAGCAGTAATGCGTTTCGGTTTGAAGGGTTGGGCAGCCGTTGTAAGTATACTGAGATCATAGAACTTATATCTCAAGGTGGGGGGCGCATTTACGTTGTAGATGTCCATGGGCTCTAGTAACCACTAGGTGGTTACAAGTAACACCAGTACACCAAAGTAACACCAGGTGGGCTGTGAGCTCGTCCACCCATATAAGCAATAAAAAAAAATAAAAAAATGTGTAGCTCTTAAAGACACTAGACACTCATCGTTTTTAATTAAATCATTTTTCTGATACTCTTCTATCACGTCTTCTCGGGACGCGATTTCTCAAAGGAATTACAAGTGCTATTTTTTTTTGTGAATCCGTTTATAAGGATTCTAGGGTTATATATAGTCAACCAACCAAAACAGATTCAGTTTTGTATAAAGTCAAATTGTTTCGATTTTAAATATTTCAAAAACATAAAACCAAATATAATTAAACAGACACAACTAATACGCTTAGTGTACGTCGAATGAATCGCATTAGTTACATCGATCATGTTATTCACGTTTAAATCCGTTGCGGACTGCCGTTTTGAACAAACCAACGCTAATGCTTTTAACTAGTTAAGCGCTTTGTGTTTTGTAACAATTGAAGATAAAGCCGGCCCAAGTTTTAGTTTTAACGCCTATTGTTTGCTAATGCAACGTCAAACCTCACCTTCTTACTCGTTGACTCAAAGTCATTAAATATTCTGGGCTCAGGACCCAGCCTATTCATTCCGTTTACCTTTGTTTCGTATTACTGTGACACGTTCCATTTCGTGAGCATAACAAACAATAGTGCGTTAAATGGTGTTATTTATTTTTCCTCGCAGGGGTACTGGACTATCACGGCGTCCCCGCGTACCTCCGGCCGGCTGATTGGCTCCTATCTCGGAGACAGGTCGATCGTATGCGTCCAACACGGTGGGGCAGTTTACGGTTTTCACGTCGAGCGCGGTGTTCCGCAGGGGTCTGCCCTGGGCCCCCTACTGTGGAACATCGGCTACGACTGAGTCCTGCGGGGCACCCTACGAGGTCCCCTCCTCGGACTAAGTGTAGTCTGCTACGCTGACGACACCTCGGTCGTAACTCCGGGGAGGGAAAAGCCGACTCTAAGAGCCGGCCGTCTCCATCAGCCAAGGGCTCAATTTTTCGAAGTGACTGCGGAAGCTCCATTGACCATCCAGTACGAGGTATCGAGTACCTGAGACCGGTCACCCTAACCCCGATGCGAACACCTCCGATTATGAGGTAGACACCCGCAGGCGGCGCACGTCCCGGCTCGTGATATAGTAGGGCCTGGGTTTTGTCGAGCGCCACCTCGAGCCCCAACCGTCGGATCTTTGTGACGATTAGTGCCATGCCTGCGCAGGCCGCGACGAGGATGACACACCGAAACATACATTGGCGCATTGCTCTGGATTCGACGAGCAACGCGCCGCCTTCGTCGCGGTCATAGGAGAGGACCACGCTTCGTGGCTATGATGCTCGGCAGCGACACGTCCTGGAAGGCGCTGCTCGACTTCTGCAAGTCCACCGTATCGCAGAAGGAGGTGGCGGAACGAGAAAGAGGGAGCTCTTCCCTTTCCGCACAAATCCGTCGCCGTCGAGCCGGGGACCGGAGGAGGGATTACGCTCGCACATCCCGGCCCCTCTAGGTGGCGGCTTCCCCCCGGTGAAGGTCATGGGGCGACCTGAGAGGGTCGAGGCCGTGTAGCGCGCTAACAGCACTCTAACGCGCTGCTGAGGAGAATTCTTCGAGATATGAGAGATATTCTTAGAGATAAAAAAGAGCAACGGTTGGCGGTCTCGACCCGGCTGGCTGGTTCTGGCCCAGCGGGGTATTCTGGCACACCAGCGGTATCGCCTGGGCAGCCTGACGGGATGCCGTATCGAGATGGCCGACGTTTCAGGGCATTCGATTCGCCTCGAAGGCTCCGTTAATCGGCCGTCCTTGGGGTAACCTGCGCCGTCTGGTTGTAGTGTTGACTGCGGTAACCGGTAGCTTACCTCATCCGGGTTCTAACCTTTTTTTTTCTTAGATGGGTGGACGAGCTCACAGTCCACCTGGTGGTGGTTACTGAAGTGGGTTCCAGTGGTTACTGGAGCCCATAGACATCTACAATGTAAATGCGCCACCCACCTTGAGATATAAGTTCTAAGGTCTCAGTATAGTTACAACGGCTGCACCGCCCTTCAAACCGAAACGCATTACTGCTTCGTGGCAGAAATAGGCAGGGTGGTGCTACCTACCCATGCGGACTCACAAAATGTTCCTACCACCAATAATTACGCAAATTATAATTTTGCGGGTTTTGATTTTTATTACACGATGTTATTCCTTCACCGTGGAAGTCAGTTTATCTTGCACACTGGTAGGCTTATTTGTTTGCTGTGTAATAAAATAATTCGATATAAAGAGGCATTACTCAACTAAGCATGCTACGCTGCACTCACTGACAGAACAATTAAGAAAAACAAAATCCAGAAGTAAACCGCAAATTTGGAATAACAGCAACAAATGTTTTATAAACAAAGAACACAACTTGATAATGTTGTAAAAGCTAGTTTTATAGTTAGCTCAAAATTGGGAAACGCATTAAAACCATTTGCCGAAGGAGAACTTATCAAGGAGTGTACGTTAGAAGTTTGCAGCATTATGTGTTCTGGAAAGAAAAAATAATTAGAAAAAATCAGTTTGTCAAGACGAACTGTGTTGTTCGACGTATAGAAATGATGGCTAATGATATAAAAACAACATTGACTGACCGTATGGCTGGTTTTGAATCATTTTCCATAGCATTAGACGAGAGCGCCTATTTGTCTGACACAGCTCAACTGGCTATATTTATTCGAGATGTTGATAAGGAGTTCACTGTTACTAAGGAACTGCTTGCTTTACAGCCGCTAAAAGGAACCACTACAGGAGAGGATATTTTTATTGAAGTTCAAAAGATATTCAAGTTTTGGCTTGCCATGATCAAAATTAATTGGAGTATGCACTGATGGTGCACCTTCTATTGTCGGCTTACGTAAAGGTTTCATCGGAATTTTGAATGAAAAAGCAACAGAATTAATTGTGCAAAAACATGATTTGATAATCATTTAAGTCCATTCGACTCCAGAATGTTATGAATGTGTTAGTAAAAACCATCAACTTTATTCGATCCCGAGGGCTTAACCATCGTCAGTTCAAAGCATTTTTGGATGAAATATCAGCTGAATATAACGACGTAACATATTACTGTGAAGGCAGATGACTGAGCAAAGAAAAAAATATTGAAACGGTGTTACGAGTTTAGCAATGAAATAACAGACTTTATGAAAATAAAAGATAAACCACTATCTGAATTAAGTGACCCGAAATGGATATGTGACTTAGCATTTCTGGTCGATATTACAGGCTATTTGGATAATTTAAATTTGAAACTTCAAAAACAAGGACAGTTAGTAAATGATTTGTACAGTCATTTGAAAGCATTTCTGATCAAACTACGCTTGTGGGAGTCATAGATGCTGTCTGGTAACAGTTACCATTTCAACACGCTTTCTGCGTATGAAAATATTGCTTATGCTCAATATGCTGAAGAACTCAAGGTACTGTCGGAACAATTTTCGAACAGATTTAGCGACTTAGACTGTTTCAGTTTATTTGCTACTCCTACAAAATGTAATGTACAGAATGCTCCAATACACTTACAAATGGAGTTCATCGAGATTCAAGAAAACTCACTCCTAAAATCATAATTTTAAGACATATAGTCGTACGATTACTAAGAAAATTCCCAAAAGAAGATAATTTTCCGCAGCTTAGAAAATTCGCAAGAAGATTGATTTGTACGTTTGGAAGTACTTAAAAATGCGAACAGTTCTTTGCATTGATGAAAGTTAATATTATAAATCAACACATCGTACAAGACTGACTCACGATAATTTGGACAGTTCTTTACGTCTTTGTATCAGTGGAATTAATCCAAATATCGATGGATTAGTTTCCCGAATTCAAACTCAAGTGTCTCATTGATTTCGGTGTATTTAACTTTCGTAGTTAGTAACAATTGCATATTTAATGATTTAATTATAATGTTCCATTTATTTAAATTTCATTCTGTTATTTTAATAAATTGTACTTTAATAACATTGTCGTATTATTTCATGTCTAATATCTATCGCAAAAAATATTATCACTACGGTGTTTTTTTTTCCCCTACCTATTCTAGTAGCCTCGAGAGATTATTTTAGATTCACCGAGCTAGTAGGTGAGCTCACGGGGCTCAAACCTGACGACGTTGCTAACACGAACCCTAGCAAGAGCCGTGCTTCGCAGAATCTACCACCAGATCGGAAACGCGACCCACTGAGAAGATCCGAAATTACGTGGGCCGGACGGCCTGGCCTTGGACGTACTATAAAAATGCACTAAGTACTTTTAAACGCAGCCCGCGAACGTATTTGCACATTAAAATTTGGCCCTCAACATGTGAAAGGTTATCCATATCTGATAAAAGAACATTGTGCCTAGGGGCCGGTAAATGATTAACTTTTTTAACTTTTGTTAGTTTGACCTGTATCTTTACTTATACCATATGCCCACGTTTGAAGAACTAATGACAATACAACGATTTTATTACTTCGGTCTATTATACTGACCAGTATCACCAAGATATGTATACAAAATATTAATTTAATTTTTTTAGTTCGATTTATACAGACTAATTATGCCATTATGGGTACATTTTCATCGCTTCGCTTTGAGTTCGATACTCATTTTTGGTAGCACACTTCAAAACTTTTGTTGACAACACTTTCAATTGTATTTCGAATGAAGTTCTCGGAACAAAGTTCTCGATAAGAAGTTAGTATTTTAATAAGATAACTTCGAATGTTCGAGTATCATAAAACGTAAGCATTCAATTCATTATACCTACCTACGACCAAAAATATTGTTTCTAAAAATAAGCGTCATATCATATTAGCTTATTATTGATTAAATTTAGAAAAAAACTACAATATATACTAAATAATTTAACAATGAGACAACCATTCACGATCCATAAAAAAATAGGCGATAGCTCCTAATTCATTTTTATACATGAATTATTGCAAAGCAATTGTTTTTGACGTAACAACGTCTTATAATTCGATGGAGCCGGCTGCACGCACGAAAACACATGACTCATGCGGCGTTACCTCGCTCTGAGGTGTTCCATTTAAGGCTTGAAGTGCAAGTGAGAGCGCGCAACGAGCGACAAAGAGGCACAATCGGCCTACCCGTTCGGCAGCGTTCGACATCTGTCTCTCTTCTACTTGAGTGAGCGATGCATCCGCGTGGACAGCTGCTATACAATAATACATTTACATGTTTTCGTCAAGTATGAAGTTCAGTGAAAATTGAATGTGGTGTCAATTGTCCATACAAAATATCTATCAAACAAATAAAATTAAAATTTTCTTTTGAAAAATTAAATTATTCCATCAGTATTTTCTTATGACGTTTTCACGTTCAACTATCGTCAGTTAACCGACTTTACAGACAACCAATTTTTTTTACTGAATAATCACTCACTGGTACTGCTCTTTCTAAGCCCGACAACCGTTTATAAAAAAGTCACATTTAAATCTGCTTCTGTTATCGTCGTCTAAAATATAAAATATCACAAAACTAAAATACTATCTTATAGAAGTGTCCATTGTCTAATAAGTTAATCAGCTGGTGCACTCATATGCAGTACAATATTCAAACTTAGTTCAAGTTTTTTTTAAAAGAATACGTACTTCCCATATTTTGAGCAATAACATTGAAACACTTTCTGTAATTATATTTTTTTTATAATTTTTTAATTTAATAAAAAATTTTTAGTGATGATAGATGTTGTCTGTTTTCTGCCTCGATAGGTTAACTCGTATTAGTTTGAAGAGTGCAATAGGTATTTTATATAACTTGGACTTTGATCTCACTTCTCAAAAAGGGCATTAATGCCATCATTGTCTGCCCAAGTATCGGACACGAGCCCGTGTAAGTATATATTTATCATACTTATAAACACCAATATCATCCTACGAAAATATAATCTCACCCTGCAAATCATCAGGTCTGCCTCATCCGACAGAGATGCTTCACCCCATCGATATGGTAATATATCGATGCTTCACCCTGTCAAATTTCTTGCATTGTATGATGGCTACCAGGCCACAGGGGTTTTCCCCGAGACCCGTTCTGTGCCCCCACCAAGACGCACTACGACCCCCGTAGCTAATACCATGTTCCGACAGCTTGTTTTTCCAACAACAACAAACCAGCCCAACTATTCGACACGTTATTTAAATGCATTGTAAGCTGAGTAACAAGTGCGGGCCCGTGATTCAATATTAAAGTAAGTATCTTCGAAACACGAGTGCCGTTAATTGTTTTGTGTGGAGTAACAATTAACATGGTATAGGGCGATGCGGGCACCGCGGTCGAATTCTGAGCCAAATCCCCCCTGCCGGCAACAGAGCGGCGCCAATTTCCGCTGCGCTGCCTATAACGAACACCTGTTTCTACTTATAACTACTGACGGTGTAAAAAAGTGACTTTTTGGTTACTAAAAATGCTCTTGGCGATTTTTATTTGTAAACATTTCGGGAATTTATTTTCTTTGGATAAATCTTGAAAAAAACTACATAGGAAAAGAAAAAAATCTGTCCAGTATTTCTGGTAGTATAATTTCGAAATTATATTCATTGAAAGTACTTGCATAGGTCATCACAGAACGTATGCAAGTTTTGTAGAGCGTCACCTTGTTATGAAGGGACAATTTACTTCGCTTGCTGGAGTCGACCGAGTGGGAACGCGGTTCGGTCGCGTACTGACTTAATGTGGGGCCCGAATGTCATCCCCCTGTCGAGGGTAACGCCTAAGTACTTAGCCTTCGAAGCCCACGGTATGGGCTGGCCAAAGATTTTAATGGCGGGAATGGAGTTACCGTGCCTAATTCGTGACGAGATTCTAGCTACTAGTAGTGTCGAGTGGGCATTTTTAATTTTATTGTTATACAATTCTTCATTTATCCAGAAACTAAACGAAAACATTTCTTTAACGATAATGACGTATTTTTATTTTTTTTAATTGCTTTAACTGCTTGCTAAATATATGTTCATGAATGACTTCTACTATGAGGATTAACTTCGTGTAAAAAAAAATCGAATCCACTGAAAATGGTTTAAGAATCTTTCTCAACAATTGAGCCATAGACCTCAAGTCAAGCATTCACCTTGTTTTGTCTACGAGCTCCGGCAACCACTTAACATCAGGTGAGCCGTGAGGTCGTTCACCCGTCTACGCAATAAACAAACAAAAAACTTTTTTTAACGTTCCTCGTACTTTTGAACACTATTATGTATCTAATATACATAAGAAGATAAGTACTATTTTCATAATATAGAAAGTAAGTTTGTTCATTTCTGTGAACTTCCGCAGAGCGCAAATATGTACAGACACTGTATGAAACGTTTTTTTACCAAACAGATAAAATGACATGTAATAACTTTTTGTGTACATAGTAGATATTACTCTTTATTTATGTTACATTCTAAAAATAATCAAATACGTATTCGAAAATAATTCAAAGCTGCTCCCAAATACGGTGACGAGACCCTTGGTACGTGGGGTCCTAGCGCTATAAGGCTTTTTAAGGAAATAGCAAAAAGGTTAGTCGACACCGCAGGAGACCGAAGAGCTGGCAGCTACCTTGAACAAAGAATTAGTCTAGCTATTCAAAGGGGGAACGCTGCCAGTATCTTCGGAACCATGCCTAAAGGAACACCTTTTAATAATATATTTTAGTTATTAAATTATTATTTTTATTATTTATTATTTAATATTATTAATATTATTTTAATATTACATTTACAACACGATGTTGTAAGTACTTTTTGTACTTTTATCCGAATTGGTTGATGTGGCAAAAAACTTAGTCATAAAATGTACGTAATTGCTGTCGTAGTTTGAGTGGGTAGCGCCAGGTGTAGCAGGGAAATAGGAGGTTGGCTTTAAGGAATTACCGTTAACCGTCTACGGCTGGAAAATTATTGCTGGTTTAGTACCTAGTCTCGATTTGAACGCTAATTTATAGGTTATGATTTCGCTTACTTTTTATTACGTTAAATCTAATCAATTTAAAAAATAAACAATTCTCTCTGAAGCAATCAATTGCTTATATTACATTTCATTGGATCTGAAATTACTTTAAATGTATTTTATATTTGTGTTATTTCAACTTTAACGTTTTTATTCGTGAAGATGACTGAAAATCGTGCTTTTATTTCACGTTATTTTCACATTTACCTAAAACATTTTCGACGAGAAAATAGAAAAAGAACAGCAATTTATGTTGCAGTCAACGTTTTAGAGCAGTCTTTCTCAAAGTGGGCGATAACGCCCCCTGGGGGGCGTTTGAAACCTAGAGGGGGGCGTTAAGGGGCCCACGAAAAAATGGGGGGCGTTGATGTGGGTTAGGGGGGCGCTGTAAAATTTGTAATTTCATTTACTTTATAGTATTTTAAATTTTACTAAAATTAAAACTCACCTACTACACAATAACGAATAATTAGTTTATANTGAAGAAACAATAATAGCATCTACAAATACATAATTATGTACTACGTGGTACTACATTTACTAAAATTAATACAACATTTATTAATTAAATTAATGAAATTGTGGTTTTAAAGTTTTAGGGGTGTATAAAAAATGGGGGGCGCTGAAAAATAATTGATTTTCAAAGGGGGCGGTAAAAGAAATAAGTTTGATAATCACTGTTTTAGAGCGAGCATAAACGGGAGATGAATTAATTTGAGAATCCTCCCTACATTTAAAGTGCAAATCTTTCTCAAGCTTGATATCGCTAGCCAGACCGTTGGTTTGGCTTAACAGAATTAACAGACCCATTTTTAAGAGTTAATAAACATCATACAAAATTCGCATGAGATTAAGGGAGTATATATGGGTTACCTACTGCAGGTCTTAAGCATCTTAAACGCTCGTAGAAGAGAATGTGTGCAATATGTTGAAACTTGTTATGAAAATGTTTTGCGCGATAGAGTTAGAAATTTATTTTACAATTCAAAACTATTACTTTATATATATAAAGAATAAAGTAAATCCCAAGTCCAACATCCACAATCCAACATAAGCCCCATTTTAAAACAAATGACACATCACTAGCAGAATATAAATATACTGAAAAGTAATGGCTTGTAATTTATATATAAACTAGCTGACTCGGCAGACTTCGTAGTGCCTCAATCGATAAATAATAGACTAAACTTTTGTATAAAATAAACTTAAAACAAACAAAAAGAATCCGTCCGACGGGGGACACATCAAAGGGAAAATACAATTATTATATTTATTTAATTCCGAGCATTTTCATATTTATTCACCTTTTAAACCTTCTCTGGACTTCCACAAATGATTCAAGACCAAAATTAGCCAAATCTGTCCAGCCGTTCTCGAGTTTTAGCGAGACTAACGAACAGCAATTCATTTATATTTATATAGAAGATAGACTAGTACGACACAATACCGTCAGTACACCTGCGTTGTATTAGTAACAAAGCACGTTTTACGATGTCATAACGATTTCATTCAAGCGTCCATATCCATCTCCGCTTAGCATCCTTTTACCAACAATTTACAGAACGTAAAGTAATCTCTGAAATCAATCACGTCTTATGATTTGAACACTTGACAAAAGAATGAAAACGTAGCAGCGCAAGACAGATTTTTTTCAATACATTGAATCTTTACAGAACGGCAAAAGTACTTCAGGAAGGAAATTTTATTCAATAATACGAAGACAGGATTAACTGAGCTTGATAACGCTTCGCTTGAGCCGAACTCATCTACACAGCTATTGCTTTTTTGAGCCTCCACATTTCATGTACCAATAAAGTGGGCCGGTCGATTGCCTCTAAAATCTCTTTTGTATCGACTTTGTTTATTTCGAATTTAGGTATTAGTTTATCCAGGCACGTACACCAAACTCTTGTTCAAAGACACCTTGATACCTGTGAAACTTAGGTAACTATCAACTTCGCAGGTTTGATGATAGAAACCAAATGACTAAGTTAAAGTAACCGGGTGGAGTTTGTTGCAGTAAACCGAGCTGGAGGCTTGTTTGTTCTTAAAATTACAAGGGACACGATACCGAGAGACCGCTCTGTGTACCGTTGTTCCCATTAGATTGCTACGCGTCTAAGTTTCAATCCCATTTAAGTTGCGAACGGTGTACGATTTACAAGGACTAGGCTAGTAATGCAAACCATGATAAAAACATATTACAAGCCCAAAAAAAAGTCGAATCAGCCAATATAGTCAACATGTAAATATGGTTTGTTAATCAGCTAATTAAAGAGCGGACGGTTAGCGTGGTATAAACATGTGATGCGTAGAGAAAAGATGCATGTGATAAGGAGATGTATGGAAATGGTAGTGCAAGGTAGAGGGGGAAGAGGTCGACCGAAGAAGACATGGATAGAGTTTTTGAATGACGATATGAGAAAGAGAGGAGTGAGTGTTGAGATTACGGCTGATAGAAGAGAATAGAAAAGATAACATTTCTGTGCCGACCC
Organism: Bombyx mandarina; assembly: GCF_003987935.1. The sequence continues at coordinate 3,462,143 of NW_021011498.1, read as the reverse complement.
CACCTAGTGAGATAATGTGGAGAAAAAGAAGATGTAAATATGGTTTGTGGCAAAAATAATACGGTCATAAAAATCTATCAAACTTTTGTAAATAAGTATTTAATCTTCTTAAAAAATATAGAATACTTCATTTTGATTTTCAATCTCACATGATCTGTTAAATAAACAATGCGAAAACATGACGTGAGTCCTATATCTAAATACGTACATATCAGACACGTATAAGAGCGTCAACATACAAAGTAAACTAGCAAAGTGCCCGGCATTGATGGCGTCGAAAGTATAAAATGCAGATCGCCCGTTCACTGAACGATAGCTGTTGTAGAGAAAGGAATTTTATTGGCCTCTTTATTTCCTCGAACGGACACGGTGCGTCCTTTCGATTGTGTTTTACGTCGTACATACGAGCTTTTTACTTTTCTTAAAATGTTTGACGATATTTTGTTAGCGAGGTCAGGTCAGTAATTTGTCTAACATTTGAATATATTCGATTTCCTTGTAATGTTCACAGCGTGATTTAGCCAATAATTCTTGTTACGCAACTGAATCCTAATAATAAAAGGAAACAAATAATGAATATGAAACAAAAAATGTATACTCCAAACGTAAATTAAAATTGCCATTTCAAATTAAAAGGCACTTGCAACGAACTCCTGTTCAAGTCTGAAAATTGTTTCCTTAATAACACACCACCAACACCGCTGAAACAATTGTGCATGCGAACATGTATTTCAATATGATTTCCCGTACACAGTATTACACAAAGGCTAAAATAATTGATAACATTATATGTGATAAACAAGCTAAATGGCCAAAATGGTAAGACGTCTTATCACTTTGACTAAAAACCCCTTTCAAAAGAAACAATATTCATATACCAGGGTGCCCTTTAGTTTATATTAATGTACCCAGAAAAAGAAATATAAATAACTAATTTGAAGGTTACAATGTTACACTACCCAAAATTCCTTAACAATGAATTTCAATTGAAACTATCACTAGTAATACTTTTAACAGCTATGAAACAAAACGTTGCATTGTAACCATAAAATTCTACATTTTAGAAAGCGGCCATAAATAACAGGTGAAGACAGAAAACGTCGTACTTATATTTTCTCACGTTTTCACAATATGCAACACGTTATTTTGTTGAGAGCTACGAACTTTCAGAAATTGTTACACCTACAGTGTTTATAGTTCAAAAAATATAACATTTACGTGCTGCTTGCTACCTTAGAGTTCTCGAATCGTATAGTAAATCTTGACTAGTTATTATTACAATTTTTGTAATACTACTACGGCAATTATAATTTTTTTTTACAATCAAGTCACATTTAGATTTAGATAAACTGAATCGATTTTCCTTTATCTTTGGATCATACCATAATTTGTATGATCCAAGGAGATGTATGGAAATGGTAGTGCAAGGTAGAGGGGGAAGAGGTCGACCGAAGAAGACATGGATGGAGTGTGTGAATGACGATGTGAGAGAAAGAGGAGTGAGTGTTGAGATGACGGCTGATAGAAGAGAATGGAAGAGAAAAATTAGCTGTGCCGACCCCACCTAGTGGGATAAGGTGGAGAAAAAGAAGAAGATACCATAATTTATAAATGTTATTAAATGATTCATTATCGTGTACGTTAAGGGAAGTTAATATTTATTTTGTGCTTCCTTTTTACACTTAGCCGCCGTCATTTTGTTAAGGGGCGGCTTGCGGATCCCTCTCTATTTGGCTAATGGATATATCAACGAGATTGCTTTTCCAACTGAAACGAATACGCCGCATAGTTACAATATACAGTCTCTAAGTTCAAAAGGATCTTAACATATAAATAATAAGGTGCTAATTTATAAAACAATGTTTCGTTCTTTTAAAGTTTTACATGACAGACAACGGACTATTGAGGAACCTTTCACTCTTGGCTTATCAGTAGAAAATGCGTAAGACGTTTCAATTTACAAATATTATAAATTTAGATACATTTTAGCTGGATTCGTACCGATGTTTTCATTTTAAAATTATCTTTGTGTTCGTCTCGCTCGCATATAGTTCTTATGATGGAATTGAATTATATATTGTTGTCATTTCAGTGAATTATTAAAGAATTTTTTTTTTTAACTCAGAACGGTTTTTTTTATAACACCATCTTGTTGTGTCTTTAAAGCGGATAGTTGCCCTCAATTAAGAAAAATAGTATTAATTTTTGCCAATAGATGTCGGGAAGAGTCATAAAGTCGATTATCGATAAAGTTGATTACTGAAAACAGGAATAAAACAACATTTTCTGAAATAAATCGTAGCTAGATCGATTTATCGTCCCCGAAGTCCCCTGTATACTAAATTTTATGAAAATCGTTGGAGCCGTTTCCAAGATTCAGATTATAAATAGAATTGCTCGTTTAAAGGTATAAGATACGTTTAAATATATACATATATAGATAGTAAACAAAGAGCAAACAAATATTTTCATCACACAATATTTGCCCGATGTGGGAATCGAACCTACGACCTTCGACGCAACAGTCGGGGTCGCTAATTACTGCACCGCCAAGTCAGTCAAGTAAATAAATAATACGTTTCATCTATTAGACTTAAGAAGAAACAGCTGTACGTGAATTAAAGTGGCTTCGCGTTTACATGACAGCGACAAATTTAACTTTCAAAGTTTAAATTTAGTAGGACAAACTTTCTTTACCTTGTACCACAAATGGGCAGTACGATCGTTTCCTACAATCAACATTCTTTAACTTCTATCCTTATTTAATAGTATTTTTTTAATCACGCAGCCATTCGGACACTGTTTTTCAGTAAACATAAATATAATTAATGTCGTCGAACAAATAAGAATGTACTTTAATATTCGTGAAGCAATCCTCTTTGAAAGTACACGCAATATGAATTACTATATTGCAATATAATATTTGCATTTAAGCTTAAGGTCTTTTTGAAGTAGCTAATTATACTGGTTCTAATTTGAGAATAACTATACAATAGTAGAAGTGCAATGCGGTTTCACTCGCGTTAAATTAGTAATTGAAAAAGAATTCAAAAGATTTCATTGTTCTCGAGTTAAATTCGAAAATAATTCAACAGATTTCATTTCTCACGAATAAGGTGTTTGTTCTATAACTACTAGTCGATTTGACGATTCTTTGATAGTAAAATCTCGATCCAGCATACATACTCTCGTATTTATTATAGGGTTGCCGGGTCGCGACATTTACCTTATTTATCTTTTTGGGAAATTTCATGTACATAGATCCTGTTTAGCTATTCTGCGTGATAGAGTAACAAACATCTAAACATACAAACTGTCACACGGAAAATAAAAGGTGTCTCAAATGAAATGTCATATTTAAAACTATAATTTTTTTTAAAAATAAGGAGTTTATTGAAAAAATGTTTATTACATACTAGCTGACCCGGCAGACTTCGTAGTGCCTCAATCGATAAATAAAAGACTTAAACTTTTAAATAAAATAAACTTTAAGCAAACAAAAGGAATCAGTCCAACGGGGGACACATCAAAGGAAAAACAAAATTGTTATTTTTAATTCCGAGCATTTTCACATTTATCTACCTTTTAAACCTTCTCTGGACTTCCACAAATAATTCAAAACCAATATTGGCCAAATTGGTCCGGCCGTTCTCGAGTTTTAGCGAGACTGACGAACAGCAATTCATTTTTATATATATAGATTAAAATACACTGTTTGGGAATATTTTTTTTAAAATGACATCGTCCAAATGTAAACTGTTGCGTTCACGGCATTCATTTAATCGAGCTGTAAAATTGCCTATGACGGCTCGGCAGGAGTTCTCCGTGATAGCTGCGATTTCGTGACTGATATTTTCTTTTAGTTGTGCCAGGGAAGTCGGCTTCTTGGCGCAAACTTTGGATTTGACATAACCCCACAGGAAAAAGTGTCAAAAGTCAAATTACAGTATAGATACATCAACGACGTATGGTTCTATTCCGTTATGTAAATTTGCAAGCCGGGGCGTTTGTGTGTGGAGTGAAACGTGACGGATTCTGCTGAAAACGCACGTAGACAATTAACCCTGAGTTGCCGACAGCGGTGATAAACTTAGCGGGACCCCGGAGGGAAATGAAAACAAACCGGTCCCCAATAAAGACAGATTTTCAGTTCCCTCCCCTACAAATAATAACACTTTGGACTGACAAAACTCAACAGCACTTAAATCATTGCCAACAATTTAGGTAAATTATTGTAGATCCTGTCTCTAAAAATTAAAAGAATTTGGGAAAACTCCGGCAGCATAAATCTTCCGGGCGTCTAATTACAAGGATTCGGGTCTCTTGGCTCTTTCCTGGTAAACTTATGGCTGCTATGCATCATGATGTTATTATGAAAAAATACCCGCACATCTTACGAGCTCCGCAAGGATTATGAAATGGGTAACGTCGTCCCTTAAAAACATACATAGTAAGTACTAAGACATATTTCCGAGACGTATATCTTATACCTTTAAACGAGCAATTCTTGTATATAACTATATATATTAAAATCTGAATCTCGGAAACGGCTTCAACGATTTTCATAAAATTTAGTATACAGGGGATTTCGGGGGCGATAAATCGATCTAGCTAGATTTATTTTCAGAAAATGTTGTTTTATTCGTGTTTTCAATAATCAACTCTTACCGACATCTATTGGCGAATAATAATACTATTTTTCTTAATTTAGGGCAACTAACCGCTTTTAAGACACAACAAGATCGGGTTATCAAAAAAAAAAACGAGTAAAGCTCGGTCATCATCCAGCTATATTTGAGGGCGTTATTTAAATAAATGTATAGTACAAAATAAGGCAAGTGGAATATTGTCATGGTGTCCGAAATAAAAACGCAGTCAAATAATATTTTAGTGAAACTTCAGTAAATCTACGTCACCCACAGTTTTGTATTAAACTTCAGTATGAAGAGCTGAGCAACGAAGCGGCTCACTTGAGCACAGACTGTGTGTTCAACTCGAGGGCACTCATACTCCGAGAAAAACAAACTGAATAAATACTAGCCTCAACTTCGCTCTGCATAAAATTGTTTCCAATAAAAAACTCAAGCCACGTTAATTGCATTGCGTTATGTAGGTACTTCCGAACTTACATTTTTATTCAAAAGGCTACAACAAAAATAGCTGATCACAAAATTATGTAATCTAAATTTAAATAGACGACCACTTGGTTCGTACTATCGATGTTCAAGATAAGAGAATATAAAACCATACAGTACCTTTCACTCCTTTGCTTATCAACTGATTTTCTTATTTTTTGGTAAGTAGGTAGCTATTGACGAGCATTATCGATACAAATCTTTTTTTTTTTTTATAGTCTGTAAACTTTTTTCTCTAAAACTTTCAAAGACAGACAAAAATAGAGGAGGTTTAAATAAAAAGCATACCACTATTGCTTTTACTATTTTTTCTTTTGATTTGAGACTGTTTGTTAGGGCCAATTAATAACTCTCGAAAAACAGGCCGAACTAGAAATTTATTTATATATTATATGTTTACCCTAATGATCCTGGTCAGGAGTTTAGACAAACTCTTTATGATGTCATCGATCATTGATGTGTACAATTTATCAAGCTAATTGGACTTTTGTAGTTCTTGAAACCTAGGTTGGAAGATTCTGTTGCATGGATACATAAATAGAAACTTGTTAAGCTACCAAGTTATCCAGATTTAAATTCTAAATATATTAAAACACATTTACATAAAAATTAATTGTCTAATTGTTGAAGGAGATGTTTCGATGCAATTTTTCTGATGGAACTCTAGTAGCTGGTAGTGAGTGAGATCTACAGACTTTTTTTTAAAAGTACAATCGTAATCCTTCCTGTAGTGAAATGACGCCGCGGCCTTTTTTGTATCAGCCGGATAATTTCTGCCAATCTGAACACTCCGATGTTAGTTTTCTCCATCTGATAGAGAAAAGGTGTTTACTTCAGAGATTTTAATATTAAAGGCAACTCTAACAGAGATCTAAAGGAGAGAGCCTAAAGAATCAGTGCTCACAGTGTGCTTGGATCGAGCGATGTAACAATGATGAGATTCAAACCCCGCAAGTCGGCACTAACTTTTTTAAGGAAACGTATGTAATATATGTTTATGCTGGAATCGTAGAAGCGTCTTATAAAAATCAAATCTGCAAAATTTCTAAATTTGTGTGTAAATACTGAACTGAATAATATGATAAGAAGGCATGTTGTGAGCCGGTTGTAACATGTCAATAATTACCACCTTGCATATTATCAGAAACCAATCATTTTTTCTGGTCTATAGAATGGAACAGATGTTATTCAATACAATGAAGAGATTGACCCCATGTTTCAAGGTGACTGGTGGTAGTCACGTCTACGAGTTCCGTAACTCCTAATACCAAGTGAGCCGTGAGTTCGATTTCAGCCATTACGATAAAAAACAAATTAAAATATAGCATTCGATTTTTGTATTTTCAATAAAAACAATCAAGCTGTATTTTTGTTTCATTCAAACATAAATCTGTATAGTATATCTCTCTAGTCTTTAAGAGTTTTATCCAACGTTGGATGGGGAGGATGGCAATGATGCTGGTGACAGACGACGACACAGCGCGACGCTAAGCGACGCATGCCTTTGAGAGCACACTCTTTTGTAAGCCCCTCGTAGTGAGGAATTGTCGACGGATTTAAAAAGATTTCCAAACTCAAAGTAAAATAAAATCGAACTACCTCTTGAACCTTCGACAAGTGAATGTGACGTCCTAGTTTATCAAAACTTGTTGGAAGTAAAATTGAAATGAATACAAGGCGTACATTGCAATACTGAAGCCTCTTGACCCAGCCGTATACCGAGGCAGTCTCGCAACGTGATTGGCTCAGCTTTTGAGCCAAGACTCTTTTGTTAGCTGCTGAAACAGAAAAATTTCTCCAAAATATTTGACGAGTTTCAAATTTAAGGTCTAATTGAACAATATATTACATAATTTAAAAACGGTTTATATTCTTATCGTTTTAGTATGCTTATTAAACGTGCACAGCGGCTTCCTCCTCTTTGAGTGGCATTCCTCACGTCTGAGGGTCGTGACCATTCCTCCCATTATCCTTCTCTGGGTGATGTTTCACCCTCTTCCTCTGATCTTGGAGAGCGGTGTGGATTTGGTCGGATCAGCACATTGGATTGCGGCCACGAGATCTATACTCTGGGAGTAGAGGCACGGTCAGAATATATGTCCAAGTCATGTCCAAGTCATTCTATTTCGGAAAGGGGGTACGCCATGGCTACATTATTCCGTCTATGTTCAATGCGTACGGTGAATATATTATGCGACAAACTCTCGACGACTGGAGCGGAGGTGTATGTATCGGTGAACCTAAAATCACCCACCTTCGGTACGCCGATGACACAACTCTAGTAGTAGGCGCTTTTTTTCCCCTACCTATGCTGATAGCCTTCAGAGGCTATTTCAGCTTCGTCCTAACATGTAGGTGAGCTCACAGGGCTCAAACCGGAGTGTTGCTAACACTGCCCCTAGCAAGAGCAGTGCTTCGCAGAATCTACCACCGGATCGGAAACACGACCCACAGAGAAGATCCGGCGAGAAACTCAGTGGGATGTGTCTGTGGGTTAATTTGCTCGTTGAGCCCTTCGTCGTAGGCGACGGTTCGACGAGGACGGTGACCGGTGCTTGTGGTACCTAAAAGCACCGTTAATGGATCGGGAAAATCCGTAATGACGTGTTTTGGGCGACGTCGACATAGCCGCTTGTGAGTCTGATATGGCTATATTCTTGGAGAAAATGGAAAGATGGAAACAGTAAGCAATCGCTTAGGCCTCACCATAAACAAGTCCAAGACCGAGATAATTGTGATAGATGGAGGGAACCGATTGACCTTTTCATATAGGTCAATTTTCAGAAACGTCAGAAAGAATGAAAAAAACGATGATTTTTCCGGATAAGCAGTTGCTTGTGGCCATTCTCTGCTCCACAAACTATGATTCTCTTTGCGGATCTATCAGTATCATAAATCAAGAAACAGCCGTATTTTATTTCATGAGCTATACCGGACGCTGCCCGGGTTATATAATTTACCATGATAAAAAGTTTTGTGTATGTACATACTAATTTTAGCTATAAACTATTATACCTTTGTGCGAGATTTTACCTAAATACATTCAGCTATTATTGCGTGATTACGATTGAAATAACGAACAACAAAGATTCATACGATTATAAATATCGATAAAATTCTTGTCCTCGAAAATAAGAAAGTGTCAATAATAATACAAGATTAAATTTCCCTCTCGAGAAAACGAACGAATAAGAAACCCGAAAGCGGTCGAGGGGTCCGTTACAATAACTATTGTCACATTCAATCAAACCATTCAAACAGTGTCTGCCCCGACAAAATAAAACTCGGGCAAGGCGGTACAATTCTCGGGATCCATACAGTAAAAACAGTGGGATCTCATCCAATTTTGCATTCAATCTACGACCACGAGAATTGCTTCCTCCGAGATGACCCGCCACTTCCACTCGCCGTAAAGCGATGACCTAATCCGGTTTATTTGATTTGGGTTCCTGACTTCAGCCTTCTTTACCAATTCGTAAGAATAATGTCAGACGTAGGCACCCGTATTTTGAGTAACCAACTAAGTTAACACAAATAAGTTAATACTAGGACAGATGATTTAGATAGTAAGGTGAGAAGTAATAATTAGAACATATTAAATTCGGTATCAGTGATTTTTTTACCTCATATACAGATGTCCAACAAAGTTTCTATCTATACTAATATAATATTATAAAGAGGAAAGATTTGTTTGTTTGTTTGTTTCGAATAGGCTCCGAAACTACTGGACCGATTTGAAAAATTCTTTTTCCATTAGAAGCCGACATTGTCCCTGATGAACATAGGCTATTTTTTTTAATTTTTTTTATTTCTTTTTTTTGGTTTGATGTGTGTTTTAATGTTTCCGAAGCGAAGCGAGGGCGGGTCGCTAGTTCACTCATAAGCCTGTTTCATAAAAATCTAAAAATTATTGATGCTGAAATCTAATCTTAGTATACTGCTGAAATGCAATACGCCCGACAGGACTTACTTTGATGCGATAAATTTCGCGTTTCGCTTAAAACTCATTTCTGTTAAGAACAAAGAAAACTCCAATTTGCAAATCTTAATTAGCACGTTTAAGTTGCTTTGCGTTGCTCGTCGGAAACTTTAAAACTGTGCGGACAACTTGTTATTATTCTGCCTCAGTCAGAATGGCTGTACATAAACACAAATAAATAAACGAGTTTTTAAGAGCTATATGAAATGAGACATTCTGTGTGCTATGCGCTTAATTTTCGTGGACACTTCCCGACTTCAAAAGGCTTGACAGTAATGTAATTATAGTGGGAAGTGAGCTAACTTTAAGCCAACGAGAGGTATTTTTGTATGCCTGGGTTGATTGTGAATGCTATTTTTGTCTTCAAATAAAATACCATGATAAACTTGCAATAGTGTAGTAAAACAAAGCAAAATAATGTTTTGTCTCAATATGTAATTTATATTTCACGACGGCTATAACAAGGCTTAGGGTAAAAGTTATATCTGCGAGCCTATCTCTGGGGACTCCTTTTTTGTTTGCTTCGAGATCAAATCCTTTTATTGCTAAATATTTTTATTTATGTTTATTTACAATTATATTGGAACCTGGATATGGGTATATTAGGTAATTAGGTAAACAGTTCTATGAAATACACTTCTTAATTGAAAATACATGTGTGAGAGGCCACACAATACAAACTCGTAGACTAGATATTTATCAATAACTTAGTGACTAGTCCTAAATTTTTTTTTGCTTTATTGCTTAAGTGGGTGGACGAGCTCACAGCCCACCTGGTGTTAAGTGGTTACTGGAGCCCATAGACATCCACAACGTAAATGCGCCACCCACCTTGAGATATAAGTTCTAAGGTCTCAAGTATAGTTAAAACGGCTGCCCCACCCTTCAAACCGAAACGCATTATTGCTTCACGGCAGAAATAGACAGGGTGGTGGTACCGCCACCCGCGCGGACACACAAGAGTTCCTACCACCAGTAATTACGCAAATTATAATTTTGCGGGTTTATTTTTTTATTACACGATGTTATTCCTTCACCGTGGAAGTCAATCGTAAGCATTTGTTAAGTACGTATTTCATTAGAAAAATTGGTACCCGCCTGAGATTCGAACACCGGTGCATCGCTCAACACGAATGCCCCAGACGTCTTATCCTTTAGGCCACGACGACTTGTGACGACGTTGTCGCGATGATAATAAGCACTTCCATATTGTGTCGCTGCAGACTTACCTATGCACTGTGTACCACATCAATAGTTCTATACATAGTTAAATAGTTCTAAACATTGCCTTGATAATATCAGTCTTAACAAAATCAGATAAAATTATATTCAATCATATAAAAAAGAACATTCAAAAATTGTTTACTTTAAAAAAAACAGACACAGAAGTTAGAGAGTCCGCTTCAATAAAGAAGTGATGTGGCAGTAGCCATCATACAACTTAAGTTAGTCGTTAACCTCCAAAAGTCACTTTTGGTTTCTTTGAAGATCCCTTCAAAAGCTTATTAAGAACCTCGATCTAAATTGTGTGTAATATAAAAAAAGTTTCACGTTATAATTTTTTATCATTTCTCTTTATTTCGAATACTTTTCAAGAAAATTCCATTAATGCTTAAAAAACAATACGGGCTTTATGTGATGACGAAATAAAACAATAACAACAAAGGAATGGGAAGCCAAATTTCACTCCCGAACTCTGTCATTGTCAAGAGCTTATAGATTCAGCTGAGACAAAGTGGAGTTAATGAGGAAGTATTTTCAGGTCACTTTATAGACGAACCGATTTGCATATTATCGGGGTGTGGACAGAAGGTCGCGTGACAGTGAGGTCAAATTACCATAAGAATGGGCCAACGAGGTGAACGTTTTGTTAAGATTCCACAAACCTCGCATAACTACCTAACTTTTATTAAGAACACGAGAAAAAAAAAACATTATGAAATGCTTACCGAGCTAGAATTTATTGTGTTAGCATTATCATTGTAATTGCTAGGTTAAACTTGACTTATTCTTTACTTTTAGTTAATATTTAATTTTAGTATAAAACTCATTCAGGACTACAGAAAGAAACAATGTTTCAATGTATTTCAACAAATTGAAGAATAAAACTATTGATTAAGGTCAACTCTCTCTCCTACATCAATATTCTTAAGTCCAATTACAATTGACTTCTCCGAAAACTAAACGTTAATTTATTAAAAGAAAATGTTTGCTTTATTTATTTCTATTAGGTGTGTACCTTCCAGAATCGTCTTTCATTGTCGCGGTGTCACCAGCCCACCAGGTTTATTGTCGCATGCTCCGAGGCAGTTTTCTTGAACCAGAAATTTAGGGTCCATAAAATTGATGAAGAGTTTCTTAATAGTGCTTACTTCTTGGATTTTTACTGTTCCGTTCAGTAAAATACCAACTGAAATGTGGCAAGGAATGAGGTTATGGTAGTATTATTGGCCTTCAGAAAATCAATTTAGTCAAACCATTTTTGTCTGGGTCGCTTAACTTGTAGCAATATTTGCAGAAGAGACGCCTTATTCGAAGCTACGAGTGGTGTAGTCGGCATTATTGGAATTGGCGGAGCTTTCTAGCGGCGGAGAAAATGAACAAGCTACTTCTAAAAAGTTGGTTCGTTTAAATTATATTAATGTTTATTCTACCACAAAGTTCGACTACATATTGGCCGAAATTACGAAATAACAAAGTGTTTGCGCCTATCAATGAGTTATGATTACTGGTAATTTCCCGTTTTTGTCTTTGCGTGATTGTTTGGCGTCGCTTTATCAAAGCTCTTAGATCGCAAAGCGAGTAAATTTACTGGCTTGACTCCATAAAGCCGACATTTACCTACAAGTGCCACGAGTATTATTTTATAGGACCCGCAATGATTTTTATCTGTATATGTTTGTACTCTGTTTGCGCTTTTTCACAGTATTGGTATTCTTCATTGAAGAAATAATTATAAGTTAGAAAGGAATATCAGGTAGATAAGTTTTCAGCAAAAAACCCTGAATTACAGTCTGTAAGAAAATCGATTCGTTACTTTGTTATATGCTTCACCTATCTTATATCACATATAAGATATAAGAAATATATGTAGTACCTATACGAAAGATATTTATAGATTATGGAAAGGTAGGTTTTATAGAAAGATTTTTAAGGGATTTTATGACCCGGTAACTAAGACCTTTAGGTCAAGTCTTATTTTAATTTTAATGAAAACATTTTTGTATGAAGAATGATATTATGAAATGAAATGAAGTTGATTAACATGAAACCATGACATGAAACGAAATGAAATTAAATGAGCTGAGATGATATGGGATGAAATATAATCTCAGTAAAAAGGCGGTGATTTACTGACACTTTTTCAATGGACTTTTTGGAGGATACCGAGAAGTTACGTTCAGCGGCTTTGTTTCATTTTCCCACACTTGTGCACTTTCACAGATACTAAACAGTTAATAAACTACCGTCATTACCCCTTTTTAGCTTGAAGAAACACTAAATAGACAAAATAAAACAAATCACACAACTTCACTCCTCGCGTTCCCGCCAAAAAGTCCTTTATAGAAAGATGTTTATGTAAAAATAAACTACCGTCTAAATAAAAATATTGTACCAATAATATAGTACCCATGGGCCGAAGAATAGAATGAGCAGTATACTCAGAGATCGACTTATATGATAAAACTAGCCCTACTCGCCCGCTTCGCTGGGCATTTAAAATTAACATTGTTATTTATTGTCATTATTATTAGGGAGTCCAACACTCATATAAATATTAGCCTATGCTAGCCATTAAGTACATGTATTTTCTACATGGATACTAAGTTTCAAGACAATCGGATGCATGGTTCAATAGTTATAACGGAACATCTGTAAAAACCACTGTAGATTTATATATTAGTATAGAAGTATAGATGAAAACGCTACTATGTATGTACTATACTTGTTCAAATATTGTATAATTTTATAAATATGCCTAAGAATAAAATAAACGATTACCACGTCTTAGTTGTAAAAGCATAACGATAGCCCTCCGTATTTAGATCGTAGAATTTTCAATTTCTGTTAATTCCTGTTAATTTTCCAGCTAAACTAACTACAAGTTCCCCAAATTAACATATACAAGTAAGAATGTCTACTGATTATAATACTGTCGTAATACAAATCGTAAATTTCTTAACTACAATCAAATGTTAGATTTTTTTTTTATTGCTGAGATTTGTGGACGAGCTCACAGCCCACCTGGTGTTAAGTGGTTACTGGAGCCCATAGACATCTATAACGTAAATGCGCCACACACCTTGAGATATAGTTCTAAGGTCTCAGTATAGTCACAACGGCTGCCCCATCCTTCAAACCGAAACGCATTACTGCTTCACGGCAGAAATAGGCGGGGCGGTGGTACCTGCCCGTGCGGACTCACAAGAGGTCCTACCACCAGATTGTTGGTTGTAGACTTAGTTAAAACATACATGTCATATTTTCTTGTCAGCCTCCGGTTTAGGAATCATATTCAGATCTATCATAACCAGAAATTAAATGATAAATCTGACAGTGTAAATATTTATAGTTTTAATAATAGGTTGGGGAAAAAGTCTTTTCGCATTATAGTATATATGAACTTGTAATAAAATCTATTTGGCTATACTATTTGTATGTGGATGGTTTTGGTATCATTAAAAGTTTTAAAGAAGATAATTCCAAATTCAAATTAGGAAAATGTGTGATTTTTATTTATTTTTCGTGCTGTCAAGATGAGTGAATCTAATGAAGAAATTCGATACATTTTAAAATTTTACTACAAAAAAGGTAAAAATGCAACGAAAGCCTAGAAAAAAATTTGCGATGTTTATGGATCTAGTGCAGTGTATGTAAGAGTAGCACAAATTTGGTTTAAGCGTTTTCAATCCGGAAATACAATACAACAAAATACAGAAATCAAAATAATACTCATAATTTGAATTGTACTGGTACAGATCAGTGCTGATATAATTTATGAATGTTATATTAAAAATTGACATATTAGTAATCTTCCAATAATTTTACATTTAGTTTAAATTTGCACAATTTTTATTCAAGTAAGAATATGCTAGAATGTAAAAAATTTATAATACCTTTATTATGTCTCTGGCAAATAAATGATTTGAATTGAATTGATCAGATTCATTTGAATCTACGTCATCAGTCTATGTCTTTAGAATAAATTGGCTAATAACGATTTACATCTTCAGCTGTCATCATCAAACAGCACAAACAAAGGAACACTCATCAAATACTGGCTAGTACGTCACCAATCTATCCTGTAGACGCTTATTGCACCAGTCTCCAAGGGTCCACTGATATCATTAATCAAGTCTATTTATATTCAAGCCCGCCATCTTGACAAAATGACGTAGCAACTAAATCAACAGCTTTCAAAGAGAAGGTAGTCATTGTATAGCAAAATTACTGAATCAGAATTTGATTAAATTTTATACGTGGCCATTATTAAAATACATCGTCGTAATGTTTTATAATTTCAAATTTTGTTAATACTATATATTTAAAGACGTAATGTTATTATACACAATTATATTCATTTAAAAACCAAAAAGATCCTAAGAATCAATTTGATTGAAATAATATTTTAATTTTGAACCATCGAACTTAAAAATAATGAAGCCTCTAAATTGTTTTAATCAAATGCGTGGCTCTTTGAATCAAATATGTTTCAAAATTTAAATGTTTATTATTTCGAGTCACACAAATGCAAGCTTGATTATACTAAAGTAAATAAACGGAGAAGAGCCCAAAACAGGCGACCCTCTCTGCCGTCAAGGGTAAAAAGTACTCAAGGATTCAATGGTGCGAAATGGCGGAGCGGGTGCCGTTGTAAGCGTTATTAAAATTTGCTTATAACAGCACAACCAGAGCCAAACCACGAGTAAGAAAGAAAAGCAAAATTAGGCTATTTTACGAGGTTGCCGACTCGTCATCTTGTAGGCGGTTTTCGGTTCTATTCGGTATTATACTTGCTTGTCTAGTAATGCATTGTTTAACCCTTTGATTTTCGTATACTTCAAAGTACAAAAAGAACGCTTGGTTCCTCTAAGGCCTTCAAGTTCTTAATTTACAATTTTAAATTCGAAGCAGTTCAATCATTAAGTAAGAAAAATTCTTACAAAGAATGACGGCATCACGGTTCGATATATTTATGTAAAGATTTTTACGAGTCCATATACTCAAAATAAAATAATAAAACATATTTTTGTGAGATAAAAAATATCCTTGTATTTTTATTCCAGAAAAAAATTCCCAATAAGCCCTACCATAAAAAAATTCCAGTTGGTCATCGCAGCATAATACTCAGAGAGCGATGCTGCACATTCTCATGCTTCAATCTACATTCATACGTACTGAACAAAAACTAAAATATATTCATTGTTCATGCGCGCTCACATTTGACAGCTGATAAAGGGGTGGACAAAAGTGTGATTGGTTCTATTTTAAGCAAAATAAAATTTTGTTAAAACTGGCAAACGTGGCATCCACGATGCAATTAACGACATTTATAAATATTATCATTATTTTGATACTATACGTTATACTAGAAGTATAGAATATTTAAAACAAAATGATTTCTTCGACTAGTTGAGAGCTAATAAAATATTTTTCAAACCACCTTTTGAAAGTACATTGGCCTCTCATACCCTCGTGGGCGCTGAAAGGGCTTATTCATTCAGTTGAATCGTATTTTGATCCGCTTGTAAAGTAGCTATTCGAGTAAAGGGATTCTGAGAACAAAAACGAAACGTAATTGGTATGATTCCTAGGCAAAGTCAATAAAAATAGTCTACAAACTTATCAAATTGAAAAAAAATAAACAAAATCAAAATTTTTGGTTAGCTTCACAAAAACTCCACAATATTATTTTATTTTTACTGTTCCCCTTGCAGCGTACAATATAATCCAAACGGTTCACTTTGTGAAACGCCCGCTATCTTTTATTCATAATTCATAATGATAATAAAATTATAAAAGTCATCAACAACTGTATAAAGTTACACCTCTTTTAGAAAAACGTTATCGAACCTTATCAATCTCAGGTAGATAGATATCCATTTAAATAACACATGTAGAATATTATGTAGATCTATGGATATATCGTCCGGTAGATATATAGGACCGGTCTTTGTGGCGAGGCTTGGGGAGGCCTATGTCCAGCAGTGGACGTCTGTGGGCTGATAAGAAAATATATATCTATAAGTACGATTATTATTACTTTTTTTTTATTGCCCTTGTAGGCATACGAGCATACGGCCCACCTGATGGTGAGTGGTTACCGTCGCCCATGGACTTCAGCAATGCCAGGGGCAGAGCCAAGCCGCTGCCTACCTACTTCATCAGAGGTTCCCTAAATACACAGATATATTACGCACGAACAATCCTTTGGGAATAATTACCCCTAGACTGCCCAGTACTTCATAATACAGTCTACAAGTTTGGCCTATCATTGAACACAAGAGATAGAAATAAAATCGATCCCCTGCGGCCATCAAGCGGCAAACGCCACAAAATATATATAAGTACAGAACTAAATAGATTTATCGTTTACTAACTTCGGAAACAGTGTCACTTAATATTATCAACTTATTCTTGGAGGGATCTGAAAAAATATTAATTATCAACAAATTAATAATACTTCGTGTTTAATCCTAATTTTCAAAATGTAGATGTGGATCCCAGTTTTCTTATATTAAGTGGTTAATTTGTAATGTAAAGGTTCAATAAATATTTCATAAAAAGAATACAGTCCACGCTTAATTACGATAACGCAACACGAGCTATTGAAAACAAATTATTTACGTACCAAAATATTAGTCCAACCATAAAGTAACCGAAGGGAAAATATGAGCTTAGTATTTATTGTACATTACATTTAGTCAGGTAAAAAAATTACGATCATTTTAATGGCTTTGTCATTTATTTTGTTCTTTGCGTAAATGCTCGATATTTTTCCGTACTTTTTGTTTAGTTATGTAAACAATATTTCATTATTCCATTACGGCTGGTCTCTTAATTGCGTTATTACTAAAAAAAACGTATTAAACTTTGTTAATTCAAATGCGAGCATCACTAATGGACTTCTAATTATTACAGTGAAAATAGATTTACAGAGAGTACACTATACAGATTTACAGAGTACAGATTTACAGAGAGTACACTACACTATACTTTACTTAATACTTTGAATATAAATGAATTTGATGAATGCGAAATCGGCTCCTCAAGAAACCAGATAAATTTTCTATAAGTTCTAAAATAATTGTTTTGAATGAGACTATGAGTCAAGTGAACTTACAGTGAACTATTTATATAACATAAAATTTTAATACTAGTTACAAAACAACTTACAGTTGCAGTTAAAGTTCAAAACCATCGTGGTCTTTGACGAGAGCACGTGAACGTGGTAGCTTACTGAAAATAAAACATCAATAAAACTCCTGAAGATCTATTTGATAATAACTTCTCATTTATATGGTTTAAGGTCGATTCTAGCCAGACATAGATATTGATTGTGTTCATTAAGGTAGATAGATCATCTTATCCAAAATCACATTAAAATAGTCTGCATTTAAAATACATAACATGTACGTGGTAGACATATTTATAAAAAATAAAACACGAATTATTGCAATTAATTCCCGTTGAAACTAACGTAGCAAATAAAAAGAAGAAATAACATAAACTTTTGCATGATTTTGTAAGATGATTTATCAAAAACGCTTTTGTACTAAAATATAATAACTTATATGAGTCTATCTCGAAACAACCATGCGTTTTTGTTTTAAATTTGAACCGGCGCTTGGACCCTGCGTAATACAATACAATTATGTTTTCAACCTCATAGACGGATGCTGACACTCAGCTCGAGAGATCTACAGCATTAAAAACAAAATAAACGAATGAAATAATTCGTATGATATATAGAGATTATTGAAAAAAAGAATCCTATCTGAGAGATAACAATGAAAGTAATATTACAGTAATGAGAAAGACATCACACAATCGCCTGTGTACAGTTAGTTGTAGCGGTACAATTGATAACGAGTTACCGACCCATATGAAACAATCTTGGCTTAGGGCTCGACTACAACTCATACCGAACATTAAAGTGCTCGCTAAGCCTGGAATTTATATTAGGCTTATGCTTGTGTGACGTTTTTAGGGAGATGAAGGAGGAAGAGGCGTGTGCCTTGTTTGTTGCGTGTTGTCCTCCATATACCTCATCGGAGCGGTCAATAAAACACTACGTATAATTACATGTTTATTCGCGTCAGCGACCGCGGTGGATCGCTGCACGTTGACCACTGACTGACTCGTATACTGCTCATTACTATATGCACAATAACTGCACAGTAAGCTAAGCGGGGCGGGGTATCGTTCCCCTACACTACACCCCCTCTATATTTGAAAATAATAATTATAAATCTTAAAGCTAACACATATTTTGATACAATACAATAGAGTTATACACAAGATAAAGAGATAAACACAAAATAAAGGTATTCCTATGTGTACACTACATTACTTGCTTTGGTTTTTTTATACCATTTATTCTAAAAAATCTGAACTCAAAGCTAGTAATGGTGTAAAGCTAGTAATACAATGTCTACTATACTACAAAATATATTTTGCAGTACTCGGATGAGTAGACATAGCGAATGACAGAATGAGTAGACATGTGACTAGAAATTTGGAGTTGATTTTGGTGATAGTGTACGAAATAAATCAGAACGATTAAAAATAATTGGTACATATTATAAAATATACTTTAAGCAGATTAGGAATATTTGACAATGATAGGTAAGCTTAATACGCTTTTTAAATGAGAAATAGTTGGCAAACAATATATATATATATATATATATAGCATTTCTATAGCTTGTTATATTTGATAGTTGATATATTTCATAGCTTGGTCATATATATATATATATATATATATATGACCAAGGTGTTGTAATTGAAATAGCTGTCCAAAAGACGTGTTTTTTTGAGGATTTTATTTTTATCAAAATTGCCCGGATAGGACCTCCACTACAGCTGTATCTGAGTAAACATTAAACCATAACAAAATTTAAGTACAAATTCTTTGTCTAAACCAGAGTTCCCCAAACTTTTTTGTGTCGTAGACCCCTTGCCATGTTTTTCCGTGTTGGGTAGACTCCCTTCTTACCTGGTATTGATTTCCTGTAAATTTCTAACTGTAGTAAAGTTTAGTGTTAAAAACTTAAAGTAAAAACACATGTTAATTTATACATTTATTAATTGAATTTAAATTAAAACGACTCAAAATAAAATTTTGTATTTGTTAAGTAAAATATACGTAACATAAAATAAACTATAAATAAAATAACATAAGCAATAAGTCAATATTTTTAGTGAGAAGGATGAACCTGATGCTTTAATAATAAATTATCAACATTTGGCGTCAATTTTGTAAGGGTTAATCTTAAATTTCCTCGGCTTTTATAAATAATGTATATGTCTTGATATTATAAGATAGTATGATGTAAGTAAATAGATACTATCAGTGTATGTGTTGAGATCCACTATCGTGGACCCCAAATTTTTTTTCGCTAACGTAGACCCCTTGCAGGTTGTCATAGACCCCTAGGGGTCGATATAGACCACTTTAGGAATCACTGGTCTAAACGTTTAAATCGTCATAAACTTCAAAATAAAACTTTTATTATTCAGATGCTAGTCCGAGGTTTATATGACTATATCGCAGCACGGCCGTCTAGGTGATTTGTACACCGTTTCCTATTTATTCATGCAGTTTCTAGGGACGATTACCTACTCCCACGACTCATGAATAAATTTAAATAATTCTCGACCGAGGTGTAAATGATGCAAGTTTTTGCATTTAAAAAAGTTATTAATCACCTCAGTGTTCACAACTACATAATGATATTAGAGAGAAAGAAAGAGAGTATACTTTATTGCACACCAACGCCCATTAACGTTTAGGAAAAGTCAACAGGCAGATGTAATTGAAGAATAGGGGTCTTACTGCGAAAGCGATCTTTTTCAGACAACCATGTTATCTACAGCAATACAGAAAAAAAACAGCAGGTATTTCGCAGTCTTCTATTGTTAATAGTGAGATTACTGATTTTGCTAATAAGTATAAACTGTGTATATCAGTAATACATGGTTTTTATGTTCTACTCAAATGTCTGTCACTATGGCAACGAAAATAGTTTTAGACTTCCAAGTGGAGTGTGTTTAAACTGATTCCAAATTAGATCCAGGGACAAAGATAGCTTTATCGTATTCATAGTGATGTGATACTGTTTCAATAAGTACCAACCGAATCGAGGGCTATAAGTATATAAGTAAAATAGTGGCCAATATTCTGCTGCAATTATGCGATTCCGATTTTTATTGATTTCATTTTATATAAATTATAAAGGTGGTAGCTGGAAGCTACGTGCGGACTTTATGAGCTAATGGCTCTCTACAGTGCTTCAGCTTGTTTCTACTTAGAAGTCCCGTTCTTTATAGCAATGCTGTTTATTGCCAACGTTCTCAGACGAACTTATAGCCCTCTTGATGCTAAGGAGTTGCTCATACATTTTAGTAATGCCATGTAATGTGTTGCAAATTACATTTGAAGATTGCAATCTCGGAGCACCCAGGAAACACCAACGAGGAAGTTTATACTATAATCAAATGTGGTATTTCGAAGTAGAAGGAATAAAGTGGTCAGTTTCAGCGGACGACAGTGCGATACTTAAAAGTGAATGACGGAATTCTCTCAAACAATTTCTGAGAGCACTCTCTGTGGAATATGCGGTACAACACATAAAATGAACAAAAGTCTCGGTCGAGTTTCATGACGATCTGCGAATCACTATTAAAATTTGAATTGACTATCCAATTCAACCTAACATTTTATCATAATACTAGCTGACCCGGCAGACTTCGTATTGCCTCAATCGATAAATAAAAAACCTAAGCTTTTCATCACATGGAGACGTCAAAGGAAAAACAAATTTTTTTATTTATTTAATTCCGAGCATTTTCATAGTTATCTTCCCTTTTAAACCTTCTCTGGACTTCTACAAATAATTCAAGAGCAAAATTAGCCAAATCGGTCCAGCCGTTCTCGAGTTTTAGCGAGACTAACGAACAGCAATTCATTTTTATATATACCTATATAGATAGATAGATTGAAAGGGTGTAAGGATTTTAAGGCGAACAAATTATACACCTGTTGTTAAAAGTACAAAAATTACAATAAACATTTAAAATGCAATTATTCGTAAACCTAAAGATTATTTTATAGCGACACGGAATTAAATTACTCATAAATGTAATATGTTGGCGACGGCAAAATAATTGTTTCTATTTCCTTTTGCTTCGTTTTACGAGCGACTTTACCACGTTAATGGAAAATGGTTGACGGTCACATGAAAATGGCTATTGCTTATCAGAATAATAATATTTATAATAATTTGCATACAAGTGCGACTCAAGATTCAGCGGATTCGAAGTTTTCATGGACATAAATTATTTCTTGGAAGTAATTAAATTCAAAAAATCAAAACAGATATATCAAACAAGATAGATATACATACTAATAAATATTTGTGCTGTATTTATAAATACATAAACTAGAATGAGCGTAAAACTATATTTCTGCTTATCTTTATTGAGCCATTGCGTAATAAACCAAAACAAACAAATCAAAATCATAGTCGATTCAAAGCGGAGCCTTCACATTGAGATCCCTTGACCTGATAAATTTCGGTACTCCATTTTGTTGTTTAAGCTCCAACCGTGACTTCTGAAAAAAGAATAAAGCTTCAGCTTCATTCAAAAACGTCGGAGCCTAAACAAGATTGTGATTAAATTGCTTGCCAGGTACTCTAAAGCTACGTGAATGTTTTTGCTGGTCTGGTGCATTATGAAGGTTTGTATGTAGGACGTGTTGTGGATCTGAAAAAAAATAAAAAATAATAAACTTTTTTTTTTTTGTTGCTTAGATGGGTGGACGAGCTCACAGCCCACCTGGTGTTAAGTGGTTACTGGAGCCCATAGACATCTACAACGTAAATGCGCCATCCACCTTGAGATATAAGTTCTAAGGTCTCAGTATAGTTACAACGGCTGCTCCACCCTTCAAACCGAAACGCATTATTGCTTCACGTCAGAAATAGGCAGGGTGGTGGTACCTACCCGTGTGGACTCTTGAGTCCTACCACCAGTTTGATACAACAGCCCTATTTATTTTTGCTAGATTATCCTAATCCAATTTAGACCACATTTCTAGTCACAAAGTAAATGGTGTGTCAAGAGTTGGTGTGTCAGTTAGGCCTTTAAAAAAATCTAACGTTAATTTTTAAGATCATTCTGAAATTAGCAAAAACATTTTTTTAACTCCAACTACAATATCATTTATTTACATAATATATATAATTTCCTAATATCATTCATAGAATTCAATAGGTGCTACTAAAATCATTAGTCAGTATTTAATTTCTTAGCAATTCTCTATTGGTTCGCAAAAAACAAAAAAATAACTAAAATATTATAATTTTCGCAATCTCATTATTTTATACATATACGAACACTTCAATGCTTCAGCAGAAATCATCTCGAGGTTGAATTGGATTCCCAAACATGCTGTTGTTAACATTTTGTTTAATTAATACAATCAAGCTAGATTACATTGTGATTGAACAAAGCTAGACAAATATCGGATTTCAAATCCGTAATCATGTTCAAATCCTAAACAAGTTAATTTGAATCGAATCGAATACAGCAAAACAAAAAAACAATGCAATCGAGATATAAATGTTATTCTCATTTACTTTAACTAGAGGTCCCACAGTAGTCGAAATTCGACCATAATTAATTGGAATTGTAAGTTTGTACACATACTATAATCACAAATTTCGCCAAGGCTACACTATAAAATAATATTAATAATCACAAACAATATTTAATCTATTCTCAATTCGACCACAGACGTCAAGAACAAAAGTTTGACAATAAATAGTATGCATGCGTGTGTGCGTCACCGTTCACGAAATTTTCGTAAAAAGGGATACAAAGTTTTTGCTTCACGTATTAATATATAGATACTTTAGAGCTGATGAAAATGAAGGATGCGATTCTTTTGTTATAATCAAAGAAGATTTATAATTTTAAAATTGTTATCGGCATATTCAAGCAGACGAATAGCCTGGTGCCAAACGTTATCAAATCCATTTAAATGTCAAAACTCACCATAATAAATGAGTTTTTTTTTTTTTTCGTTTGAACAACCGCTGTTTTCAAGCTGAACTGTATCACTACTTCGTTACAGACGTATTGGGCAACTCACACTCGACACTACTTATAACCAAATATGTTAATTATGCGACTACGATCAAAGGATTGTAGCCATCCAATATTAATAAACATATAGCTTATCGAATGGTAAATGCATAGCTAGGCCTTATGCATAATATTGAGGACTCATTTGAGAGTTTGTTTGAAAAAGGACATGCCACTGATTTTGAAATACCAATGTGGTGTTTCATTACAAACAATTCATTATTAGTGTGTAGCAAAATGATGCCTTCAAAGTTTTAAGGCATCATTTTTCCTATTATTATTATCTAAATGCCTAATTATTTGAAGAAAAAATAAAAACTGCCCCAAATCACGGCGCGTCATAGTCGCATGACATATTAAGCTGTCAACGCTTTAAATATTTACAATAGCAATTTCATAATGACGCATTCATTACATACTCGTAACGGAGCATCGGTGCGTAAAACGGACAACATGCATACGGCGAAATGGACACGCGACACTCGACCGGACGGGAGGTGTCACGAGCACAATTTATGGACGCCACTTACCGGCACGTCATACGTTATGCTCGCAATAAAAACTGATTTCAAACAACACAACCGCCGCCTACAATTTCAGCTTATCTTCAAATACGCTACGTCCGCAGAATGGGAAACAGTCACGACCCACGGACTCACATTCCCCTTTTAATGAAAGCCTCAGTCGTTGTCCGGTTGCTGTCTTGCGTTCCCGAGGATCGCCTCATTTGGACATAGAGCAAATTTACTCCGGCCAATCTAATACGGGTACGCACGAGATTGCAACACTGTTTTCTAATCTACGGCTTTAATTTCGACTCGAGAACGACAAAAACCTGTGTCGTGAGACGCTTAATGAATTCCCGCTGTGCAACATATTAAATTCGTTAGACAAAATTATTTGGAAATAAATTGGTAACAATAGTTATTATATACGCTACCCTTATCAATAGAGAATATTGGAACGATCCCGAAGCGTACTCAGTAAAGATCTCATTTCATTAATACATATATTAAATATATACTCAAAACTCTTCAATAGAATCGGCTATTAGATTTTTCAGATCAATTTCGCTTACCATATTTAATCATTCAAGGAACTTTATTTTGTAAGAACGGTACCAACGATTCAAGACGTTCATCAATCTACTTTTCGTATACACGAATAATTTTGTCCGTCATATCACAAAAGAAGTAATTCTAAGCTTAGTATGAACGAAACGTTATACGAGACCCCGAGGCTGGCCGACCCGAGATATTGGAGCGGTCGAATACGAAGCGGGCTAAGGGGTATCGGGAAAATCTCCGTTCCGCGAAGTTGAACTTCAACTAAGTATCTAATAAACATCCAAGTAAAACTTACCTGTAATCGGGCTGTGTTTTATAATAAGAACATGTCAGTAGCAGCTTTTGTAATGAGAAGTATTGTAAGGATGTAAAGAGGAAGGTAAGGATGTAATGGTAAGGTTACATGATATCTATTGGCAGGAAAAATATTTTGAAGATCTTTACCGGGTTAAAATAGATTCCTATTTTAATTTAATGATTTAGATTTTACAAACTCGCTCGCGTGCGCTTACCTTGTGCTATGTGGTTACTAGAACCCTTAATTGCATTGGAATATAATATACATAATCCTTCAAAACGGAAAGCTTGTGGGTCTCTGGTGCTGAATTGGTAATAACAGTCGCACCAAAACTTTTAAGTCCACAGCATTAATTTTATTACATAATATTGTTCCTTTATCATGGAAGTCCGAATTATATAACCGATCCTGTAGACCGAATGGTAAACAGTCGACGTCGCCCTAAACACGTCATTACGGATCCTCCCGATCCATTAACGGTGCTTTTAGGTACCACAAGCACCGGCAAGGGCTCGACGAGTGAATTAACCCATAGACACAGCCCACTGAGTTTCTCGCCGGATCTTCTCAGTGGGTCGCGTTTCCAATCCGATGGTAGACTCGGCGAAGCACTGCTCTTGCTAGGACCAGTGTTAGCAACATACCCGACTTGAGCTCCGTGGGCTCACCTACATGTCAAGGCGAAGCTAATATAGCCGCCCAAACCTATCAGCATAGGAAGGAGAGAAAAAAATTGAAGTCGTTCATTAACTTCAGTAAATAAATAATGTAATTATCAGTACATAATTACAAAAAAAAATTACCTACCTCAGAAATGAACCAAGACATTTTGTATGTACTGTATTTACAAATTCAGACGTCAGAAACATGCACAGTTTCATCAAGTGGAATAATGAAACGCAAATTGTCCCTAGGCTGTCAAGAAAACTTTATGACTGTACAAATTAATTACAACACTAATGACAAATTGTTCTACATAAAAGATATAATTATAGTTTCAATAAGTCCTAATGTAATTCTGATTGCGCATTGTATGAGTATTATGTAACCTATTCTCTGTATTTTTATGAAAATATTCAATGAAAAAATATTTCAATATAGAAAGGTCAACATCATTAAAATTTACCAAATTCATTTCAAGCTAATTGTACTATTTACTCAGATTTGCGACCATTTTATAATCTAGAAGATGCTATGCCAAATATCAGCAATTTATTATTATTAAAATTAGATCAGAAATATTGACTTTAGTAATATTGAAACTCCTCCGTAATTCGAGTCTAAAAACTCATATGGATTACGACGCTAGATGTCGTTCGCGATATTTGTCACCGAAATATGCATCGTCTGACCTCACCGAAAAACTATCCATTAATCCTGAAATTTATTTCGACCACAAGAAAATTTTGTAATTAATAACCGCCGCATTCTAGATAAGTGGATGACTGTACGAAATTTCAGGAATTCAGCTTCCGAAAGTCAGCGAACCCGAATACTTAACCTCTTCTTGCTCGGCTTTCGCTGTGTACTTTTAATTACGTACCACTTAAACCTAAATATAGTTTATAGAAATTAATACACGCCCATTCGGGCTCTTACTCTAGATACTTATCGAAAATAAACAGGTAAAACGTGACTTGTTTATGAGAGAGAGAGAGATACGCAAATGCAAAATATTAAATACAAAAGTACAGTGGGCGGTCTTTTCTCTAAAAACGACCTCTTCCAGATAACGATTGAATGGAAAATTATCATTCAGGGTAAGAAATTAACCGCGGTGTAATTATCGATTGAAAAGAGAATATATATTTTTTATATTATTTTTTATAGCCCGTGTAGGCAGACGAGCATACAGCCCACCTGATGGTGAGTGGTTACCGTCGCCCATGAATATGCGTTGCCCATATAAACCAATAATAATGAGGATTATTTTACTTAGTCGTGTAATGCTTATATTTCATCCGCTTACTCGCCCCATTGGATCACGAACGTCCGTCATTTTAATCGGAAAGGCATACGACGCCCTCGTAGACATTCCCTACGCTTCCCGGGATACCCTTCTGAGAAACGTAGGGGTGTGTGCAGCGCCTAATTCAAGCGAAGTCTTTAAGTTTGTAGCAATGCTATGCGACACACGTTCTCGTGCCCAACACTCATAACGGCAGGAAGTGGACGTAATCCATCTCTGTCATGTCAAAGTCGCAGTAACCGTCGCGAAAAAGCAACTGAATCAAGAAACGTTCTCGCATGAACATTGAGTACTTGTTAACATTTGTCCTAATGTGATTTTATAGCCGCATGGATGCTTTTTAACCACCGATGATGAGTGTTTATGACACATCGCCAGGATGATCTATAAAAACGGATGGAAAGAATGAAATCTGTTCCCACTCCAGGAAGTGCGCTGGTAAAAATCAATCAGTGCGCTGTCCGTGGATCAATCGATACAAAACACAAAGCATAATGGCCCTTCATACACTCAGAGATGCCCCGTCATTCACGAGGTTTAGATTATCGATATTCCGAACGACCCACTACCGTATAGAGTGAAATAGAAGGAGGTACTTGGGAAGCCATGCTGTTTTTCGTATGTTTCCCAACCGAATTACATCCATTGGGAAACATTCAGCTGCTGACCTCGTTTTTATTATTTCCAAAAAATCATAACTCTTCACTATCAACAATATAAACAAAGGATTACGAAATACGATCAGCAAAACCACGCTCGTGTAACAAAATGGAATGGAATAATTCAGAACCAGATCTTTACTTTCTTAGAATTTCATATGAGGAAAGTTAGACATTTTACATGTATTTTCGTTTCCTCAACGCATCAACATTATTATGCTATATACCTAGAGTGCTTGACCCTTACAACACTAACTAAAAGAAGGAAAAGAAAAAATACACTTCCGTGAAAATAGGATTCTAACAATCCACCGTTTACGAGCAGTTACGAACAAAGTAGTTGTAGTTTCATTTCGGCCACCTAATAACCGCGGTTTTAGTTCGAAACGAAGCCTTAAGCACAGTGCATAGGGACGAGGCTTTTTCGAAATTTGTAAGTTTAAATGAAACGACACACAAGTCATGCTCGTCCGACAGGCCGCGATATTAAAACTGGCTAAGCGCTCATTTAGAAAACAGCTTCCGTCGAGAATATTCAGAATCTAACCAAGTTTAAAGTCCGCGGTATGAATTTTAAACGAAAAACTACATTGGATATGAGCAGCGATGCGCGCGTTGTGTAAACAGTACGTTGTTCCTGCGAGTTATTTCTAAAAAAAAAAGACGCTTCTGAAAGGATGCTGCACCGACAGTAGAAATAAAATATTATACGGCTGGCTCCACTTCGGGGATAAAGTTTCACGAACTAGGAAAAATTTTATATTGTTTTTACAAACAAATCAAAATATAAGGTTATTATTATCACAAAGCTCCACAACTTGTTTGCATTTTAACGATGTCAAATGCAAGTTTTATTGATTTATGTATATTTCTGTAGTATAAACAAATATTGAACATTCTCAAAATTCAATATTACATATTCACATTGATATTTCTCAAAAATGACTATTTGTAATACATATCGCAAACAAAGTACAGAAAGGGCGAGTCACTGATAAGAAAACCGCCGTAGGCCCGTAGGTCCACGCAGACAAAGGACTTAGTTTGTTTTCGGCGGAACACAAAAGAGGACCCTAAGTAAGCACAAACAAACATGTTACGTTCAAATTACATTGAACAATTCCAAATGGTCTTTGAAGACATCCATTACTTTAATTTCGGTCCCATTGATACCATCAACATGCTAACGTTGCAATTTTCCATCAAACAACTAGTTAATAACAGTTTAATGTTGATATTTTTTGTCGAACATGAACATTATATAGCCTGTGTTTTTTCGACTATGTGACTCATAAAAATCATTTGTAATAGACACGATCATTTGAACGTGCGTACTATAAGAGGGTATTTATACTTTACAATTTCCATGTAGATAAGCAGATGAGTGTACTAGCATTTACTAAGTGAGTACTAAGCATTTAAGATACAGACTTCAATTTTCAAGGCTCAAGGTATTCAGTGTTCACATTGAGACTTTTATTTGCTTCGGTAACCACTTCAACCTGGGTAGGCTGTAAACTTATTCACCCCTCACAATCGCACTAGACATTAAAATTGAGTTATAATTACTATCTTCATTGAAATAATTATAAAAAGACAAGTGGTATCCATATAGTCGTAATAAGAGTCCTATAATCGTTTTAGCTGTCTTCATATAAACATTAAATCAATTCTGAAAATTAATCTTCAAACTAAAACATGACTATTTCGTGACAGAAATAGAACAGGATCCCTACCAACAGAAGACACTTACAAAATAATAATAATAATAATAATACTTACATATATTTACTCCACAATACAAATAACTTTTCCATTAATATGATATACATTTCTAATTCTAAACAATATTACAATATATTAATTATACTGACAGTAGAGATAAAAAGGCCGCGGCTCAGCTTTGTGATAGCTGAAACTATCGTTGTTATTCTGCCGCTGTCTGTAATTTTAATCTATAAAAAAAATCGGTTGTCTGTAAAGTCGGTTTACAGACGATAGTTGAACGTGACAACGTCATAAGAAAATACTGATGGAATGGTTTCATTTTTCAAAAGATTTATTTTATTTTATTTGTTTGATAGATATTGTTGCTCGTTGCGCGCTCTCGCTTGCACTTCAAGCCTTAAATGGAACGCCTCAGAGTGAAGTAACGCCGCATGAGTCATGTTTTTTCGTGCGTGCAGCTGGTATCCATCGAATTATAAGACGTTGTCACGTCAATAATAATCTAAACTACTAAACTACTAAAATTTACTAGTTTAGTTACTAATTTCCGAAGGATACATTAATGCTCGCCAATGTATTCATCGTTTAATGTTTAAGTCAACCGCACGCCTTAAAGTTGATCGGGCAAAGCCGGATTTAACTTTACATCGTCCAAGAAGCTTTGAAAATAATCTGTTATGTTTCGTATCTTGTCGTGAGTTTTGGAAACTTTAGAACATAATGCTCTAACAACATAATCGATTTATTGTTTATTATGTACTTAATAATCGTCATTCTGACAGCTCAGTTTTTAGTACGCTTTTAGTAGCTTCAAATGTATCTATGTTAGTATGTATGTTTGTAACGGAATCTTTGAACATGATTTTGACCGCCTTCAAAACGTCGGATTAACTTGAAATTTGGTATACTTATTAAGGACCGATGACAATTTAATATTAAAAAAATATTGAAAAAATTGAAATTCAACTAAAAAAATGAAGAAAAAAATATATTTAAGAAAACTAACAAAATACGCTTTAATAGAAAATCCAACTGAAAAATAGAAAATAAATTTTAATAAATTTGGATTAAAAATAGTTTAAGAAAAAATGATTTTATTGTAAAAAAAGCGTGGGGTGCATGGCAATTATGTTGTTGATGTCTATGGGCTCCGGTAACGGCTTAACACCAGGTGGGCCGTGGAATCATGCACCCCTATCTACGTCTAACGTCTAATCCAAACTGCAACGCGTCATTAGTTCGGACCAGAACGATCGTTCCAACAATGAGTGCAATTTTAAAAACACAGGTCGCTCTTTTTTCGTAGTTCACACTATTTATTTGTACGTTAAAATCATTATATTTGCCATCTCTTTCATTTTAAAACTAATTGCGTATTCTGAAACGAAAGCATAAAGCTATGATATTAATGAGTTATCATAACACGACACAGCTGCATAATTTCATCGTTAATTCAACAGTGAAGTTATGAATAGCAATAATTTATTGCCCAATTTGTTATGAATCCGATATTCGGTTGATAGAGTAACCCAACCACATCCGGTTTCCAAAACTGAACAGAAATACGACAGCTGATAGCTTCGAGCTTTTGAGAACAATCGGGGCGTGTCAGAAATTTGCTTTGTACTATTTTGAACTACACGATTCGCAGAAGCAATCCAGTAATTTGAATTAATGTAAGAATGGAACAATTCGATTACAACAACAATAACAACAACAACAAAAACAATCAGCAACGTTGAAACAATTATAGCTTATTATGTACACTATAAATTTATTACACTGTATAAAATGTATTACACTGTAAATTAGATGTTATTACTCGAAAATTAACATGTGCGTGATCACAGTGGTCATCAAATGTTTAAATATTCACATCGCCAATGAACTAAATAAAGTTCAATGGATAATTTTGAGCAAGTTGAGAAAACGTATCGAACGAAATGTCTGTACTAAATTGCTCTAAATTCGAATCGCACAGCCTTCTAAGGGAAACGGAGTGTTAAGGTGAAATTATTATTAAGTTTGATTCAAGTCGTGTGGAATGTGAATTTAGCGAGCGCATGTGCAGCGAAGCGTCGAAGTCACTGGGAGAAGTACTTTACGCTGAAGCGAACTGGTGTACAGTGTACAGTCGCGCCGCGGAGCACGGGCGGGCCTCACGTAGCGCTACGCTGCTACGGGCTACGAACTTCTACAGCTGAGTAAACGCGTACTATGCCGCGAAAACTGTGAAGTTTCATATGTTACGCTACGATGTGTTCTGAATAATGTTGTTAAGGAAGTTTTTGTTCTACATACACTTGGGACTTGTCTTCCATGTTGTCATTTGTTTTAAAGATACCACTGGTAAGCTTTTCAGACTTTTTTCCCAGGAACGAGGTTTTTATTCAGAAATTAAAAATACATATTATCTCTTCTTCGACGAAGTATCTTTGACGTTGATTTAAGGTTTAAGGAAGAACATAATAATGCGCTTTCTTAATCTTCGAACCTCATCAAAGTATAATGATAATTGAATATCGTAACCGTAATATAAATGTTAATGATTATTAGTGTTATAGCCAGCGACAAAGTGGTTTTCGTGCAGCAACTTCTTACCGTATATTAAATTAAATGATCTTAAAGAAAATTTCGAGACTGCTGATAATTTTTATCATGATTAGTAATTAATTAAACAACACCATTAAAAAAAATAAGTACGTTAGAGGGAAGATAACCGAATAAAATATATTGAGACTAGTTTTTAATAAATAAAAATTATTGCCTTTGTAGGCAGACGAGCGTACGGCCCACCTGATGGTAAGTGGTTACCGTCGCCCATGGACTTCAGCAATGCCAGTAGCAGAGCCAAGCCCCTGCCTACAAATACAATATTTCGTTTTCCATGTTTCTGTATGCAGCAACTGGGCTGTGCCTCTGGTATTGTTGATATCACTGAGCAACGATAACCACTCATCGTTAGATGGACTGTATGCTCATCTACCTATAAAGGCTATAAAAAAACGTTCAAAAATGACAACAATTTCAGTTATCGATTATGATTTAACAAAATAATATATTACTATTCGAACTAAATCTTAGCTAATATGAGTCTATTAGCTCCATAACCCTTCCGGTTTAAACTGGATACCAAAACCCATAGAAACTACACCGCGAACGATATCGCCAATGATTTTCAACATTACCACACCAGGTTCAATTCTCGGTCAGATTTATTATAGATATTTCATACTTGAGTTCGGTGTCTTGTTTCATATCTGTATTCCGATACCATAACACAGGAGAAAACCCTAGCATGGGTTCGTTGAATTTCAAACGTTTAGAATATATGAATACCGCGGGTTCAAATATGATTATTACGCAATAGAAATTTCCTAAGCAGTGAATTAGTTAATCACTACATAGTATAAAACAAAGTCGCTTTCTCTGTCCCTATATCAGTCTGTCCCTATGTATGCTTAAATCTTTAAAGCTACGCAACGGATTTTAAGGCGGTTTTTTTTAATAGATAGAGTGATTGAAGAGGAAGGTTTATATGTATAATGACATCCATTAGATAGTGGAGAAATCAATAATAAATTACAGTTTCCGAAGCGAAACGAGGGCGGGTCGCTAATTAGTTATGTAAAAAAGAAAAAAAGGAGACAGTAAACCTGCATACAAGCCTACGTTGCGTAGACTAACCATCTAATTATCACAGCAAACATACATATTATCTATGCAATCCTAAGACATCAAAATTCTAATAAAATTGCATACTAGGCGTTTCTAAAATGAACTAAATCCGTGAATAAAAAAATATTGATAATTCTTTCCCTAATAAATTTGCATTTACAGTCACGTAATACAAAAAAATCCACTCAAAATGAATTAAAACTTCAACATTTTGTAACGTAAATATCTATTATAAGTTCGCGTGTTGGTAAACGTTCTTTATTGTTTGTGGCTTTCGAACTCCCAGTAAACCTTTTATATATGGAAGAATAGATGTTTTATTACATTAGCATTGTGGGTTTTTGATTGAAAAATATCAATAAATCATCGATAATTGTGATTTAAAAATTATACGATGTTAATTTAACAACGATGAATTAAAATATACAGAAATCATTGATATTGCCAGTACCTTTGCCTGAGATTAGATATAAAAACTAAAATCCTTCTTATCTTTTAATATTATAAGTTTGAATTAAGCTGTGTGAGCGAACAAGCTAGTTCAATAATGATATTTTAAATGATATTTAAGACGTTTGTAAGAAAAAATATTATAACATTTTATTAATTAACTATAAATTAAAAAGTATAGATCGTTGCATCTCTCATCACTCTAACTATTTAGAGTTAATGAAGAAATTATATACGTCAAAGGTATTTATTCCTTTTCACTTATATTTAAAGAATTACAAATTTTCCTATAGCGTTACATAATTTCAGCACTGTAAGACTAATTTATTTTATTTTATTACTTACAAAATATACGAACAGCAAAACTGATAACAGCAATCTTAACTTTAAATTAACTTGGATCCGAAAACGTTATCACACACACAACGCTATAAAAATAATGAAGACAAATAGACCACAAATTCTCAAACCGCTCCGGCACGCCGTGAACACGAAACAAATAAAACAGAAACATTATTTAATTTACCACTGGTTAGCTAATTAAGGCATTCTCAATGATCGTGTATCAAATTTGACACCTTTATAAAACTGTGCATTATGTATAATTAATATACTATGTAATACTATATAGACACTTATGTAACTTATATAAGTTAAGAGACGTATGACTCTTTACCCACGTGAAACTTTGAGAAATCCAATCATTAACCAACCCTGTTGATAGTACCTGCTCTTTGTAAGCCATATAACCAATTCCGATATTACAGGCTGTTTAAATATATTATTTACAAAAACACAAATAAATCGATATTCTTTTGTCATTGATATTGTAGGTAGACAAGGATACCACCTGATGGTGAAAAGTCACCGCGGCTCATGTGAAGCCGACAAGCCAAGTCACAGCCTACTACTGAGGAGTAAATACTTAAGACATTGTTCCACACGATTTGGTGTAATGTGTTCGCATTTGTAAAATACCATCTTTTTTATCTAATTCAACTAAGAAATTATCTCAAAGTGGACGAAATTATTCCCGAAATGACATCCTTAGGCTCCGGTGAGCATTTAATACCAATTGACCTGTGAACTTTATAATCTACCAGATTATGCTACTGATCATAGGTGGTAGTCTGAGTAATTGGTGAGAGTATGTTTTTGTCGTAGATTGGTGTTGCACGATGTTATCCAAATCAGCGATACAACATTTTAATTAGGTTGTCCACGGTTATTTGTCACATAAAGCCCATTATGACTAGAATTATAATTAAATGAATCAACACTGAAAACATTTATATATTTACGTAATAGATTGTTGAGAGCGCTTGAATACATGAAATTATAAAGCTATAAGCTAACTTTTAAAACATGAAACGTGATGAAAAAAGAAAGCGTAATTGATCTTTTAGCCTACAGAAGAACTATTGAAGAAATATTCTTCAATGCAAGTGGTCACTGAAACAAAAAGTTTGAAGACATTTGCCAATTCCGGCCTCTCTATGATCTGCGTGTCTCAATCACACACATCACAGCAACCAAACATAAATACCGTAAATCAATCCATTTCCAGTCTTGCTTGCTTTTTTTTTCTAACAAATATCAATATTATGGAAACACCTAAACACTAACAATAGGCCTTGCGTAAATAGATTTTTATCATCATCTCATTATTGAGCGATAATTGTTAGGAAACGATCACCCTTGCTATCCGGTCACGTCAGCCGACTTCCGAGGAGCCATTAAATTAAGAGCAACTAAACTTCATTTATCTGGCCCTACACTTCTACGGACGATAAGGTTCAGAAACACGGCTGCTAACTTTCTACAAACTTACACCTAACTTCGGCGAAAAGTTATCGAATCACGCCGATCGCTTGAAAATTTGTTACTTACCCAATATTTTAAATAATCTCCTTTACAACATTCCTTATCGTAAGAAGTTTGCGCTCCGGTATTGATTAATTTTATTATGATGTCTTCTCGAAGATTTTGCGTTAACTCACATTTTACTATTGGACGTAATTACGTAACGTTAGTACAGTTATATTTTGGTCAAGAGCAATACGTTTCATTAACATTAACATATAAGATTATTTAGTATTAAAAATTTAAAACCCGATTTTAATATAAAATATATACATATTAATATGATAACCAAAAATAATTGGTGAAATAAATAATTCGAAACAGAATTCTAAAGATCGACCGGCGTAGATTGTTTTTTTACATTAATATTCTTTTATCAGCATACTAATGGTTATTTCCTTACTCAAGAGTCAAGGTTAAGGTAATACAACCACATATAAAATGATTAATTTTATTAAAAGCAACGATACACATTAAATAGTTTGAAGTGGAATAAACTTTTTACCTAGAGCCAGATCGCGTGACGGATCACGTTTGCCGAAGCAAGCAACGCGGGCTGCCAGCCACAATAAAAATCAAACTGGTTTCTTTATACGAAGCCTTTCAAAATGTTCAAATTAAGAATAAAATTCGAACGTCACTTAATCCTATCCTAACCTAACTAACCCCATACTAATTGCATATCATAATTTCATTTAAAATATAATATATACCACAGCTCATTTTACAATACAATAAAAAAATCGACCTTGTGTCTCCAAGTGGACGGTGGTAGTCACATTGTATAACGTCCATGGACTCCAATAGCCGCATAAAGCTGTCTGGATTGGTAAAACCGTACACAAATTTAGTAAAATTAAATATAGAAATATTAATGGATGACAACCCTATTCCTGCGACCGACAAGCACGCCAGCCGGCGAGCGTCTATGCGATACGCAAATATTTATATCGCTCCCTCAGGCACAAGTCATTGCCTGAAAGCGTTGTCTTGTAGCCGATATCGCTATAAAGTAGAATATATTGCCTGTCGATTCTCTTTTAAAATCAGAATAAAAATAAAACTGCCGTATTCACGTTGAGTTGTTTATTGGTGTTTTAGAAAATCATGTTTCCACGTATTTTTCCCGTTCATCACATGTGCCACTAGTAAATATATCACCTGACAGACTCATACCATAAATCCTGAGAGAGCAATGAACTATACGTTAAATGATGACGCAGATGAATAAATCACATTGAATTAGTATTTTATATAACTCGAGGTCTTTAAATTAGAATGATCCCAGCATGGCAGCGTCCGCAATTAAAATAGTTTTTCCGCACATTCGCTAAATTCTGACGTAAAGCAGTAAAGCAGTACAGTTTAAAGGGTGGGGCAGTCGTTGTACTGTGTAAACTGAGACTTAGAACTCATATCTCCCACGATTACGTTACGAGTTACGGGTTACGAGCTGTTCCGCTGCAATCTTTTTTACAAATACTTCTATACTTCTAATTCGTACCAAAACTTGTAAAATCGTAAAAACAACATGTTAAATCCTCATCAGTTGCAAAACAACTTAAGAATGTTCATTATTAAGACAACTCGGACACAAACAGATCCAAATTTAAGTTTAATTGAAATCGAAACATTAACTAAGAATAAATTTTCTCTTGTCTCTGTCTTCTCTTGTCTGCAAAGGAATCTGCATAAAAGGTTTTCGTAGTCAAGAAACCGCTGAGCTAAATTCGACAAAGCAATTTTATATTCGTGTTGGAAAGGCGAGAGCATGGTAAAAATATTTATTTAATTTAATAAAAACACAATATGTTAAAGTACAAAAGTAAAAGTTTCTAATAAATTTCTTGTACGGAAATGTCATTAAGGTTTCTTGTGTTTTACTTTAAAACATTTACAGGGCTTAAAATGAGACCCAATGTCTTAACTATATAAATTTCCCTTACACGATTTAAACAAAAAATGTAAATCAATTGCGCGGTTGACAGAAATATTATACAAAAATTAAAGGCCAAGTTATAACAAGGCCAAGAATTCGTTTTTTTTTTTTAGTA
Organism: Bombyx mandarina; assembly: GCF_003987935.1. The sequence goes on along the minus strand of NW_021011498.1, from coordinate 3,424,887 downwards.
AAAGTTCAATTTTTTGTATGAAACTGTTCTCAGTGTGAATGTATGACATAATATTTGGTGGAAGTCCGCGTAACTGAAAGCCGTAATTGGCTTCACGGCATTATAAACCTTTTTTATAAGAAATATAATTTTATATACATTTATTTGTCTTCAAACGATTTTATTGCGTTTTAATTTACTAAAAAATAAAACTTAACGGATATTTCTTTGATTAGTAAAGACGGGTGGGGGGAAGAGTTTATGCTTCATCTGGTGTTAAGCTGTTTTCCGCCCCCATTGATACGACAAGATGAATGTCGCAGCCTCAAGACGTCAAGACGCCAAGAACTCTCGATTGCATTGAAATTACAGAAATCGCAACACAAATTACATTATTAAATCTATCAAAAACTCGACCTACTGTAATTAAATTGTCTTTACTGTACCTTCCGTTATCACACATGTATAATATATAAATAATTTGAAACTAGAAATAAGTGTTAAAGGATCCGAAAAACAAAGGAACAACTATCTGTGTGATGTGATGATGGTAATAAAACAACATTGACTCACCAAGCGATCTTCATCATTATTATCTCACGATAACAAAGACCTACAGACATTTTTAACACTACACTAACAGTCATCCACTATAAAATTGCAATTTTCCGTGCAAAACTAAATGATAAAACTTTGTTCTTAAAAAACGGTACAAAATGATATTATAGAATTTGTAGAGATATCCAGTGTTCTAATGGAAAAGCGTAAATGTTTTTATTCCGAACAAAGCGTAAAGTGTGTCATAATTAAAAAAAAAAAAAAAAAAACATACACTCCTAATCTCCTACATCTTATTTGAAGTAGGCTAAAAATAAATAGAGAACGTCGTTATACCGAAAGCAAATTACTCGCTAGTCTAGCTTGTAAGGGTTTATCTTTAAAACGAAATTGATTTTAACCTATACATAATTGAAACAGACTGTGAGGTGGTGAACGAATTATTTCTATTTTCGTACGACTATTCACAGACAATGAATATTATTTTCGTCTCATGGTTTCCGATGTCTTCCCCCTCTAGAGAAGGGGAAGAGGACGACCGAAGAAGACATGGATGGAGTGTGTGAATGACGATTTTAGAGAGAGAGAGAGAGAGAGAGAGAGAGAGTGAGAGAGAGAGAGAGAGAGAGAGAGAGAGAGAGAGAGAGGAGTGAGTGTTGAAATGACGACTGATAGAATAAAATGGAATGGAAAAATTAACTGTGCCAACCCCACCTAGTGGGATAAGGTGGAAACAAAGAAGGTTTCTAATGTCTGTTTTTTAGTTATGCTGGTGGGTCTAATTTTTTGTTGTATTTTTTTCTTGATTTCAATATGTTGGCTACATTGCCTATCAGACGCTAACTGCTAGACGTAGGCCTCCCTAAATGTTCATAAGATGATTGGTAACTGACAATAATTACCAGCCAAATTAATTTCAAAAATATTGGCAGTTAATTAATTGCTTCACTAAAATGTTCTTCGATTCATGTAGTTGAACGACTTGTTTTAGAATATTTTAGTAATCTTAAGGTTTCATTATTGAATTCAATTTGTAATTTTTTTTAGAATTAGGAATTTAACTAATACAGTAATTAAAATTCAAAAATTATGTATGTTAGTAAACATAACACCTATTCACCAGTTCATTGCTGCCCTATTTAATTTATTCACTCTAGAATCTTTCTTTACAAGAAAGACCGTATTTATTTTTGAATTTTATTAACTCTATCACCCAGTCAATAAAACTTATATTTTTAAGGAAAGTATGTCTTATGTAAAAACTATTCTACTAAACTCAATAAACAATACAAAGTAAAATTAGCAAAATTATACAGTCACCAAAGTATTTCATTCGATTTATAAAACTATTTTTTTTCCAAATTAGTTGCATTAGAGAAAATTTGCCGAATGTGTGGTGGCCTTGATAATAGTGTCAATTCAGCAAACTAAGTGAAAAGCTCCACGTTGCAAACCGACTTCCACATTTGAAAACTTCTCAACCAATTTTCACTAATACCTTTCACATTGGGGGATTTTCTTTACTTTCACCTGTTTCCATTACTTTTTTGCATTATTCAGTAGATAATCGTCTGGCGACCGCGGTTATTAAGCTATTAACAGCGGCTATTAAATTTGAGGACAACGAACACTCTTTTGATTGCGTTGTTGGATGTACGAACTCAGCCCATATGGTGTTCAATAGTTATTGAAGACACACACATCACAAGAGACACGAGTTTGAAATCTCAATTTTTTTTATTGACAGGTTTTTTTTTTATTGCCCTTGTAAGCAGACGAGCTCACGGCCCACCTGATGGTGAGTGGTTACTGTCGCCCGTGGACTTCAGCAAGGCTAGGGGCAGAGCCAAGCCGCTGCCTACCGCTTAATACTCTCCACAGGCCTCGTTTGAAGGAGGACATGTAATAGCGCTCGGGAAACACCTTAGAGGGGAGCTCATTTCATAGCCGGATGATACGTGGCAAAAAGACCTCTGGAAACGCACTGTGGATGACCGCAGTAGCTCCAGGGAATGATACGGCCCACCTTCTGAAGAGTCGCCGTCACCGTCGCTCTAGAATTTCAGCAATGGCAAAAATACAGCCAAGCAGCTGCCTATTACAATTGCCATTAGATTGTATAACAGATGTACCGCTCTTCAAGCTAGTATGAATGATTGATTTGCGGCAGGAATGGGCAGAATGCTAGTATCTAGCCGGACTTACAATACCCCGTACCAGCCGCAATGATTTTCGGGAATCTGGGTCTATGACTAGAAGAAATCAAGGCGCTGTTCCTTTAGTGAATGCGGCTAGAGTGCATAGAAAGTATTTTAATCCCAAACTACGATGAACCAGAACGATACTCAAATCATAGACAATATATTTTTCTACCATAGTGCTCTGGGGTACAGGTAGCTTGAGTCGATTCAGTAGCAAGTACTACTGAATCGTCGTACCTGTCAGTCAGTAGACCATAAGAAAATTGTCCAGAATTAATTAACGTGATAAACCAAATGCTAATAATAGTTAACCCGCTTCGAACAACAAATACATCTCACAATAATAACAGTAATACTGTAATTAATTTATTACTGCTGTTTTTGCTATATTTTACGACGGTCATTAAACTAGGAATTCCCAAAGTAATGGATATTTGGAGACTTAGCCCTCATATATCATAATAGGTGATGTGTCTGAGCATCCGTAACCAATTGGCTCCAGGTCGGCTCCAAAATCATTCACCTGTACACCCAAATAAAAACACAACTGACACAATCCGTTTAAAAAGCGTTGCATTTTACCACGATCATTTAAATCTAGACTAACAAATTGCGTTTAGACTGCGGACAAACGAGACCAATCGTCATACTAAAAAATAAAATAGAGACCACGCTATGTCATACGGAATACAATGGCATTCTTTCTGATCCGGAACAATAAAATGTCCCGCCCGCAGTCATTGGTAAACATGAATGACAATTTGCGATATAAAATACTTTAGCATTACGGCATAACGTCCGTAACGTCGTATACAGAAGTACCGACATAAAGTATTTAAAAGTTTCTTTTAGAGTCTCTGAGGAGGATAATATTCCAACATAAATTCTCCTCGGGGGCTCACCCCACTCTTTGAACCCATAAAACGATAAAGATCATCTTTTGTAGCTTCTGAAGGGGCGGTTAGGTTTCTTGTGTCTTAACAGTCGAGCAATTTCACTAAAATTATACGTTAATTTGCGAATGATTACACGTAATTGAAATTTCATATTTAACACCGTGTTATTATCGAGAACACTGAGAAATTGTTAGTCTGCAAGTTACATATTATATGGATGTGAATGCTTCCTCACTATTTCAAGCATAAATATATAAATTTTATTATGCAGATCGAATGCAACATATGAAAGATTTCTAATTGAATCCGTAATAAAAGCCATTTAATTTATCAGCTCAATTTTTTTTTGTAAATCTACAGTTGTTGGACATAATCACGTCGTGTAGTTTGATTTTACACTTATCTACGATTCAACAATAAACTGGTAACAAAATTTTACGAATCGTAAAAATACGCTAAACATTTTACAGCCGATCAATACGGCCTATAGTTGATTTTGTTTATTGTAAACTTTTTGCTGTACAACTATACTGAACTTTATTAAAACGACACTGAGTCTATTTTTTGCACAATACACATTCACACATGTAACGTTCTGCTGTAATTTATGATAATAAATTACAATGTCTACGCCTAATACTAAAGGGTTTCTTTAATACTTTCATTACACCTTTAGTTTAGTAGATGTTCTGAACAGATACAGAGAAAAAAACGTTCATTATCGGCTCTAGCGAACAAATAAAACAGGATGGCACCCCAGGGGCCGTTCTCTTGGATATTGCGACCCGCAAGCAAATTTACTCTAGGCACAATAAATGCTTAGGATCGTACGTGAGCGAACACGCCGCTTCGCCAACAATAACATTTATACACTGATACATTAGAAGGGAGATAAAACCTTACTAATAAATGCACGATGTCACATATCTTGTTAATGGAAACGCTTGTTTAATTCAAACGTACGCGAAAGATATCGGCCCCGAATGAATTCAACATTAAAATGTAAATTTGTATTTACATCTCTCACATCTTATTCTCGTAGTTCAAACTGAATTAACGTTAATTCCTTTCACTAACGTTAACATTTACGTGAATCAAGTCATATTAGAAGTTCTGTTATTAATTACGAGATAAGAACTAACGATATTATAACGTTCACTGTCAACACGAAACTTCAAATAGATTAATTGTAAATACGTACGAGTACATAGAGCGCTTCAAATTGCTGTATCTCTGTTCTTTATAAGTATATTTAAAATTTTCGAACTTAAGCCAATATATAGGTATATGATATCTTCATTAGTTTTTTTAGTAGTTTATTTCAATCATTAACTAAGAATTAGATTACTTAAAACATCTTCATTTGAATTATAAATCCATATTAAATAACGTAAAATTTAAAGTTTTAAATGATTTTCGAAGTTTTTTTTGTGGTTCATCAGATAACTTTATTATAATCTAAATATAATAAATAAAAAGGCTGTTAAAAAAGCTTTTAAAAATGCAGGTTAAAAAAAATATGCATAGCGAAAATTTAAAAAAAAATGCGTACATAAAACACAACTTACAAACCATAAATAATACTCGTATGAATAAACAATTGAATATTGTTTGACAAAAACACACGCGTCGCCTTGGGTGAAACAAAAAAATTTATTAAAATAAAAAGTTATTATTTTCTTATAAAATTGACGCAATATTTTTGTTAGGCTGTAAATTGAAAACATAAAATTACCTTATATAATTTTTTACGCTTCAAATCGTACATACAAGACAAATTCTTACACTATAGAAATATAGAGTCACCAGTTTTATTTGTCTTCTATTCATTTTTAGTTTATATAGTTAGCTAGTTTATATAGTATTTAGATCTAAAATACAAAACCATAAATAAAAGAGGTTTTTTTTTCACCATTTAACGTTTCAAACAACATAAACATTCACACATTATATAGATTTTATGATAATCGATTTAACAATACATTTAGGTTCGCAGGACAAAAGATAAAAACTAGCGATAGTAATACTTCAAAAATGATGAATTTTGACTCAGAAATCATTCGGGATACGTATTATAATGTAAATAGATACCAACATAGTCAGCTTTCATTATTATCAAATTAATTATTCACATCGTCCCGCAGCCTCCCGCGTGGGATATGAAATGAGACCGTAGGACGATTCCCACTAATTTCTAACTTATTTTATACAGGCCACTTGTGCTGTTATAAAAACATGAAATTCAAACAGCAAAATGAACCATATGCTTAGTCAGTTTAAGTACAAAACTTAAAACATTGAAGTTAGTGAAATAATTTCGACTATCTGACAAACCATTTTATACATAGCTACACTCGTTTTTAGGGTTATTTTAAAATGAAATATATAAACATGAACTATAACACCGACAGTTGTCTTTGAGATTAAAATAACAAACGATGGGAGATTAAATTACTTAAGATTTCCGGAATGCCAACTGTTTGAAACATCTACTCCGATTAAGGAAACTGATATCTTGTGTTTCTCGAAAAACATACCTCAGTTTTGTTTTCTGAACTGAAGATTAGTAAAAAGTATTTTAAAATTTTCAGAAGTGCCACGCTTCGAAGATAGTCTTAACAACTTGACAGTTTCACTAGGTAGAGAAGCCGTATTCACTTGTGTCGTCAATGATCTCGGATCCTACAGGGTACGTATTAAAGCAAACACGATATTAAGCTACCGGTAGGCAGTAGTTTAGCTCTGCCCCTGTCATTGCTGACGTCCATGGGCGACGGTAACCACTCACCATCGGATGGGCCGAATTCTTGTCTGCCTACAAGGGCAACGAAAAAGCCGCAAACGTATTAAATTAAATAGTTTTTCTGATTAATTCACATATTAATATGATTGATATGATTATGATACATTCATTCATGACATCTATCAAGACAGCCTAAGTACTCTGTAATTTCAATTTCTAAATACATTTACTTGATTAAATTAACTTAACGATAAATGGTTATTCGAGTTGTTATTACTTATAACACCATTACTTAATGATATTCGAAATGAAAAGTGAAATTATTATGATATTAAATAATACTATTTGTAATGTATGTAGCCGCGAAAATTTAAAACAGTATAAGTCAGTGCGTAGTTCCATTTATATGATCATTGGCTTTAGAAGGAGGATATTGAAAATACAGTGATACAAATTCCTATATTGACATCACTCGACCTAAACACATCTTTCGAACACTTAACTTACTGGCGGTAGGACCTCTTGTGAGTCCGCACGGGTAGGTACCACCACCCGGCCTATTTCTGCCATGAAGCAGTAATGCGTTTCGGTTTGAAGGATGGGGCAGCCATTGTAACTATACTGAGACTTTAGAACATATATCTCAAGGTGGGTGGCGCATTTACATTGTAGATGTCTATGGGCTCCAGGAACCACTTAACACCAGGTGGGCTGTGAGCTCGTCCACCCATCTAAGCAATAAATAAAAAAACTTAATATTACGCATTATTATCTAATGGAGTTTAGAATCATAATATTGTGTGTTTGGATAGGTGGCGTGGCTACGTGTGGACACGCAAACGATCCTGACAATAGCAACCCATGTTATCACGAAGAACCATCGCATAGCTGTGAACCACAGCGACAGGCGCGTCTGGTTCCTTCACATCCACGACGTACGGCAATCAGACCGAGGCTGGTATATGTGTCAACTGAACACAGACCCTATGAAGAGTCAGACAGCTTATTTAGATGTTGTAGGTACGTGTTTCGCATTCTTAACACATTGACTGCCACGTAGATCACCGGTGCCCTACGCGGAGTACTGAAGTAATTGTGTCGATTTCTCTCTTCGATCTTCTTACTAAGGTAACAGAATTTCTAGTATATTCTGGGAAAGATGAATCTGAACATACTGAGAATGAATCTCTTTCTAAGTAACGTAAAAGACTGAAGTAATTGAAGTAATTGGGTCGATTTCTGTTATTAAACGCCTGGATTACCTAACTTCGCCCTCTTTTGTAAGTCAATGTGTGTTATAGTCTTTTAGGTTTATTCTCAGTATCTTCAGATTCATCTTTCCCAGAATCTACTAGAAATTCTGGCACCTTAGTAAGAAGATCGAAGAGAAAAATCGACATAATTACTTCAGTGCGCCACGTAGGATATGGCAGTCAACGTGTTAATATGTAAAAAAACGTGTGTGTACAATTCAAACGTGGTAGAAGTGAAACCTTAAAAAATTTAGGCTTCACGATAATGAGACGAATGTAAAATTTCGGGAAGAGGATAATTGTAGGTTTTAGTAATGATGATATATCTTGTATAATATATTACATAGATTTATTCAGAGTGTATCATATTAGGTACGAAGCAGAGCACAAATAGAACCACGAATATAAGAAACACTGTAAGTTAAATGCATCCCATCTCATTTTCTCCCACGTTAAATCTTATCAATTTATGTGTCTATCTCTTTTTACTGTCGCTTTTTCGTTTCATCGACTTTCGAATCACAACGATGCTAAATAAGTTTTCACTTTAAAAAATACGATAATCAATAGGCCGTATACTCGTCTGCCTACAAGGATGAATGTAAAAAAATTTAACTTGAATTAGGTACGAATGATTTCTATGTTACTATACAGATAACTGAACAGAATATTCTCTAAATCCTTTTTTTCAGTTTTCTATATTCTCAGTATATCTTTCATATTTTATTCGCTTGGCATACATTAGTATAATAAGATGGAAATTATTTAAATCTAATTCCTATTTGCCTTTGAAAATCTACATCTTGTAAAAATGATTATTTAAAAAAATCTAATATTTAAAAAAAAATAATCTAATATTTAAAAAAAAAAGACTTGCCCGCTGAGTTTATTGCCAGTTCTTCTCAGGACGGTGGCTGCTTTTTTGTGAATTAGCATTAGTTCTTTTTGACGTTAATCAAGTGTGTACTTTCATTTATGTTGAATAAAAAAAATATGATTTGATTTGAAAGAATTTTACTAAAATATTGATTATGTTTTTCAGTAATAAAATACTTTACACATCTGTTTAGTTCCGCCGGACATCTTAGATTACCCGACAAGCAGCGACCAAGTGGCCAGAGAAGGCGCCAACGTAACTCTGCGGTGTGCCGCCCACGGGGTACCGACTCCGATAGTTGTATGGAGAAAAGAGGCTGGGGACTTATTACCTACAAGTAATTTTAGTGATACACACAGTAAGGAATATTATTTGTTATACAATATTTAAACTCTTAGAACATAGTTTCGCTTTTCTCAGTTTTTTCAATCACAAAAGAAAAGATAAAGCAAGGAGGTAATTCTTTTTTTTTTTGCTTAGTTGGGTGAACGAGCTCACAGCCCACCTGGTGTTAAGTGGTTACTGGAGCCCATAGACATCTACAACGTAAATGCACCACCCGCCTTGAGATAAGTTCTAAGGGCTCAGTATAGTTAAAACGGCTGCCCTACCCTTCAAACCGAAACGCATGACTGCTTCACGGCAAAAATAGGCAGGGTGGTGGTACCTACCCGTGTGGACTCACAAGAGGTCCTACCACCAGTAATTACGTAAATTATAGTTTTGCGTATTTGATTTTTATTGCACGATGTTATTCCTTCACCGTGGAAGTCAATCGTGAACATTTGTTGAGTACGTATTTCATTAGAAAAATTGGTATCTGCCTGAGATTCGAACACCGGTGCATCGCTCAACACGTATCTTTTATCGCTCTTATCATTTAGGCCACGACGACTTGGAATGAATGAATGTAGGTACACTGGTGGTAGGACGTCTTGCGAGTCCGCACGGGCAGGTACCAGTACCCTGACTATTTCTGCCGCGAAGCAGTTATGCGTTTCGGTTTGAAGGGTGGGGTAGCCGTTGTACTGTAAAAAACTGAAACCTTAGAACTCATATCTTAAGGTAAGTGGCATTTACGTGGTAGATGTTTATGGGCTCCGGTAACCATTTCACTTCAGGTAGGCCGTGAGCGCGTCCACCCACATATGCAATAAATAAAAAGTTCACTGATGCTCATGTATCTCGGCACGGTATTACCATAAATATAGCTAAACTTGTGCCTACCGCTTATTTTTGTACTAAGAAATATATTATTCTATTGTTAATAAGAGTCTGAAGTTCTGCTGTAATTTTCGAAATTACTAAAAGTTTGCATTTCAGTATAAAAACCTACTTTTACGAGTTTGAATATTTATTCTCGAATCAATGTTCGTTTTATAAAAACGGCAAATGACTTTAACAACCTTTTAAAAGTGAATGGTGAAACGTAAATCCAAAATTTCCAGTAATATCTCGGCGAGCTTCCGACCTAAATAGCAAAACTGAGGGTTAGTGGAAAAATCCTTTTATAGTGCACTGCAGCTCTCTGGGATAACGTCAAAATTACGTTGAAATATAACGCGTGTGGTACAGAAAATATACCTTTAATTACTTGAAGGTACAAAAAAAAATCTTATACTCTTTAAAAAAAAAGAAACCTGTTATCAACTTTTTACAATATAGTGTTTGTCCGCTTAGGGGGAAATAACGATAAAATGTTTCAGAACAGTAATTACGAAACGACCGTAGCCTACTAGATAAGAGACCCCGTGTATTCGAAATAATATCAAAATCCCTATGCATAATATATTCACGAATAATTTTCAATATGAAGGGAATGTTATAGTTACATATGTATAATAATATGTCCATGAACAAGCTAAAGATTTAAAACCACGACAGTACTGTATCATTCTAGGAATAGAATTTAGATTTTGCCGCAATCGCATGAGCAACTACAAAAAACTGCTATATGTATTCCAATTTACCTCTGTAAGCACATATGTATACCTTTGATAGGTCCTAAGCCTTACTTTATATAAAGGAATACTGTGACGAAAAGGTAATAAATCTCTAGGTGTCTAAGCAGGTCATTACTTTTACTGTGTAAATTATCCCCAAAGACATTATTTAATCATTAAATGAAATCAATTAGATGAGTATTTATTTCCGTTCCATGAGCCAGAAAATTCATTATGATAATTAGATATGAGTTTATTGCTACAAATGTGAAGGCCCTGACCGAGTTCAGCGATTAAATTAGTTTTTAAGCAAAATAATAACCGTAGCATTTGAAGTTCAAATATTTTAAGCTATTGCATAGCTTTTATCGCAGGCCTTGAGCGCGGCGACCGACTCATGAAATTCCGTAACGAAAAAAACCTTACACCACTCACTCCGCCTACCATGTAGCTCGCGTTCAACACATTCACACGTTGCGCTTGTGTAGTGTTTGTGAATAAGCGCGTGGCGTGACGTCACACTGCATGCGCATCGTGAAAAGTCTGCCCATCTCTCTCTCGCCCGGTTTAGCTTATGAGTGTGAAAGGGACAGTTAAGGTTTTGCTTTTATTAATGTTTAATATAGCGTGGTCTTGTTTTATTATTGTTTTAATATTAAATTATCATTGTCTAATTATAATTGCATAAGTTGATAAAAAATGCTATGCAATAACTTTACCGCGGCAGTTCCCGAGTGCCACACGTTTTTTTTTCTAATTTCAGGTCACTCTTTATATAAAATATTATATTATAAAATCGATTTTTCAAAATTTAACATACCGTAGTCCATGTTCCCGATTCTGTTAGAAAGCCTAGATTAATATTAGTGGCTTAGTATACAAGTCCATCCGCATTAGTTTAAATTATCGTTTTCGTAAATGTTTTTCTAGAGCACATAAGCGTCATAGCCCACATGTTTTAAGCGCTTACTGGAGCTCATATACCGTTGTACACCTTGTGACAGACAAGATTACAAACAACAGGTAGTGCCTTTATTAATAAATAAATATACGGTTTTTTTTTTTGTTAAAACGGAGTAAGAAGCCGAGATATTTAAGACTTGCTTCCGCCGTAGATCTTTGGTACCTTGTTCAAATTGATATTTACCAAACGTTCATTAGTGTCGGATAGATCGACGGATAAGATCTTTTAAAGGTTCCATTCTCTGCTTTTGAGGACCAGAATCCTAAACATAAAATCAACTAAATAGGCTTTGCGTAGTCAACTTACACACGTCTTGTATGGAATTAAAGGAGATCATACCTAGAATCTGAAAATCGGTGCTTAATTATGCAAATTACGATTCTATATCGAAGAAAATTAAAAACATTGTTTCAATACCTACCTGTACCTGTGAAAAAACTGTAGCTAAGCGAGAATCAATTGCTTCTCTGGAAGTGATTTTATCTGCCTCGAAGGATTTAAAATTCCATAAATTATGGGAATCGGCTGTTTTTACTAGGTTTCAAGAGCGAAGTGGATGGCAGAATATTTTCGGTCGCATCACCTTTATTTTGCGGATCATATGTCGTGCAGTTTGTGGTCAAACATCGTCGTGATTGACCAGTGTGACCAATTAACCAGCCCGTTTGTTTTGTTAATAATAAATGACAAAAAGAAGTTGCCTGGCCTCACGAAGCTTTTGTAGATAACATTAGCACTGGGCCACCAAATTCCTACATGTTTATTAATTTGCATCATATTGAATTGTGGTTAAATTTTGGCTGATTCTCCAAAACAGTTACAATAAACGTGTCCAATCACCGTAAAAGAACTATCATTCTTCACTATTTATATGATTCATAGTGATTTTCTCGTTCATGCACGCATTTGCTGATGGACTTCACTTACTTCGTATGTAATACATTTTCCGACTACAGCACACAACCGTTGCCCCCAGCCTGTAAGCGGAAGTCCGGAGAATTAATCCTGCCCAAAAATAATTTGCGTGTTATTTCTCTTTTTCAATTTAATGATAATAAATTACAATGTTTTTGTAAGTTTTTGCGAAGGCTGCTACTGACTACACAGCTTGAGGCGTTGGGGTGGCAAGTTCCAGGCGAGGTTTTATCCCAGTCCCGCTCCGTATCTCGTTCAGTTGTTATGGATAGTGAACAGTATTTTCTCTGAATCTCAATCTCGCACCCTGCTCTTAGATTTACTCTCCGCAACATATTTACCTAAATACAAGCTCGAAAACTACCTATGCTAGTAGCCTTGAGAGTCTATATCAGCTTCGCAACGTGTAGGTGAGCTCACGGGGCTCAAACCGGAGTGTTGCTAACACTGGCCCTAGTAAGAGAAGCGCTTCGCAGAATCTACCACCGGATCGGAAACGCGACCAACTGAGAAGATCCGGCGAGAAACTCAGTGGGCTGTGTCTATGGGTTAAACAAGAGTAATGTAGGAGAAGTAGGTGAACCATTTTCTGATGGTAGTCAGTAGTTTAAGTTCTCACAGGTAGGTTGAATCAGTCTTTACATAGACTAATTAACCCAAAACAGTATGTATCGTGAAATCCTGAATTCTACGACAGTTTCTAGTTTTAACGAAAGTTAATCATTTTGTGGCTGAAATTGTTTTATATAATAGACTAGCTGACCCGGCAGACTTCGTAGTGCCTCAATCGATAAATAAAAGACCGACGGGGGACACATCAAAGGAAAAACAAAATTGTTATTTTTATTTAATTCCGAGAATTTTCATATTTATCTACCTTTTAAACCTTTTCTGGACTTCCACAAATAATTCAAGACCAAAATTAGCCAAATCGGTCCAATCGTTCTCGAGTTTTAGCGAGACTAACGAACAGCAATTCATTTTATATATTAAATAGAAGATAGAAGATAGATAGATTAAATTGACTGATATATTTTTTTTTCAGATAGTTCAGTAAGCGGTGCAGTATTGCAATTAACGAAAGTATCAAGGTTACACATGGGAGCGTACCTGTGCATCGCCAGCAATGGTGTTCCGCCCTCAGTTAGCAAACGGGTTATGCTTGTAGTGCACTGTAAGTTTTCTCTTTTGCAGGTAATATTAAAATATATTAATAGATCGATATTATTTCAAGTACAGGATAATATTAAACATAAACGTTATTTAAATTGCATATTATCATAAAAGAATAAAAATCATTAAGTACATTATTATTCAGTTTACTTCATAGTTTCATTCAAGTACCGCTTAAAAAACTAAATTTGTAATGTTCTTCCCATTCTCAAATAAAAACTTCTCATAATTTGGAATCTGATTTCTTCTTGCTCAATAAGTGAGTGTACATTTTTACAACATCGATTCATGTTGTGGTTTGGTTTAAATAAGAAAACTTGTCGCCTTGACATCTACATGGCATTGTTTGAATATTAGTAATAGATACTGATAATATAAGTGTGAAATCCAAAATATAAACTATAGATTTGAATATTTTTTAATCAATCACGCGTCCCGCTCGATCCTCCCGCGCTCGCTAACCTAGAAGAAGCATCAGTATGCCGAATCTCACTGACGGAACACGCGCCGATCGTTTACACGTTCGTTTATCTCCCACCTAATAAAATCGTTTTAAGCAGTGATATCAAGGCGCTGCTCTGCATGGGAAGCCACGTAATTCTGACGTGCGAACTAAATTGTAAACACATCAGGTGAAACTCGCATACCAAAACCCTCAACGGTAGACGCCTCAACGCGTTAGTCGATAATCTCGGTTGGATATCATCGCTCAGCTAACCCCAACTCACTACCCACTAAATATCGCGCATCGCCCGGATGTATTCGATACAGCATTATTAAAAAACGTAACTCTGCACTTATGTTCGATCGAAGTATTTTCAGAGTTAGACTCAGACCACCGTCCCGTTGTTATGAAACTCGGTCACGCTCCCGATTCTGTACCCGTCACGAGAGCTGTGTTTGATTGGCACACACTGGGCATCAGCCTAGCTGAATCTGATCCACCATCGCTCCCGTTCAGCCCGGACTCTACCCCATCCCCTCAGGATACTGCTAAAGCCATAGACACCATAACGTCACACATCACTTCGACATTAGAGAGGTCCTCGAAGCAAGTTGTAGCGGAGGACTTCTTCGCTGCTTCAAATAGCCCGAGGATGTTAGGGAACGGCTTAGAGCAAAGAAAGCCTCAATCCTCGCCTACGATAGGTATCCGTACCGAGGAAAATCGTATTCGAATGCGTGCCCTACAACCTGACATATAATCTCTCATCGCTGAAGTCTGAGATGCCAGATAGTCTAATTTCTTAGAAGAACTCGCGACCTCCCAACGGTCTTACTACCGCTTAGCTCGTACTCTTCCGATAGTTACCGATAGTTGTCGAACCACTCTCGATATCTTTCTTACCACCACTTACGATATCAATTAGCCTTATTCGCCGCCAAAACACCGTTTACTACTCGAGTAGAAACAAGTCTCTAATCGCAAGTAAACTCAAGAGCGCAGCCGTAACCCTCGGACAATGGTTCCGAAAATAACACATAGACATCAACTCAGCGAAAAACACAGCAGTGAAAATTCAAAGGGGACACTCTACACTAATTTCCTCCTACACTAGGAGGAGAAATCTCACACTCCCGATCACCCCCTTCGGCCAACCTATTCCCTGAGCCAGGAAGGTCAAGTAGGAGTCACTCTGGAGTTATCCTGGATGCATCCATGACATTCCGCTCGCATATAATATCAGACCACGACCGTGCCTCGTTTATCCTCGGCAGACTAGCCCATGATCTGTAAGCGGAGTAAAATGTCCCTTCGGAACAAGGTGACACTTTTTGCATAAGCCCGTCGTGATTTACGCGAGTATGGTGCTTGCTCATGCGATCCGCACACACCTAAACACCCTCCAATCTCTACAATCCCGTTTTTGCAGGCTATCCGACGAAGCTCCGTGGTTCATGAGGAATGTCGACTTACAGGACGATCTGGGCCTCGACTACTCCCCAAACCCGGACCACACAGGAGCCAGTCGCTGTCGACGTCCTAGACACGTCCTTACAGATCCATCAGATCCAATAACCCTTGCAAGAGCTTTAGATGCCTTCAGCTCTAACACTAGGAGCAGACTTAGAGACCCCGGTACTCGTCGAACTTGGCAAAGAGTTCGACGTGCAACCTAACCCATGCGTCAACCCGCTGAACGATGATCTGAATGATGAGCTAATCTTCTCAGCGGGTCACGATTCCGATCCGGTAGTAGATTCATTCGCGAAGCAGCTAGCTGTTGAGTTGTTATGTTTCTTTTGGAGTGGCTCAGGCAGCTGTTAGCAAATACCACCCCTTCTGACTGAGCCTTTGCTCGCCCACCTGTCCTAATGAAACTGGAAAGGCCTCCAAGCCACCAGTAATCCTACATTCATAAAAATAAATTCAATCACACGAAAACGGCTGAACTCATTTAGTCGAAATTTCGCACAAACATCCAGATTATAAACTATAACCTGAATGTAAGTCATGCTATTATGGTAACTGGCATGACCAGGACATCGCCGGGTATATTTGTAGTTTACGCGGACCAGAGTAATCCAAGCCCTTGGCCAAGCTCAAGTTCTTATCCTGGGAAAATGAAACGCCTCATTATTTCCGAATTACCAATGCAACTCGTGGTACCTCTGCTAGCAGATAGGAAAGCAATACTGGAAACTGGGAATAGATAGCAGAAGTTTTATTAGTAGTGCCTGGAGAAGGACGGGTTAGTGTACACGTCTGTTCTGATTAATAGTCAAATAGATTATTATGACGCAACCTCTGAAATAAAGATATTTCAAACGTTAGATACGTTTTCATAAAATCAGATAACGACAAAAGTCAACATCATAAAAGTATTTTAATGGTCTTTGCTCAAGAAATAATCTACGATCAAGTATTAAATTGATAGTTTCTTATAAAATTATGAAGACAATAGCTTTAAGATTTTAGAACTCGACAAATATTTAATCTGATCTACCATGAACAATTTAGACGTTTCCATTATTCAAACTAAATATACACAATCATAATTCCATTTAGATAGGGTATTAGGGTGAAGAATTATTAAACAAAGGCAGAATATATAGTTAGCTTCATATTTAACTGTTTTTATATTAGTGGTTTTGGCTTTTATAATTACTACATGTTTCCTGTAAAATCATCCAATGGAGATGCAATTCAAGGTGTTTTACCCTTTCGGGGGAAAAAATATCTTTGTTAATAAGCGGCCTGTAAACTCTCTTTGCAAATGATTCGGACTAGTTGATTTATGAAAGAACAGTAAGTACTTATCTACAAGAAGCTTGATTTAAAAGAATATCCCTTATGAGTGACAATACAAATGAATCAACCCAATTTTTGCTAATAAGATGAACTCGAATTTGCTATTGCTTTCTATATTTCACAAATATCTTTCGGAATTATGACTCGTGAATGTTCGACGTAATATCTAAGAGCCCTTCTAAATTTTAATATCCAGATGATCAACTTTAATCTCAAACGTCGTGTAGCGTACAAACGAATTTCGGTCTTTTTGTTTTTTTTTCGCAATGAAAGTCTTGTCTCCGGTGGAAACACCGGGGCATACAAATGACTCAGTATGCGATTAGACTTGAATTTTTATGTAATCCTACCGACTAGAAACCCACCGGTATTCCACCGAGTAGGCATTTTGAAGGAGGGTTCCATGACTAAGACAACTCTCTTGTTTTATCCCAACTTGACAGACTAAGCAGATCAACCGCCCAGCCGGCTTTTCAGTCCATTTTCTCAAACCGCATGAGTTCTGTTAAATTGTTAAAGTATAGAGACCTATAGACAACTTAGTTGCGATGGGCGTCACCCGAGATGTTTATTCCGGTTGCAGTCAAGCGAATGCACAAGATCGAAGTCTCGATTCTTCCAACATTTGTTCTACCTTCAACACACTATCGTCATGTAAAATCGTCTGGCCTAAATAAAACGCCTTTTCTGTTCCAGTTCCGCCTATAATGACTATACAAAACCAATTAGTTGGAGCGAAAGAAAGTGACACAGTACATTTAGATTGTCATTCCGAAGCTTTCCCAAGGTCTATTAATTATTGGACTATAAATGATCAAATTATTTCACAGTGTAAGTATTATCTCTTCTTTTTAAAAGTTTTTTTTTACTTCGACTTATAGTTTTAGTTTTTGAATGATTATTGTTGAGTAGATTTTACGGATGACAAACTCGTGGTTTTCCTGAAATTAAGTGATAAAAGACTTATTTGTATGATGATTTTTTTCTCTTGTATTTTTTTTATTGCTTAGATGGATGGACGAGCTCACAGCCCACCTGGTGTTAAGTGGTTACTGGAGCCCATAGACATCTACAACGTAAATGCGCCACAAAGATATAAGTTCTAAGATCTCAGTATAGTTACAATGGCTGCCCTACCCTTCAGACCGAAACGCGTTACTGGTTCTCGGTAGAAATAGGCAGGGCGGTGGTACCTACCCGCGCGGACTCACAAGAGGTCCACCACCACCACCAGTAAATGTAATGTAATAATGGAGGGAGAGAGAAACCAGCCTTAAAGGATTGTTAAAGGATTACCCGAGCGTACAGACACTACAACGTGAAGTCTCATGTTGTGAACTCACAACAAATCCTACTTATGTACTTCAAGGATATTTCAATGAGTTATTTGTTCAAAAATAAACTTAAACTAGCATAACTTCGCGCTTATATGCGAAGTGCTCTTACGGAAACTTAAAATACTAAAGAACTCATTACAGTTTGAGCGTAGAAATGCAAACTACGGAAAGGAATTTTTTCACACCGCACGAAGTATATAGCTTTAAAAAGTCGAATTCAAAATACGGATATTGTTCAAATTTGGGATGAAAAATGCAGTATAGTGAATCATGACATAGTAAAAGTCGTCAATTCGAATTTTAAGTCAATCACAAAAAAAATTATTTGTCAGTTATTGCAACAAACGCGATAAATGTACCTACATTCTGTGAATAGTTTAATAATATAATAGTTAAATTTTCTTACATAATATTTTGGAACCACTATCAACTGTCGATTTCTTTTATAATTCTATTCAATTAATTATTTAGGGATGAATAAGACATATCAAAATTCAAATTATAGGAGAAAAAAAATGTTGTTGTTATTATTGTATTATCTTTATGTATAAGCACGGGATCGTAACAAATGCAAACCATTATTTAGTACGCGACTAATTAAAGTTTAAGGATAGACGAACCGTTGTTTCTGTTAATTAATCTCTTTATAAAACCAAGGACTCATAGCCAACCAAGCCAAGGTTAGGCGCTTTATGAACTCGAGTGAGTAAAATGCGTAACGCGATGTTCCGTTATTTTAATATTGCATTTAATGGTACCATTTTTTTAACTAACATGACCTCTTTTATACTGGAAATATGGAACATACGTAATTACTAGTGATAGGCCGTACTGTGAGCCTGCACAAAAAGTGTTTAATCTCCTGCCACGAAGCAATAAAATGTCCCAATTAGAAATGTAGCAGCCTTTCATAATACATAATATACTAAATCCGTTAATATATTGATTTTTTTTTAATTTAAGCGCTTGTTATTTCGGACTTGTAACTCTTGTAAGTAAAGTAGGCAGCGGTTGGCTCTGCCCCTGGCATTGCTGTAGTCCATGGGCGACGGTAACCAATCACTATCAGGTGAGCCATGTGGTCGTCTGCCTACAAGGGAAATAAAAAAATAAAAAAAAACCACCGTGCCTATTTCTGTTGTTATAATATAAACTACAATTGGTTTCGTGATATCAATAGATAGTGAACAATTAATTACCGTATTCTGCACTTTTATGACGAATCACTAAAATTTAATGTCACTACTTACTGTTTTATATACTAATTTGGTCATTTTTCAGCTGATAAAAGATTTGAAATATCAGCAATAGAGAGAGGCTACGAAGTAGATATGAGGCTTACTATCAAGAAAGTAGGCAGAACCACATTCGGTACATACAGTTGTATATCGAAGAACTCGCTCGGCGATACCGACGGAACCATAAAATTGTATTGTAAGTATACTTCAAATTAATTCCGTTCAAGCGAAATTTAACTGGAACCCCCTTCTGAAGTAGGATTTCTTATTGGAATTAAACTTAATACGTACTACAGAAATTATTTATTCGTGAAACTTCCGTAATTTAATACCTTAAGGCTTTGAGCATCAATTGTTAATGGGCGATGCCTAGTAATCGGATACTTTGAGGAAACCTTTAAGATAGTTGTCTTTCGGGAACGTTCGGTCTTACTCAGCGAGTTTACTATTACAGCACTGTCCGGCAAGTTCGAAGAGATGCAGTACAACGAGGTAGGGGATTTCGAAGACGCCTCGGACGTGAGTGAACTGGAAGCTTTGAAGCGAAGTGGGGCAACTCGATTACATAAAACTATACTATTCTTAGCTATATACTTTGTATCATAATGCTACCTTTGTATATAATATATTGTTATGGATAATCTTTTAGATGGAGTTGTTTATTTTTTATCCTAAATCCCAAGTGACAAACTAAAATATTTGACAGTTTTATTAATATGAGTACAGTTGATGGTGTTCAAAATTAATCACAATAAATCTTTTTTTTTTATTGCTTAGATATTGATTAGATATGTGTGATGTTAAGTAGTTACCGGAGCCCATAGATATCTACAACATACCGACACCTACCTTGAAATATGAGTTTTAAGGTCTCAGTTTTTACAGTACAGCGGCTGCCCCACTCTTCAAACTCAAACGCATTACTGCTTCATGGCAGAAATAGATAGGGTGATGGTATCTACGCGCGGATTCACAGAATGTCTTATCACTAGTAAAAATTGAGAAATAGCTTAAATTTTTCTAGGATCACCAATGCACAAAGACAGGCGATCTGTATCGATTTGCGTTACGCACATGTTACTTTGTGAAACTGAATGATACGTTCTAATCTTTAACTACTGACTCCTGTGATGCAATGGTAAGGGCCCCTGACCCATTGAGGGTCGTGGGTCCAATACGATCCGAGGGGATAAGCTTTAGTATAACGAATATATATCATGTAAGTATGTTTAATGGTCCCTATTTCCCATTGTCCTGGCGTGCAACCTCTTTGACAGAACATAAGACCTACAACGACTAGACACAGACTAAGACAGACACTTGACAAGAATTCAAAAATAAAGAGAGAAATGAAACGAGTGAAGACGTGACTAGTGGCAGGCAGTACGATTTTTGACTTTCTAAAAGACGGACACGAACCAGACTACGAGGAATGAATTGACCGCTCTCATATGTACATATAAATAAAATAGATGACAAAAGAACTAACCAACTTATCACCCATAGTCCAGGGTTTCTTATATTAAGGTCAGATGACCGCATGTGATCGTCCCCGATTATTCATTATCATTATTCTATGTATTACTTAAACTTTTCTCATAAGAAAAACATAATTTAATGCCATGGGAAACAAAAGCACGCACATTACTATGAATAACACGAAACTGCTATAAACGCGAATAATACAAACTACCCGCGCTCTATAACAACTAGCTCGATTAATTCAACCTCTTGAATATGTTATAAGAGTCCTACAAATTCACAAACATAATAGTTACAAACCATCTAACACAAGGGTAAAGTAGTTGTTTATAATGATAAGTCAGGATTTTACTAACTCACTTTAATACACACAATCATGTGTGTATTAACGTGAGTTAGTAAAATCCGTCCGATCAATCCGAGATTGATTGTTCTATGTTATAAATATTATTGTTATATGTTAATTTTCTAATTAATAAATGTTTGAACGCGACTTCTACGGAACCAGGTTGTTGTACGACTGTTGTTGCTGTTCAATTGCAACTTTAAATAAACGTGCAGTGGGGCGTTATTGCTTGCTAAGATGTTCAATCGCATTACACCGAACACAAGCACATAATATTCATAATTTAATGGAAAAGGGTAAAATAATTCAATTAAAATGCAATACAGTCATTGGTTATTTGTGTCTTGTGAGTTCACATGGGCAGATATCACCGATTCGCTTATTTCTGTGGTGAAGCAGTAATACGTTTTGCTTGAAGCGTGTGGCAAGCGTTGAACAATAAAACTGAGACTTACAACTCATATCTTAAGGTGGTGGGTGGCGGCATTTACGTTGCTGATGTCTATGGGCTCCAGTAACCACTTAGGACCAGATGTGCCATTA
This sequence comes from Bombyx mandarina, assembly GCF_003987935.1. The sequence continues at coordinate 3,403,186 of NW_021011498.1, read as the reverse complement.
GTTCACTCATCCATCGAAACAATTATACATCGTCTCAAACTTTTTCGTCTGTGTGTTGCATGTCGCGTGACGGTCGGCCGAGCCAAGGCCAATATGGCGGCGCCTATAGTTCGCAGCAGCTGACCGTGTAATGCATAGACTATTACTCATTTGCGCCAGCGTTCCACGCTATTTTGTTTTTGTTGTTTTCAGCGTCAGTCTATAATGTGAAAAAAGTGTAACTTTTACCGTGGTTTCATAAAACCACAATATCCTTTTTTTTTAATAATAAAGCACAATTTTGAACAGGGAAAATCAAATTTACGTAACATATTTCATTTTGTTTGATAGAAACTCAGAACAAACGTTATTTGTTTCAATACAGGCATCCGCGTAATATATCATAGTGAACACGTCGTGAAACTTGTGTGTTTTATGTTTGTGATCGGTCCGGCCCGAGGGAGACTGTCCACCTGTGCATACCCGCGCTAAAATATAGACGAAGACTCATCGCTCTCTGTCAAAACTATAAACTGTTTCGAGAGATTTCACAATACGAATGTAAATTTGTCACGAGACTTACACGTCAATTCAAATGCTGTCCGCTTTTACAAACACTCAACTTGTGTCGCTAACAATCCACTCGAATAGTAATGTAGGGACCACAAATGTCCCCATAGCAACTAACAATTATATGTACGTGTTAGCGGTAATTATAATGCAATGATGATACGTCAGTCTCGGGATTGTCGGGCCGTCGATAGCACGTTAGGTTGTAATCCCAATATACGTTAGTCACTTAACTGAACACCTGTCTTATTAATCCTTGCCCGATATAGAGACTCAACAGTAACATTAGGATTCGAGCCACATTCGCTACGTACCGACTTATGGGTCTAGTAAGTACGTTGCGAATTCGTAAAGTTCACACCGACAAATTACGATCGCTGTAAATACATTGAAAGCAAAGAGTGTAATGTGGGATGTCAGGGCTGACCCGGCTTTATCTTAGTTTTGAGAGCAAACCCAAACTTTTGGGTTGGTTTTCGTATGTTATGGATTGAGCCGGCTGTTATTTGTTTCAAGGTTAACGGCTGCGTACGTTAGGTGCTCGTAAGATAGTGCTGGAAACGGAAACAATTTTCTTTCACGAAGAACAACAACGATTAAACGATAAAATGTATTACGCACGTGTGTGTTAATATATCAGTAAAACATTTGTATTTTTTTATTTTTTTTTATTTAGATAGGTGGACGAGCTCACAGCTCACCTGGTAAATGCGCCACCCACCTTGAGATATAAGTTCTAAGGTCTCAGTATAGTTACAACGGCTGCCCCACCCTTCAAACCGAAACGCATTACTGCTTCACGGCAGAAATAGGCAGGGTGGTGGTACTTACCCGTGCGGACGCACAAGAGGTCCTACCACCAGTAATTACGAAAATTATAATTTTGCGGGTTTGATTTTTATTACACGATGTTATTTCTTCACCGTGGAAGTGAATCGTGAAAATTTGATAAGTTCGTATTTCATTAGAAAAATTGGTACCCGCCTGCCGATTCGAACACCGGTGCATCGCTGGATACGAATGCACCGGACGTCTTATCTTTTAAGCTACGACGGCTTTATAAAAAGCGGAGTCATTAAACAGATTCGGCTCAATTAAAAATAATTGTGATGCTCAATCGTCTCATAATTTTATAAATGACTAGTTGACCCGGCAGACTTCGTAGTGCCTCAATCGATAAATAAAAGACAAAAGGAATCCGTCCGATGGGGGACACATCAAAGGACAAACAAAATTGTTATTTTTATTTAATTCCGAGCATTTTCATATTTATTTACCTTTTAAACCTTCCCTGGACTTAAACAAATAATTCAAGACCAAAATTAGCCTAATCGGTCCAACCGTTCTCGAGTTTTAGCGAGACTAACGAACAGCAATTCATTTTTATATATATAGAAGATTAGACAATGCAATTCGCCATTAGAGAGAAACATTTATATAATTCTAAACACACAAAAGTAGTAGGAATAATCTAAAATAAAAAAAAACCTTATGGCCTAATCAGATAATATGCCTTGTGTACCTACTCATTTAGCGACATTTGACAGTCATTCGAATATGCTGATATTGAAATCCTGTAGGCAGGTCTTAATATTTGTTTGTTTTTTTTCTTCCTACTGAATGTAGTAAAACAAAATAAAGTAATTAATAGCGAACTAGGTCTCCATAGAACACAACGCTTCATAGATCGAAAACAAATCAGAGCTTACAACCCCCAAAATAATACAATGAATTATGAAAATCTTTGTCACAAAACTCTGTAAATTGGTGAGGATTTCTCAGGTAGCCGGGCGCCGGGGCGATTGTCACGATCTCGGAGGGTCCGGATGCATTCAGTAGAGCACAAACGTATCCATTCACTTTGAATCGGACACAGAATTACGTTGTTCGTGATCTGAAACTCTCCGACATCCCATTGTGAAGTGAAGTCAGAAGTGAGCCATAATAAAGTCAATAAGAAATGTTTAGGTTAGTAAATTTTACATTTATTTTTTCTAGCGCGAAACAGTAATTGATTCCGACTTGATACTTGGAAAAGCCCTCGTACAGTAAAATTGAAACTTCGATCATAGGGTGTATTAACGTTCTACAATATCTCTGGTAACCACTTAGGCCGTGAATTCGTTCACCCATATAAAAATATATATAGACTAGCGGCCCGCTCTGGCTCCGCTCGGGTCTTTAACAAAATTTCAACAATGTTGTAAATAATAATGTGTTCTACAAAGTCGTAGTACATTATTTTATTCTATCACCAATAGTTTTCGCAGGACACGCGATGTAAAGAACATTTTAGGTAATTTTTTACACCTTGGGTTACATTATTAGAGTTTTAGTAAGGATCCCAATTTTTTTAAAAAAAAGGTTATGGCCTATGTCACTCGGGAATATTGTAGCTTCCAAACAGTGAAAGAATTTTTCAAATCGGTTCAGTAGTTTCAGAGCCTATTCAACCCAACAAACAAACAAACAAATCTTTCCTCATTATAATATTAGTACCTTCTTCTTCTTCTTCTTCGTCGCTTTCTTCATTACTGAAGGTCGTGTCCCTGAAACTCGACCGTTGCCTGTCTCGTGAGCTGTTTCCATCTCGTCCGGTCCTCAGCTGCTCGAATGGCGGTTGCGACTGGCAACCCAGTTAGAGCGGTTACTTGATCACACCAACGGCTAGGTAATCGGCCGCGGGGTCTCTTTCCTTCTACTTTGCCNGCAACGATGCAACGCAATAACTGCAACACGGTCTTCTTTAAGCGTCCACTCCATATTTAATAAATGAGTAAAATTCTAAAAGTATACATTTTTATTTTCATGAACAATTCGAAATTCGAATTCAATAAACTTTTTTGTGGCCAGCATTCTAAAAGAAAAGTTTTTACTGTGTGACAATACTTATGACCTGACTAGTTATAGATAAAACCTTTATTTACAAATAAAGGAAATATGACAAAATATGTAGTATCAAAAAGCATTGAGTACAACACAAAGTACTAATACATACAAATATACTTCTCTTCTGCTTTGTCGCTTTCTTCATTACTGAAGGTCGTGTCCTTGAAACTAGACCGTGGCCTGTCTCGTCAGATGTTTCCACCTCGTCCGGTCCTCAGCTTCTCGTAGGACGGTTACGACTGACAGCCCAGTTAGGGTGGTGGTGGTATTTGGTCACATCAGCGGCTAGGTGATCGGCCGTGGGGACTCTTTCCTTGCACCTTGCCCGTAACTTGTCTGAGTCGGCGGACAATGTGACCGACGTAGCAAATATACTTATATATATATATATAGATATATATGCTTTATTGCCCTTTAAGCAGACGAGGATACGGCCCACCTGGCAGTGAGTAGTGACCGTCTCTCATGGACGTCACCAATGCTGGGGGCACAGCCAAGTTAGTCCCCACCGCTAAATATGGGAAACTACTTAACTAAAACTTTTTTTGGGTGAGTACGGTAGTATGTGATTTCCAATTAATATTTGAGTTTACGTGTATGTATATGTCAGCAAAAATAAGCATTAGACACTCACTCATTAGACATCTATCACCTATAATAAAACGATTAACCAAAATACTGTTCCCAAAATCAGTAGGTCACAAATTACCAGCAAAATTTCTCGACAATTTAATGTAAAACCTCATGTAGTCCCGGGAGCATTATAACAATTTTTTACCTCGTTAACGACACGAATTCAATTTATATGGTCGAAAAATGTAACACTTGAATTAATTTCACAAAAACGTTCCAATTATAATGTGGCATTTATCGTACGAACTCCTTAATGTGATTACACCTTTAACACGCAATATATTGTAATACCATAACGCTTCGAAGAAAATTAATTGTTTTATGTGAATCGGTTGATAGTAAAACCACTTTAATCAAAGTTTGCAAATATTATTCACATAACATCACTACTTACTGGAATATACTACTGATACTGCTATTAATACTTCTACTACCGTGATATCAGTTAGGTATGCAAAGCTATAAGTTAGTTCTTATTCTCTTACATAATTCTTGCAATAGTTTGAATCATGAGTACTGATGACAGAGCATAGCATAAACACGCACTAGCTATTTCTGCCATGGAATCAGATTTATATAATAGGATAAAATAACCGTTTTCTTGTAGAAATCTGCTTGAAGCATTGATCATAACATCAACCCGCTGAATTTCTCGCTAGATCTTCAGGGGCTAGTGATACGGATCCGGTAGTAGATGCACTCACGAAGCGACTGCTCCTAAACTGCATTAGGAAGAGCTCGGAAACCTGCTAGCAAATACCGTCCAAAATATCTCAGGAAAAAAACCACACTTCCTATTCGTACACTCTTGACAGAGTGGTCGTGGTCATGCATCAATCGGATCCTGCGATACCGATGCTCTCGCGACGCGATGCCATGTGGCACGGTATTTCGCAAAGTGAGAGCAAATATTTTTGTGTCATCAAAACTACACACGGATCGTAATATAAGAGATTCTGCTAAAAGTGTTTGCAACAATATGCTTCTAATGTCAACTTTTATTAGTTAAAGAACTTATTCAATGGGAATATTACTGAAAATATTAAAGTTCTCACTCGACTTATAAAACGTTAAAGCTCTTAATTAAACTCTGCTTCAAACATGATATGTTTTTGATACCGTGAAATTGTAGAACTCTTTGAGACGCAGTTAACAACTTAATTTTCAATTAGAGAAATTCGCTTTTCCACTACTCTCAGCTATTATTTAATTACCGTTAAACTACATTCGATTTTCTACTGGACTTATCTTTATTAGAAGTAGATTATGTCTAGCGGAAAAGTCGGAGCCTTTTATTCGTCACTGTGCCATTAAAAGATTCAAAGAAATTGCGAAGTTTCCGACTTCCGTTATACTTGTTTGTGAATGTTCAACAAAAGACGAATGTTCTTTATTAGCTTTGCTTCCTTCATATTTCCTTTTTTTTCTTAATTTAAGAAATATCACTAGTTTTAATTATGTCATAGTGTACACAAAAAAATGTGTACACTATTTTTTTTATTACACTTTATGTATTTAAATATATTGGCGGGCTTAATGCCTAAGGCTTTCTGTACTAGTAAATTAACAGAAGGCTAGATTTTGCGGTCCTAAGACTAATGTAATATAAGACTATTTGTCCAATACGTATGCTCTCTTATGATCAAAAGCTCAAAATCTAAATTTTGTTCCACAAGGCTATTCCACACCCTTCAAATCGGAACCTTTATTGTAGAAATAAGCAAGACAGCGCTACCTCCACGTGCGCACCCACAACATCCTACCACTATTCATTATTCACAACCATAACATACAATGCATAATTAAGAGATAATTCATACATAAAAAGGAAATTGTTTGAAATTGCATACGTCATTTAATAATTAAAATACCTCCTACTTATAAAGAAATACCTGAATTTTAATAACACAGTTTCGGCGTAAAAAAGGTTACGTCTACTGAATTTTATGTTGCTTTTAAATTCGATCACATTAACATTTCATACAACACAAAGGTATGGCTGATGGCTCGTACTAAACTTCAATTTAACGCGATCCCTGAACGCCGAATGGATATTAAAACAAAAGATTTATGCCGATACACCGAACGCACTATTAAACGCATATTTTCTATAATAAACCGACAGAGCGAACCAGCGAGGAAGAAACAACAATAAACAAGTAATTAAAACTTATACCCATGGGGGTGTTCGCGTGCAGTATTCGAACTTAATGAGCTTCACATTTAGCTAGCATACATGTGTTTTGTGTATCTACATTTAGCAGACGAATATGTTTACACGGATTTTTATATGTATATACTTATGTATTTGTATTTATTTAAGTACGAGTATTTGTATCTATAAATATTGTGTATGTTATATAATAAAAGATTAAATGAGGGTCGTAAACATGGATTTTTTTTTCATTCCACACCTTGTTACAATAGGTACTTTTGACACTAATACTGTACTATTGTTGTTTCTATTTTAGAGAGTTAAACTATCCTATATCTACAAATAGTTCTTAATAACTAATTTTAATTACCTTATTAATTCAGATTCATACATACACTGCAATTTAATCTGTTTAATATCTCTCTACTTTTACAGACAGTAAGTCAAGATGCACATATGTTTAGTAAATAATATCACTATAACACTACACCTACCAAGGTTTATCTCTGTACTCCCCTAAGGTAGACTGTCAGAGAATGCCTATAGCATTAATTCCACCTATATACTGTCAAGTATATAAAGTTATAAATAAATAAATAAATTTGTAGAACACGAATATTAGACCGTATCTTGACTGCAACACGGGTATTCTTTTTAGGCATACGAAATCCAACCTTAAGTTTTTTTTTATTGCTTAAATGGGTGGACGAGCTCACAGCCCACCTGGTGTTAAGTGGTTACTGGTGCCCATAGACATCTAGCACGTAAATGCGCCACCCGCCTTGAGATATAAGTTCTAAGGTCTCAAGTACCGTCTTAGTATTTTCGGGGAAAACGTGGGAGTGTGTTCAAAAGTCAGCGGAAAATAGTTTGGTAAAGGTAGCGTCATGGTTAAATACCAATTTACTCACCCTTAATACTGAAAAAACCAACTATATTTGCTTTTCTATATATGACAGTACTCAGCCAAAAGACGATTTTGAAATAAAAATTCATAAATGTTTAACACGCCACCGAGGCTGTTTATGCGCTAAAATTAATAAAGTACAACAAACAAAATACTTAGGAATAATATTGGATCAGAGACTATCTTGGCATGTACATTCAGAACTAATAATGAATCGAACAAGAAAATTGATATGGATCTTCAAAACACTGCGTCATATAACCACAAAGAAACTGTTAAATGAAATTTATATAACTTTAGCACAATCAGTCTTAGGATATTGCTTGTCAGTTTNTAAAATTAATAAAGTACAACAAACAAAATACTTAGGAATAATATTGGATCAGAGACTATCTTGGCATGTACATTCAGAACTAATAATGAATCGAACAAGAAAATTGATATGGATCTTCAAAACACTGCGTCATATAACCACAAAGAAACTGTTAAATGAAATTTATATAACTTTAGCACAATCAGTCTTAGGATATTGCTTGTCAGTTTGGGGAGGAGCCACTAAAATAAAATTTTTAGAACTAGAAAGAGCCCAACGGTCTTTGATTAAAGTGATGTTTTTCAAACCTTATCGTTTTCCAACAGAACAACTATACATTACATCTGGGCTATTAACCGTAAGAAAACTATATATTCTTCAACTAGTTCTAAGGATACACAAAAAAATGTGCTATGACCCTGAGATAGCAAATAATAAAAATCGTAGAAAGAAAGATGTAACGCCTCTTGTTACAGTCAAAACCACATTTGCTAAAAGACAGTTTGTCAAACAATCATCACACATATACAATAAACTTAACAAAGAACTAAGTATATATCCGATGACATCCTTTAACTGTAAAAAATCTGTTATTGAATGGTTGAAAACCAAAAGCTATAAGGATGTTGAAAACATTGTTCAAGCAATGATGTTATAATAAACACACACACCCACGCGCATGCACGCGCGCACGCACTCACACACACACATACACACACACAAACACACACACACACACACACACACACACACACACACACACACGCACACACACACACACACATTATTTCAATTAGTATTAATTTATTTATATTATAAAATTTGTTTTGTTGCTTATTCTTATAAAATATTATGTAAATGGCTATAGAAGAGCGGTATTTCCTAAACAAGCAAGTATTTTGCTTAAAAGGAGATTCCAAACCCTGTATGTTTAATTTATAAGTTGAAGCAATAAATATTTTTTAATTTTTTTTTTCATTTTCAAGTATAGTTACAACGGCTGCCCCACCTTTCAAACCGAAACGCATTACTGCTTCACGGCAGAAATAGGCAAGGTGGTGGTACCTACCCGCGCGGACTTACAAGAGGTCCTACCACAAGTAAAAAGTACAAGTAATCACACGTCGGTATTAATGGAGGGATTATAATATAGTATTGCATATTTAAGTTTGAATATCTGAAATTAAATAAATCGAAATACGTCGAAAACCAGCCTTTCATAAGCAGCTTTGCCAGCGTGGACTACACCTTATAACGCGTGGGCGTGAGTTAAAAGGTAGCCTAGACTTTTAGGTTCAAACTACTTCCATAACTAGTTTTGTTGAAATCAGTTCAATATTTCGGGCGTGAAAACGTAACAGACAGACTCAATTACGTTCGTAATGTAGCTTTTAAAATATAACGTTACAAAAGTAAATTCCAAACATCTTTAAAGAAGGATAACGTTTTTAACAGACATATCCGGTCATCATTCATCATTATCCTGCCCTTCTCCCAATCCCCTGTGGTCGGCGCAACATGTTTTCTCCTTCCATACTCTTCTATAATATACCATTTCTTCGCTCACTCCCCTCTTACCCATATCGTCTTTCACACAATCCATCCATTTCTTCTTTGGTCTACCTCTTCCTCTATATCCTTCCACATTCATAGTTAACGCTCTCTTACCAACCTCATTTTCATTTCGTCTCATCACATGTCCATACCATCCCAAACGCGCACTCCTCAGCTTCTCTGTCACAGGTGCCACTTTCAGACTTCCTCTAACATATTCATTCCGTATTCTATCCATTCTCGTTACTCCACACATCCATCGCAACATTCGCATCTCTGCTGCATGCAATCGCCTTACATCCGGTATTCGGTCATATCATATCCGGTATCCGAACCTTAAATTTTTGAAGTTTTTTTATTGATTTAAAGATTTAATACGTGTTTTGGCTTTCTGTTTTTCATTTTACTTGAACATCTGGTGTTCACCATTACCGTAACATTGGAAGCGTTTACAATGTGCTCCGGTAACCACTTAAGATCAGATGGGCGGTGAGTTCCTCCGTAAAAATGAATAAAAATGAATAAAATGTATTAAACTGAAAGGATTATCATAATCTGCTTGTACAATTTCGTTTGACATAAAGCTATAACAGAAAACCAGAAATGCTTAAAAATTTATACATTTTTTATTTTATTTACAATATTCGTGTTCGATAACAATAACTTTCTAAAAATTTAACAAAGAACGGTTATACAAAATTTCAACACATTTCTAGATTAAATCAAATTAACTACGGCTTAAAAATGATTAATTTCAATGAAACTGATAAAATGCGAACAGAGGTAAGTACTTCTTAATAAAAGAAAATTATTATCTTTATCTTAAATATTATCTTTTACAAAATTTTGAATATTATTATCATTTGATCATTTTGGTGAGTAAGCATTTTGTACAATTGTAAAATTCAAATGAACATACAAAACTAAAAAATCGCAAAAAATAATAATGATACTCTCTAATTATTATACTTATTCACTATGGAAAAGGGTAACTCATTGCAGTTCGCAAATGTTTTCTAAGCGCTGTGACATGTCCTTCTTCAAGCAAGATTTTTACAGAGCACTAAGTGGAAAGCGGTTTGGCTGTCCCCCTGACATTGCTAATTTCCTAGGACAACGGTAACCACTCACCATCAGGTGGATCATATCCTTGTCTGCCCACAATGATAAGCTTCAACACTTTTAATCAGGTTGAAGAAATCCCGAAATTTTCGAAATCCCTCCTCTCTTTACCTGCGATTTGAAATGTTATACAATAAATATTTGAATACCAAATATTTCGCTTAAACAATTTCCATTCTTTCTGCTTCAATATCAGCGGCTTTAAGGCAATTGAAATATATATTGCCTTACATAGAAAAATATTAGAATTTTAGTGCTCTGCACATAATAATGTAAATTGTGCGCTTTTTTTTTGTTTATCCGACGAGTTTTAACTTTGTATGATTATTGTTACGTAGCTCCTTTAACGTACGGTACATGGCCCTTCAGTTTCACAGTCCTAGAAGAGCGTGAAAGATATTCACGTTAGCATAGACGGGTAACATCAGGTAAGCCATGAGCTATACAATTTCTACCGAAGAAAACCTCTAAAGTTTAGCGGAAAAAAAACTATTTCAATTAAAAAAAACTACCTACGCGCGAGCCTACGTCCCCTGGCGATATTCAACATTTAGTAATCAGACTAGTCGCTGTGAAATATTTCGTATTAAAATAAACAGATCACGGATTCTAAAATCTTTTGCTAATTTGCTAAATAGCTCGCCCATTGATTTGCCTTTGTATTAAATGTATTTCTGGAAACATTAATTGCCCTGATATTTCCTGATAATTAACAGCTTTATCAAATTAACACAATTAACTAGGCTATTAACAGATTTAAGATGTTTTCGTTAAAATTTTATTAGAATATATTATGATTTTATTATTCTAAGAACAAAATCAAGAAACGTTAAAAATAAAATTGTTCTCTCCTCCTCCTCGTCGCCGTATTCCTTAATTCTGAGGGTCGTGACCACCCTTTTGTATCACTTTCTCTCGCACGATTTAATTGCATAATATATGTAAATGTAAGATAAGATGTACCATATAAATTTATAGAATATTTTTTATTTATTGATCTCTTATATATTTTCTATCCTAAAGCTATAGTTGAGATCAATCAATAAGTTATTTTTTGAATTACTTCAAATAATAATAAATGTACGAACATGTGAAATTGGATCGTCAGAACTTCGGCGTAGTAAAGAACAATATTGTCACAGCGAATTTGCGTGATTCTGAATGTATTTGACGCGTTTGTATTTCTATTTAGAAATACAGCAGTATTTCCAAAGTATAAAAAGTTAAAGTATAAAAATTGAAATAAAGTTAAATGTTCTCTCAGATACCATTACGATTACTTAGAAAATCGAGAAAGTATTTTAAAAGTTATAGAGATAATAGAGAAAATATAGATATTATATAGATTGTGTTGTTTTGAAGATGAATTACGGATCGAAATTCGCAAAATCTCAGAATGGTTATTATTGAATAATAAATATAGTTCCGCGTGGGTAATGTTATGTTAATGCTGCTCTGATGAGATTATATATAGCTTTTAATTTTTGCTTTTTATGTTGTTTGGTTGTTTCCACTTTCTAAAAAAATTTTGTAAGTACCTACAGGAAAATTCACTTGAACTTTTCCTTCGCTAAGTATTACCGAGCACTCATAGCCTTCATCATCCAATAATATTATGTTAAGAATAATTCTAAGATTGGCTTTTATCATGACGATTTTATTTTGCTTAACAGATATATTATAGAAAGTTGTATCGTAATGGTTTTATTGTTGACGAATTCGAATAAAGTTTACGTGTCGTACTCACGTTTGGATGTACTGACGCTAACATGTAATGTGAAAAAGTACATAGGACATCCCGAAGATTTTTCATAACCCTAAGAACTCTAATTTTCACTACAAGCGATGATAATAGGTATACGTATCTTTTGTATATAATAGAATAATATCTGTAATGTCATTTTTGTCTTAACACAGAAATACATAATAAAAAAGGGTGCGTGTACTTACGTACGCGCGTAAGAAGTTATACTTTATTTTTATTAAATTTATTTGTTTTTTTTTTATTTAAATTTTAATTAATTTGAAAAAAAATCGATTAAACAACATCCTCAAACACGCATATTGGACATCCCTTTTTTTGACATCATATAATTTCGGTAATTCTCGGTACGGTTCGGAAAGTTCACCTGCGGCTATATTCAGACTCGCCAAGCTACGTCGGTAGTATTGTAATGAGCGATTTAGTGGGCAACTTCATTTCTGTTAATTTTGTGTCACGGTGCGCGCGCATCGTAAAATTTCACTCTCATCAATTTTTCATAACGCGCCTAAAGAAGTATAACTTCATAAATCGTAATCCATCCAACTCGGATTCACCTTGGCCGATTGGATGCTGAAAATTCTTATTTCAATAATTATCATCATATTTATCAATTCTTAAATCATTAAGTATACTTGTTAATATACTATTAAAGTCTTCAATGCCCAATAGGCTAATATAACCACTGAGTCATGAGTATAATAATCTAAAATATAATCAAATACGAATTCGGTGATCTTTAATTCTCTAACAACTAATTTTTTGACAGCTGATAGTAGAACGTTGATAGTCCTATGATAGGTTTATGTACCTACCTATCTTCTTTTGAGAATAAATCGTAAAAAATGCAATATCCCGCGGCAAAATACAGACTCGATTGTGCCATTTCGTTCAAAGCACTCAAGATATTATTTTCAATATACAACTCAATCGGTGCGATCAGATATACAGCCGGCATTGGGAAAATATTTAAAGCAATGCTCATGAACGATCCACAGCTCGCATTCAAAGTATTTATTTAAAAGAGATATGAACGCATGTAAGCTGTTCAAAGCGCCATTTGTACAAATTAAAATGTTTAATTAAAATTGTTTTTCGATTTCATATTAGAACGTATGAGTATGCTTAAGATTATTGTTGAAATCGAATGCTGTACACAAGTAACAATTAAACAAGTAGCAATTAAAACTAATACAATTTTGAAAAAAAAAAAAGAAATGTATAGGTATAATAATTTTTATCTATATATATAAAAATGAATTGCTGTTCGTTAGTCTCGCTAAAACTCGAGAACGGCCTTACCGATTTGGTTAATTTTGGTCTTAAACTATTTGTGGAAGTCCAGAGAAGGTTTGAAAGGTAGATAAATACGAAAATGCTAGGGATTAGATAAAAATAACAATTTCGTTTTTCTTTTGATGTGTCCCCCGTCGGACGGATTCCTTTTGTTTCTATTAAGTTTATTTTATACAAAAGCTTAGGTCTTTTATTTATTGATTACGACTACGAAGTCTGCCGGGTCAGCTAGGAAAATATAAAAAATTGAATAAGCAATCTTAACAATAAGGCCCTCAGGTTTCAATTATCCTGTTAATTAAGCAGAACCAACCTCAAGCTACAAACAGACAGGTAAGCTGATTTTCCGCATCTTTAATTATATCATCCCTGTATCGTTACTGAAAAAAGATTTTATCAAAAAGATCCCCTTAAAGAGGATTTGCGCAATTAAAATGAAGAACGAGATCTCTGTAAGGGGAACGAATATTTTTTTATATTTGTCTTTTGAATAAACTTCAAGGTACAAATCGCATGAAATTTCTGATGAAGTTAAATTTTATACGCAATCAAGATGAGAGAGATAATTTTCGTTTTCATTAAACTTTACAAAGTACACGTGTGAATTCAGACATCGTTTCGACTAATAGACTGATGACAAACGAACATTTTTTAAACACGATCACTGGTGGTACTACCGGTGGTAGGACCTCTTGTGAGTCCGCGCAGGTAGGTACCACCGCCCTGCCTATTTCTGCCGTGAAGCAGTAATGCGTTTCGATTTGAAGGGTAGGGCAGCCGTTGTAACTATACTGAGATCTTAGAACTTATATCTCAAGGTGGGTGGCGCATTTACGTTGTAGATGTCTATGGGCTCCAGTAACCACTTAACACCAGGTGGGCTGTGAGCTCGTCCACCCATCTAAGCAATAAAAAAATATATTGGAATTGCGTTCAAACATATGTTACAAATGTTATAAGCCTTGTTTATTTTTAAGCCTTTTTGAATAGACGAAGGCTAATGTAAACTGATAATTTTAAGCATATCAATATTCTCATGAACTTGATATTTATCTTTATCTGCCTTCACATTTGAAAACAAACCCTAAGACATAATAACCGTGATTTCTTAAACAAGTCAACATCAAAACAACGATAACATGATTTTGAAGTCGTAGTTTTTTTTATTTAATTTTTATTGCTTAGATGGATGGACGAGCTCACAGCCCATCTGGTATTAAGTGGTTACTGGAGCCCATAGACATCTACAACGTAAATGCGCCACCCACCTTGAGATATAAGTTCTAAGGTCTCAGTATAGTTACAATGTTTCAAGGTGGGTGTATTTTAAAGTCGTTGTGGCCTAAAGGATAAGAGGACCGGTGCACGAATCCATGTAGCTAGGCACCAGTGTTCGAATCCCGCAGGCGGGTACCAATTTTTCTAATGAAATACGTACTTAACAAATGTTCACGATTGACTTCCACGCTAAAGAAATAACATCGTGTAATAAAAATCAAACCCGCAAAATTATAATTTTCGTAATTACTGGTGGTAGGACCTCTTGTGGGTCCGCACGGGTACGTGCCACCACCCTGCCTATTTCTGCCGTGAAGCAGTATTGCGTTCCGGTTTGAAGGGTGGGGCAGCCGTTGTAATTATACTGAGACCTTAAAACTTATATCTCAAGGTGGGTGGCGCATTTACGTTTTAGATGTATATGAGCTCCAGTAACCACTTAACACCTGGTGGACTGTAAGCTCGTCCACCCATCTAAGCAATAAAAAAAAGTGTTGGTTTTACGTTGTTTATATTTATCGGCTTTTTAAGTGTTCAAAACCAAATGGGCCGTGAATTTACTTCGATTCGATAAAATACGAGCAAGTTCAGCGGCTTTAACGCATCGATTGCTTGTAACTTGAACAATCTTAATATGAAGCATACTACCAATATACTAAAGACGATAAGCACCCAAGAACCAATTTCAAGGTAAGTCTTGAAAATAAACTATATATTAATACGTGAAGCAAAAACTTTGTATCCCTTTTTACGAAAATTTCGCGTACGGAGGAGTATGAAATTTTCCACACTTATAGAGAATATAGAGAAGAAGTGCACAATGCTAATATTTTTTTTAAATAATACTTAAAAGATACATTAAATCAATAAAGAAAACATTACACACACTACATAACATGTATTTGACGCACACACGCATGCATACTATTTATTGTCAAACTTTTGTTCTTGACGTCTGTTGTCAAATTGAGAATAAATTAAATATTCTTTGTCTTTCTTAATATTTTTATAGTGTTGTCTTGGCGAAATTTGTTGAATTATAGAAGTATAAAATACAATCATAATAGTGTACAAACTTACAATTCCAATAAATTTTAGTCGAATTTCGACTACTGCGGGACCTCTAGTAAACTATAAAAAACGTAGTGGAACGGATCCAATCTCGAACATGCAACCGCTTAATTGTCATGAGCCCTCGAACGCGCGCGCACTTGTGGACGGACTTAAAACTTTAGTTTCAATTAGGACTAAAAGCCTTCAATTAATATTAAAACCGAGCAAGCGCTACGAGGCTTATGAAATTATCTTTCATTATTACATAATAAGCAGAAATTCTAGAAATAACTGTAGTTTAGTTAGTTCCTGAGATCTTGGTATATTGGCAGTCTGGATTTATTTAGTATTTTTTCTGCACTACCTTTGTTGATTGGTTGACAATGCCTTAGGCATTAAGTCCGCCAATGTAAATTTTACATGACGTGTAATAAATAAATAAATTAATTAATTAATTAATAATAGTCCTCGTCCCTCCTTCAGTCGATCGCTCATAGTTGAGCATCGTGATGCGCCCGCCTGTGACCTTTTTTTGTAATTTGTAGCCACTTATGTCGGTCAGTGGCATTTGATAATAGTTTGATAATAGATAATAGTTTAAAATTTTTAAGCATCCTATTTTACAAAACAAAATGTAGAATAAAATATATTCCGTATCAAATCAAAATCGATCAAATATTCAGCAAACCTACAATGTCGATTTGACTATGTAGGGACATTTTATTGGAGTGCTTCAAAATTAAAATACTGAACGCAGTGTGCATTGGCGTGATGCAACTCGGTATTCAGACCCTGGCCGACAGTAAAATAGGCATCAAGTGGATTACGTGCCAAGATGAGGCGAGGAGTACGTGCAAATTCCCTGCTCTTAGATGACGCTCAGCACCCGAGCAAACAGGAATGTTGAAAAACTATAAGAAATTTTACTCTATCGCATTCCTCTCGAGATTTATTTCCATTCTCTCAAATGTTCCGCGTTACGTTACTTACTTACGAAATGTACGAGTAAGACCTCCGTTGGAGAAGTCTTAAAATATTGCTCCTGACTCACATTATTTGCAATTCGTATCTTAAGAAAATCGCGGAACCATGTGTGCCTATTGAACCGTTTTTCATTCCGTAAGTAGATTTATCGACTAAAGGCGGCTCTTTAAGAGGCTTGATGCTCGTGAAAGGAGTTTCATGGATATTTTATGGAAAATCATTCAGCTGAATTACCTAAGGTACTAACTAATGGATCACACAAAAACTTACTACTACGATAGACAAAATCATTTCATTACCAATGCGCAATAAGTTTACACAAATTGTGCTACATATTTCAGATGTTTAACAACAAGTGAATTTGATTTCTGTAGTAGCCAATCAATTCGAGCCGGGGAAGCAATAAACTGGGCATCACTTCAGTACGTGTCTCTTCAGTGACAACCCAGTAAAGCCATAGTCCATCTAGCGCACTGTACGGTTGCATGCACTCACTGATGGACGAATTTAGATTTATTGCACAAACGTTTACTTAACCTCGGCTTAATCCTAGTCTCGAAACGAGTTCCTTTAGTAAGATCCCGATTCGACTGGTAGGATAAAATTTCAATGTGAAAACAGTAAACATCCAACTTTGCACTTACAAAACACAGCTGATATAAATTTACTGTGGATATAATTCACACACGAGAAGTTTTTCGTGTATCATTTTTCCGACGCGTCACCCTCAGCTTCATGTGAGGCCCTGTATTTTTAACTGAGCACTGTGTTATTAACACAAAGAAAATGGAACTTACACAATTAAATTTATTTCGAAAGCGAAAAAACGGATGAGAATTTTCATGTGTTTGTTTGAGGGTTGAAAGTAGGACGAACAGTTTTAAACTATACATTTTCAAGGACTTAACTAATATTTAATTAAATAAGTGGTTTTTAGTCTACGGACACGAGGCTTGCGATGGCCGAGCGATGGCGACAGCGGCGCGACGGCGATGTATACAAAAGCACTACACAGTATGGGGACGGGCACGAAACGGGCGATGGCGGAGCGGGGCGATCGAGCGATGTACGGGCGATGATGGGGCGACGGCGACGCGGAAGCGACGAGAACAAACTAGTTTGGTTTCGTCGCTTGCGCGGGTACACAGTGTTGTGTTCAGTTATTATTTTAGTAATGGAAATTGATAATGAGGAATTTATAACTTAACAAGGAATTTAAAATTTCATTGAATGCCACCTTAGTGCGTAATAAAGCGTAGAAAATTCTCCCCAATAGTGTCTTCGTTGATTTATTGGATGAACACCATCTCTAAGTAATAATAATAATTCCCTCATCAGGGGCTAGGCTCCAATAGTTCTTTTCGACGTAAACTCATGATTCGCACAACACTGTATGAGCGCGACTGCTCTCCAGCTTGTTTCGTGCCCGCGTGAGATATCGCTGCCTGACCGCCCCGTGTCGCGTCGCCTCGCTGCCGCCATCGCTCAGCCATCGCAAGTTTCGTGCCCGTAGACTTAAATTGAACCACTTTATTATTTATGGTATATAAAACGACATAACGAAAATGTATTATGTATATCAATTATTATGTGTTTAAATGTATTATTTTTATCTTTATCGGCAATTTTTGTTCTTCTAAATATACTTATTGCTACTTTTGATTACTGCTCTCCTTTGCTATTATTATTATTATTGCTATTCTATTTTGGTAACCTCTTAATAAAATCTGCTCACATTATTTTCGATAGGCCATCAAGTAAGCTATTTCACACATTCATCAATCACATATATTATGGTAAACTCATTTGTTTTCTACGCAATAGTTTTGTAATAGATAGATAACTCTCCATTTTTTAACCGCTACATCTATTTTTACTTCTATACCAAAATTAATACATTTTATGAGGTCTTCAAATTCTGATGCTGACGTTTGCATACACTACTAATATCTTATTTCGATAATAAGTGACGTGTAAATTGGTTGAATAACTAATTTACTTCATGTTTTTTTAACATTATTACTGATATTAGACTGTATTGTGAGTCTCCGCAATTTGGTACTTCCCGCATATTTCTGTAGCGAGCCACTCATTCATTATAACACGAGATAATTGACGGAAGGTTTATATAAATGTCATATATAAATGTCAACATTTTATATAAATGTCAACCAAACTTCGACACTTGGGACTTTACACTCCTCACATACCTTGGCAGAAGCGTGGATCAGGCCTCGAGGCAACCCCCTCTGCCCGGGCGGAGGCTCCCTAACAAAGCAGGGGTGACGGTTTTGCTGGATTGCCAATATGTGCAGCT
This sequence comes from Bombyx mandarina, assembly GCF_003987935.1. Next base: position 3,384,374 of record NW_021011498.1, on the reverse strand, counting down.
GGCTGTTGGCTTCTGCTGCAGGTCTTCCCTTCTTCCATTGATGGTATTGTACGTTAACGGTATTCTAAACAGAACAGTCCCTGAAGTACCCACGACAACTGCAATACATTACATAACCATTCCGATAGAGGCACCCGTCACGTGCGGACGTGCTCATCGTCCACTCGATCGCCCGGTCTTTGTTCGCCCGGCTTTTGTTAGCCCGGCCATTGTTCGCGCGGCCTGTGTTTGTGGTACATCTGCCGACTAAGTGCTCTTTCTGGAAGTTTTTATTTGTTTTGTTTCCTTTTGTTGTTTCTGTGTTCGTGGTACATCTNGCCCGCTGAGTTTCTCGCCGGATCTTCTCAGCGGGTCGCGATTCCGATCCGGTAGTAGATTCATTCGCGAAACAATTGCTCTTGAGTTGTTAGGTCTCCTTCGGAGGCACTCGGGCAGTTGTTAGCAAATCCCACCCCTCTTGGCTGAGCCTTTGCTCGCCCACCTGTCCTGGTGAAACTGGAAAGGCCTTCGGGCCACCAGTAAACTTTCAATCATAAAAAAAAAAAAAAAAAAAAACATTACATAACAATCATAGGAATTTTCTTTGTTACATCGGTCTGTGTTCGTCTTGTAGTCTAAATTCGACCTTGGTCACTGACCTTAAGGCTTATATTCATTTTGTGTATTAACCATCCTCTCTGATTTTATTGATATTTAATATCGATAAAGATAAAGCTCGTCAAATACAACGAACAAATAAAATCGATTGACAAACAGAGGATAAATGCTACACAAATGTTTTGATTTTGTGTATATATCTACGTATAGTTAACGTAACATGCATAGTACTGCTTTTGTTTTAGATACGCTGTCTAACTCACATTAAATAGGCGTCCTTTAACATCAAATTATGACAGCGTAGCTCTTTAAGTCGGTTTAGATCAAAGTCAAATAGACGAAGCGCATTTAATTAGTGTGAGCATTCAATAAGCAATGGATCAGTTTTCAATGCCCGCTAATTATTCAACGTGTTCAATGTCGCTAATTGCTAACAATATTGTATATTAATTGAAACGATCAAATTGATTTTCAAATCATTCCGGGATCAACGAACGCTTTTCATACAAAGACTACTTGAATTGCAATACAATAAACTATTACAATTTTATTTCAGTTGTTTAAGTTAATCCTATATCAATACGTAAATTGCATCATAGGATAGTACACAGCGAACTATCACTTAAAGTATTTGTAATATTAATAATACAATTTTAAACTGTACATCAATAAAAAGAATTATTTAAACCAGAAATCTAAACGGTACTAAACGAGACAGAATTGAGTGAGTACCTTGTTACCGATTTCTAACACTTTTATGTATAAGGAACTGAAAAAATGTAGTCATTGTTAATATAAAGGTTATAAAACCAATAGAAACACGTACAACACATTATACAACGTACAACACGTACATTTAAATGTCCTTGAGGCAAGAAAAATTTTACACCAACTGAAATATTATTATATACACTTAATGCATTTTGATCTTACGTAACGAAAAAATAAGCTCTCTTTTCAAAAAATGTATATTATACAAGGTAGTTTACGTAACGGCTACAATGAGATAGACTACAATAGCATTAGGTGGAAGCCATTTATTATATATAAAATTTTTGAAAAATAAGTTTATATTCAAAAAACAGTCAAAATGCAGATAAATAAATTTGTACAATAGGCGGTCTTATCGCTAAAAGCGATCTCTTCCAGACAACCGTTTAATTTACAGAAAGTCTTACAGAAAACTTTTAATTTTTAATCAAAGATAATTTTGCCAACGTGATGATATTTTTTTAAGCTATTGCATAGCTTCTATCGCGGGCCTTGAGCGCGGCGACTGAATCAAGAAATTCCGTAACGAAAATAGCCTGACACCCCCACTACGCCCACTATGTAGCTCGCGTTCAACACATTCACACGTTGCGCTGGTGTAGTGTTTGTGAATAAGCGCGCGGCGTGACGTCTCGAAAAAGTTACTTACTATCGTTTACCTAATACGGCAACGGTACGAGTAGACGCATAACCAGGCTAAAGCCTACCATTAAGGAACGCAAGACATATTCAAGAAAGAAAACTGGGTAAGAATTCATATGACCTACAACCTGCAAGCCATAATACCGAGTCTTGTGTTTTTTTATTGCTCTTATATATATAAACGTACAGCCTACGCGATGGGGAGTGGGGGAGTGGTCATCGTGACTCATAGGTGTAGGTAGGTGACTCAGTAATACTAGGAGCATGTGGCTGAGCACTCCCATCAGAAATCTTTTGGATAAAAACCGTGTCATAACGCTCGAGACACAACGTGGAGGAGTCGGACGGTACGCGCCAAAATAGTCTCTAGAATCGCGCGTTGAATGAATACAGTGGTTCTAGGTAATATGGAGAAACTCTACAACAGTAACGATCATCTCAAACAATTCCTCAGTACTCCCCTTGGAGTCTACGATACGATACATAAGAGCATATGATAGATAACTCAGAGAGAATCGAAGTCCCTCCGTAGACCCAGATATATCAAACGATATATTTTATGTCGTCATCAATTTAACAATGTGTGACACTTTGATTACGAGTACGACACTCACAAAACTATATTCTGCTAGTTCAAAGTAGTTTAGTGGAAAGAGCATTGCTTAGTTTTTTAGAAATAAAGCTCGAAATAATACAACTCATGACACAAAAAAAATCAGACTAAAAACACTTACGTCTTAATCTCATATTAATTATTTTCATTTTATTATTTCCAACATTTCAGTATATATAAACGCGATATTGAGGCATAAAATGTTATTTAAGTAATATATATCAACGACGCTCATTTCATTCCCGATCCTGCGGAAAGAATGGAAAGCAGTCGATGTCGCCCCAAACACGTCATCTCGGATCCTCCCGATCCACTAACAGTGCTTCTAGGTACTTCAAGCACCGGTCACCGTTCTCGTCGAACCCGTCGCTTGCGATGAAGGGCTCGACAAATAAATTAACCCTCAGACACAGCCCACTGAGTTTCTCGCCGGATCTTCTCAGTGGGTCGCGTTTCCGATCCGGTGGTAGATTCTGCGAAGCACGGCTCTTGCTAGAGTTCGTATTAGCAACGTCGTCAGGTTTGAGCCCCGTGAGCTCACCTACTAGTTAAGGTTACGCTGGAATAGCCTCTCAAGGCTACCATTTTAGGTAGGAAAAAAAAGACGCGCATTTGCGCATTCAATAATTCGGTATTTACCGAAGGAAACATTGAATTATCAGTATAACTCAAACTAAAGTAGCTGAGATGATGTATTTCCAAGAAAATTGGCTAGAGCTGACGGACACTTGAGTAAAGATTGTGAACTGGCAAACGCACCATGAGGCATCCCTGTACCAGTGGACTAACAACTTACGAAAGGAGTCGAAAGTGGATGAGAAAAGCAGCACAGCGGGCTTGACGAAAGCTAAAAAAATAGATTTTCCCAAATTGTATAATCATGATATGCAAAGTAGGTCTCCAGCTTTTTGATTAATATTTCTCGTCCGCTCAGCCGCTGTAACTTGTTTTTAACAATTAAATAACACTGAAAATAAATAAGATACGACCACAAGTGGTTCATTATAAAGCATCTTATTGAATTAAATTAAGTTTACAATCTCCTTTGTGGCTGTCAGCAAATGTATGCAAAGCAGATATATATAGCTGTTAAATTTATAAAATAATGTAACTAAAACTAAAATAATGTAAGTATTGCATTATTAAGTATTTTCTAAGAAAGAAAATTTCTAAGAGATGGTGTGATGAATATCACTATAGCACGAAAACAAATGCTTCAACTTTAATTAGAATTCAGAAGTAGTATGTTTTTTATTCAATATAAATGCATATATATAACTATAGAAACATAACAAATAAACTACGATTTTAAGTACTATATGATCAAGACGTGACATGAAATAATTAAAATTATAACTTACTAGACTTATTCCGCAGACGGTCGTATTTCACATTGATAAGGCGATAAGCTAAACAACGTTCAGGCCTTTTTATAGGCTATAAATAAAGTCTGAATCACACGTGCATAACTTCCAATTAAATGAATATACATGTAGTTTGAATAAGACGTGAAACAGTTAAGTAATGGCAACACTAGGGCGGAAGCGGAAAAACGAAACGGGCTAGTATTTACGAGCAGAACATCCGCACAGTGAGCTGAATACACGCACAACTCGGTTCAATTCTTTAATATGCGTTCATGAAAATTAAAAGCCATAAAGTTTTACTAGTGGAATTAAAAAAAATTAGGACGAAAAATACATAGAAGATATTTTTTTCTTCAAAACATACTTATATAAAAGCACATTCGTTCACATTAATTTCTTTCTTATTATTCAAGGTGATTTCCATGTATCTTATTATAATTTTTATTAAATAACAGTCAAGGTTTTGTCATTGCTAAGTTGGATTAAAAAAGCGAACTAAACTGTTTTTGACACGAATCTTTGATGATTTGTAAACGTAGGATAGTTTTAATAGACTTGTTAGTTAGGAAATTGTAAATAATAAAATACTGACACTTTCAAGTCAAGTGATTACTTTTGGTTTGAGTTTAAGAATACAACGCAAGATTTAGGAATATTTAATAACCGTGAGGACTCGTTGTTTGAAAATTTTCTTCTGCTTTAACCTGACAACGGCAAAAGCAACGCTGATGACGTCATAACATCGAAAACATGAAGACAAACTCTCAAAGATGTAAATATGTGTTTCTTTCTAGCCTTAATTAAGCCTTTTTTTTATTGCTTAGGTCGGTGGACGAGCTCACGCCCACCTGGTGTAAAGTGGTTACTGGAGCCCATGGACATCTACAACGTAAATGCGCCACCCACCTTGAGATATAAGTTCTAAGATCTCATTATAGTTACAACGGCTGCCTCACCCTTCAAATCGAAACGCATTACTGCTTCACGGCAGAAATAGGCAGGGTGGTGGTACCTACCCGCGCGGACTCACAAGAGGTCCTACCACCAGTAAAAAACGAAAAATTAACAATTAATGCAGCTACTATTTTATGTTTTTATTTCAATTCAAATATCCAATTCAATTGAAACGATCAGTCAAATATGAGATATTCTAAAAGTATAATAGCAAAAGTAATTTAAAATTTGTAACAGCTTTATCAAACCTATTGGTACTGCGCTAAGATGTAAATTACTTCTGAACTTACTGTAGATAAGAACGTGCTCCACAATTATTGGTTGCTTATATTACTGTTATGTTAGAATATTTTTGGTATTTTTTATGAAGTAGCCCATTGTCCGGCGCTCAGTACCGCGCAGTGGCTAATTAGCTATCCACAAGATAAATGTCAGCAATCACGAAGGCGCCGCGTCTGCTATCCACTTTAGTCAGCTATCTTTTTACATCGCACTACACATTAACTTATTTAACGAAAATTGCCTACAAAATGATGTGTTTTCAACCTTCGAGTAGAAATTATTTCTTACGAATATAAAAGGTCCAAACTTATGGTATTTTCACATTATTATTATATTCACTGGTGGTAGGACTTCTTGGGAGTCCGCACGGGAAGGTACCACCACCCCGCCTATTTCCGCCGTGAAGCAGTAATGCGTTTCGGTTCGAAGGGTGGGGTTGCCGTTGTAACTATACTGAGATCTTAGAACTTATATCTCGAGGTGGGTGGCGTATTTACGTTGTAGATGTCTATGGACTCCAGTAACCACTTAACACCAGGTGGGCTGTGAGCTCGTACATACATCTAAGCAATAATAATAATTAAAAAAAAATGAACGACATAATGTACCAACCCGCTCGATTACTTAAATAATATATCTATATCCTGGTATAATGTATTAAACATAACCTTAACAGCGTTCTTCCAAATATAAAGTTAGAATCTAATAAATAATAAGCAAATAAAAATCTGTTATATTTCGACCTAATAATAAATATAAAGCTAGTTTCTTTTTTTTTTAGTTTCGCTATTAAACAAAAGGAATATTATATACCTATTAACTACGAAAACTAAATTCGAACAAAATGGAATATTTTCGTTTAGTTTAACATTAACAAATTAAAGAAGTTATTATTTGTACAATTTCTAGATACTGTCTAGGTGTATTTAATTCGTGTCCCTCAATAATATTCTCTCATTAGTTTCTCGAAAAATTTAATGCAAGTAACAAAAAAAGATGTTGGTTTTAAAAAAAGAAAAAAGAAATAATAGTGTCATTTTTTGACATTGATATAAATCTATTTTTTCTTTATATCTGGGCACGTAGGTTCTACAATATTCAGCTAAATAAATGCCTGATATACCTATTAGAATATAAATATAATATAAATTTTAATGTATTTTTTGAGGTACTTAATGTAACATTTAAATTTGTAAACGATGAATGGGTATTTTAAAGGTGTTTAATTTCTAAACCTTCATGGTACAACAAAACAAGTAATAATCTATGAATCATAGAGATCTATAGAAATGTAAGTTTGTTAATCAAAATAATCGGCCCATGAAATTACAATCCAGAAATCAAGTTCAAAGATAAAAAAAATACGCATACGATTTAAAATGTAGATTCGACACACAAATAACAGATTTACCCTTGCTTCGAATGTCTTAATCCTATGTACTCCGGTACTATTTTATTCAATATAAACATGATCAATATATCCCGAGGCAATAAAGGTAAAATTAGCATAAAACCCGCCGGTACTAAGAGATAACGCACATCGATTTGTTTGTACGGGCCCGTGAGCCGCGAACCATATTAATGAACACTATCAATCATCTGCTATCTCCAGTTGATGGCTCAATAATAAGCTATTACCGCTATAATAGTGTCTTCGTCGTAAATGTCGACTGTTGAACTTTTAAAGGCTGTATAAAAGGTTCCTTGTTGAACCGTGTCGTTGTAAATCAATGCTTCTGGTACGGGTTGTCATTTGGCGAAAGTTCAAGCCTTCGTTTCAATAAATCACCTTTACTCATGACACAAGCGTTTGATGGGCCATAATTGGGTTTATACGGACATACGCACTTCGCCGCTTCTATTTATTTCAAAAGTCTGTTATAAAATATTGTTGAAAGGAACTACAGTGGGATTACAGTAATATAATGTTTTTGTGTTGGGTTCGTTAGTCGGCTTTTTGGTTGTTATCTACAAGTATACTACATAGGACCAAATTACATATTTTTGAATAGTTCTGTTCGTAAAAATTGAAATCATGGATACCGAAACATATCCCTATAGAGGGAATTATATATAGAATGGAGTACAGTTTTTTTATTTTTTTATTGCCTTTGTAGGCATACGAGAATACGGCCCACCTGATGGTGAGTGGTTACCGTCGCCCATGGACGTCAGCAATACCAAGGGCAGAGCCAAGCCGCTGTCTACCGCTAAAACTTTTAATAAGTTCTCGGAATCAACTCCAAAAAATATTACATTTCTCTGAATCCTAAATTATTACGAACAGCGTGTATTCGTCAGCTCAGCAACTATGTTTCTGCGTGTGCATCTCAAATGTATTATCCAGACCCATAGACTCCGGAAAGCTATTCCAATCAGACTAAATGTAAGAGGGTATTATTGTAACACGCAATTATAAATTCAACAATAAGCGTCTTAGTTGTTTTTTTTTTTTTCAAGTATGCTACTGTTCATCTATTACGGTTTAGGAGGCGAATAGTTACTACTGTAAGGAATATTTTGATTGGCGTTGCATACATACAAACGATCGGTCTTTAATATCTCCATCACCCACATCATATACGCTATTAATGTAATTATTTTGCTATGAGTCAACCACTCGTGCCCGCCCGACAATATTCCACGTTAGAAACATGATTTTCGAAATGCTAGAAAGCATTGATTAAGCTCATCAAGCTATTTTTTCACAAGGACGCGAATTACTAATCTATTCTTACAATAAAAAGCAATAAAAAATGGGCAGTTTCAGTTCATGTAAAACAATATAAAAAAGCATATTTTTAAAACAGGCGAGCTTACGGATCATTTGCACGTAAGTGATCACTATATCGGTCATCGATAAGGGCAGTAACACAGACTCACAAATGTATCTGCTTGCGTCATTTACTCGATTCAAATCTCCTTTAAAATAGAACATATTATTAAACGCTTGGGAAAAACTGACGAGAATTAATCCCAGAGATGATCCAGGGTCAGTGATCTGATGATAACAAAACAGATAACGGAAATTATTTATACTAATACAAACGTAATATTTTGTTTATAGATTCATGATATTCCTAACCTAGCCTGCACGATATCTCTCTTCTTGAATTATTAAGGATTTATATTGGTAACTCAGCATAGTTAAAATAAGGTCAAAATACTACTGAAGTAGAATAGAGGATGGCTAGTAGCATTAGTACACGGCCTTGGACATTAAGAAAGATATATTTTAAAAATAATCATGCAAATTACGTTTAAGAAAAAGATCAGTAGTCAGCAAAAACATTTCGAAAAAATAATATACGTAATTAAGTCTGTTAAAACTTTAGGCAGCAATGTTCTTTATCGGTTTAACTTCACCTAAAAATAGATTGACTTTTAGTAAAGCAAATTTGCTGAAAATTTTATAATATAAAGCTTTTAACGGTACGCACGAGGTCAACATGGAGGCTGTAAATTACCGATATCTCAATACAAAAACGATCAATACTTGTAAGCTTTACAACTTAACTGTTTCCGTTTTATTTTGGACATTTTAAGGATTTAAATCTAGATGATTGATTTTCTGAAATCATTAACACAGCTTAGTTCTTAGGTATCCCGGAACACCCGCTCAATCGCCCGGGCGGCCTGGTAGGGTCACCGTACTGCGTAAGTCGGCATGGCTTGTCGTCGGCTACCGCCTCAACAACCCGTCGGTCGGGCGTCCCCCCGGACGGAGATCGGATGTCGAATGTAAGAGTGCAGGGAAGTCGTTTAGTGCAGTAGGGCCCTAAACACATCCTTAGGCCTGCGGTCTGATCCCAACATCTGCAAATCGTCAAGTCCGACATACCCCACGCGCTCCCTAGGCACGGGGACCTCGTAGGAGGTTAGGCCAGAAAAAAAGTCATAATGCCATTCAAGTATGTCATAATGTCAGAGGTGACACAGGTTCACAAGCTCAGAGCAAACATTTTATTGCGCGTTTAAATGAATATGAGTTAAAGAAAATAAAGTTACAAAAACACCTACTATTACTTTCGTTTCACCGAACAAAGGCGGGATCTTTTTGTTTTAGACAGATTCGTATTTATTTACTTCGGGCAACAAAGGTTTGGAAGCTACCCGATGAGGTACGGTAACCAATTTGTTGTTGTATTATTTTCCTAAAAACAGATTTAGTTTTCAATTCTATTTATTGTTTATAAGATTTTTTTAAAGTAAATAAGAACATAATACAAAAAAAATATTGGTAACAGTTTGCCAGAAAATAACGTATAAATATGTTTTTCATAAATTTAGATCATTCAATAAAATGAATATCACCTGAAATTCGTAGGCCAAGTGGAAGATCTCAAAAATGTAACAGAAGAAGCTATCGATTATTTTTTTTTTTTTTTTTTTTTTTTNAGGAGGAGGAAAGGAAAGGAATAGAACTGGCTCTCCAACCCACATGCCGGAACACAGCTAGGCTATTTGGCGGCAGACTCTAGTTGGAGGGTGGTCGCCAGCCAGTCGGACAAGGTCCTACCACCGATTGTGTTTTCGGCTCCCGTTTAGCACCACCCAGGGGTTACTTGTAGGGAATCGCGGGTTAAACCTACGGAAGCGGGAAGCGTCAACCCCGTCAATTTCACAAACTGTAAATTTAAATTATAACCACGCAGTGTAAACGAATGCCATACGATAAATAAATAAAACCTGACATTTCTGCCTTTATTTTTCAGGCACTATTCATCTCTATTTGTGAAAAAACCTTACAGATTAACTGTCCTATTGTATGTATTCCTTCAGTGAATTATACAAAAACAAACTTGGATTGAGTAATAACAAAGAATTTATTTGATTTCAAATGAAGTAACTGTTAATAGATTCTAGTATCGGTATTAATTCTTGTTAAATACCGTTTAGTGTCAGGTACCGCTTTGTACTTTTATTGTATCGATACATTGAAGGTCATTGCCAACGATTTCAGAAATAAAACTATGAAATGTAGCAATTGGAGTGTGCGTAGTCTAATAGAAGAGACGCCTGGTATTGTACGATTATGCCGTGGATTGGTTCTTATCAGGTATTACTAAGTATATCGCTGTGTGTGTGTGTGTGGGCGTGGGCGTGTGCGTTTGCGTGTTCGTGTTCGTGTGCGTGGGCGTGGGCGTGTTCGTGTTCGTGTGCGTGAGCGTGTGCGTGAGCGTGTGCGTGTGTGTTTGTGTCTAGTACCACTCCGTTTCTTTCAGAGAGAGTATATTGAAAAGGCTACTAAGGGATTCACCGGAGAATAGAAGAAGAACAAGATAATTGGAGAATTACCATCCATTGGACCATTAATATACCAGCGTACTGCAATATTTTGATAGTTGGGCGTATTTTAGAGCACACGGGTAGTCAGACTTGTAGACTGGTACAGTTATTGTATCCAATGAAATTAAGAATTCGAGCTCGTGTCTTAAGGTGGCAGGCAGGTCGTGATGTCTACGGTAACTATCATACATCAATGGATCGTGAGCTCGTTCATCCATCTACGCAATAAATAAATAAAATATTTCAACACTGATGAAAGACTTCCACGATGATGGAACAACAGCAAATATAAAAACTATATCGAGGGGCGCGCCAGGCGGAGGAAAGGGTAAGGGTGAGATTGTTTAAGCGACATTTCCGCAATTTTACAGGAGAGTCATTTTAAATTTAAAATATGGAAAAAATATCATAACAAAAAAACTTCCTCAGATATTTGAATGGGGTAAGCTTATTATTGAGTTGTTAGTGCTAATCACTACACAGCTTAAAACAAAGTCGCTTTCTCTGTCCCTATATCTGTCCCTATGCATGCTTAAATCTTTAAAACTACGCAACAGATTTTGATGCGGTTTTTTTTAATAGATAGAGTGATTGAAGAGGAAGGTTTCATCATTTCATCATCATTTCAGCCTATCGCCGTCCACTGCTGAACATAGGCCTCTCCAATAGATTTCCAGTGTGACCGGTTTATATGTATAATAACGTCCAATAAATAGTGGAAAAATCAATAATAAATTACAGTATCCGAAGCGAAGTGAGGGCGGGTCGCTATTACTAAATAAAACGGACCTTTAATTACAAACATAAATGTCGCGTAATAAACGAAATGTCACTTGAACCAAATATTCTTTCACCTCTCGATTCCTACCGTCGCGTCGTGATCTCTTTCCACTGCAAACTGATTTGCTCTGCTTCTGCCGAAAAACGATCATGCGACCCAGGTTGAATTGTAGCAAGTAATGAAATGAATTTCACTGGTGGTAGGACCTCTTGGGAGTCTGCACAGGTAGGTACCACCACCCCGCCTATTTCCGCCGTGAAGCAGTAATGCGTTTCGGTTCGAAGGGTGGGGTAGCCGTTGTAACTATACTGAGACCTTAGAACTTATATCTCGAGGTGGTTGGCACATTTACGTTATAGATGTCTATGGGCTCCAGTAACCACTTAACACCAGGGGGGCTGTGAGCTCGTCCACCCATCAAAGCAATAAAAAAAAAAAAAAAACTATTTCACGGTAGGAGGATGGGAGTAGTATTCTGAAGTGCTCGCTCCAGTTCCTTGTCCATACCACGGTGTTTCCCGAGCGCTATGACATGTCCTTCTTCAAACGAGGCTTGCGGAAAGTATTATGCGGTAGGCAGCGGCTTGGCTCTGCTCCTAGCACTGCTGAAGTCCATGGGCGACGGTAACCACTCACCATCAGGTGGGCCGTATGCTCGTCTGCCAACAAGGGCAATAAAAAATAAAGTCGAGTCTGTCTAAATAATGTACTGCGTATATAGTGATGCCGAAACTAAAAGATGTAGCCTTATTATTTGATATAGTTGAAGAACGTCTAATTTTAAAATTAACTCTCACAAACTTTCATCATTATAGAATTATTTAACAATATCATATACCTAGACAGAGTTATCCAACTTACTTCCTAACTAACACGGTATAAAATTTAATTGTTCATTAACACATCACTTATTCTAACAGTGAATTTTAACTCGTTTTATGAAATTATTAAGCAAAATTACAGCTTTTATTGAAACTTTCACGTGTAAGCACGAATATTTTTGGGATAGATAATTTCTTTAATACGCAAACTTTCATTATCTAGGAAAACTCCAAATACACTATGTTCCGCAATATCTTGGGGTGAATTTTTTGTAAGTTTTACGATTTTTACGAAGCAAACTAAAACTTTATTTGTAATTTTAATTTCAGCCTGCTTAGAAATGGAGTACTTTTGAACTAAAATAATTTTGAAAAATAAAAAAACCGCGAAGTGAAACTTCCATTCTACTGAAGATCCAATTTTCAAACATTCTAATTTTCCAAAACATTTATATTGTATAAAGCAGTCGTACTCAAAATCGGCTTAGCCCCGGTGCATAATGACAAAGATAATGATTTCAAGTGGCGGAAGAGACAATTACTACCTCCAGCTGTTTGCAATCACGATGAGATGTCTCCCAGGAAACAACCATTCCGGGAACATTTCGAAATTACATTCCTTCACAATAATATTGCTCTGGATATCTATCTGCATAACTTTTATTTGAAAACAAGAGAAATTCTTATCTTACGTCTTTCGCGTTGACAGTAAGCAGCGAATAAGCTGTGAACTATCAGAAAGTCGTTTTCCTCTTCCAAGGATACACTTTGTACGAAATCATGATAGAAAATTTCAATCCCATTGTTAGAATGGCACGGCATTATAATGAGTTGGCAAGTAACACTAATCTTGATATATTTGAAAATAGTTTTTACAAATATTGTAAATTAGTTAAACATATTCTCAAATAATTCATATTGTGCAGTTAATGATACATTATAGATTAAACTTAATTAGATAGTAACTTACATATGTGTACACATAACTCCATGTGCGTGCGGTTGGGTGTGTGTGTGTGTGAGCGTATGTGTGTATGTATATACATGTATATACATGTATATATACATACAAGTTATTTAGGCATTGTTTCAGTTGTTATAATTTTTATTGCTTAAATGGCGAGCTCACAGCCCATCTGGTGTTTAGTGGTTACTGGAGCCCATAGATATCTACAACGTAAATGTGCCACCCACCTTGAAATATAAGTTCTAAGATCTCAGTATAGTTACTACGTTACTGCCCCACTCTTCAAACCAAAACGCATTACTGCTTCACGACAGAAATAAGGAAAGTGGTGGTACCTACCCGCGCGGACTCACAAGAGGTCCTATCACCAGAAACAAGAGGTCGTATTGTAATTTGTTTTGTGCATCAATAAAGGAAAAAAAAAACTTATCGTTCGCTCTGAATTTCAGTTTGAGTTTCACGACACACCTCGCACATACCTCAAGAGTTATGATGCACAATATTAATTAACGCGCGAGCAGCAGTGTGTCGAGTAATCTGCTTAAAGTAATGTATTCTCGTGAAATAAAGTCGAACTAAGACTCGAAGAAGCAATTTGTATTATTTCGCTTCATGTTCTGCTTAATTATTCGCCACACCTAGATAGGCAGGTGCGACGAATCTGTATTTATTTGCATTAAAAATAAATTTGCCGAGAGACTTGCGTAATTCAGGATTATGGACCGACAGCTGCGTCGGACAAATTCAACTTTTCGGATTATATCTTAATTTCGCCATCAGCTTGATTAATTGACTTTTACACCGATATGTGTAAACATTACCTACATAATATATCGTTTGATATTATTCCAAGTATCGTTGTAAAATATCATTAATAATAACGATTTTCTGCCTGGTTTTCTCGTGATAACAGATATATCTAAATTCATTAATGAAATTTTGATTAATTAATAATAATAAATAAATAAATATTTACTACAATGACGCCACGTTAACTGGTCCCGTGCTAAGTTCGTAAAGAACTTTTGTTACAGGTACCAGATAACGGAAATAAATGTAAGATTTTTATTATACACATACACATATTTAATATACATCCATAACCCTAGAAAATACATTTTATATTTATCATACAAATATCTTCCCATGGCGGGATTCGAACCCCGCGACCCCCTTGTGTAGTGACCATGTCACTTACCACTACACCAGACGGCTGTTGAATCATCTGTTGTAATTGTTTTAACGTATTTTTATTAATTATAAATTATTGAATATTCCCTAATAGTGAAGGTATGTGCGAAATATAAGTACGATACCAAAAGGAAAATCATATCTTAAATTTTCTCAATCTGTGCTATCTCAAAGAACCTGTTAGGAAATAATATAAATCAAATTGTTAATTAAGCGTCAAGAAGAGTGTCAACGGGGATGTTGAATGACTCCCCGTAGGCGCAAAATTTAATTTTAAAGTATATATTACGTTGTGCTATAAATGAGGTTTATATTGTATTTAAAGATAGAAGACGTCAGGTAGAATCGGTAGACGAGAAAGCCGCGAACGAACGGTTAACAATACCTGCCATAAACAAACAAACACTTGATTTATGTGAATGTAAAATGAAGGTCTCCTTGCCAATCCCCATTATAAGTTTTAAATAATTTATGGAACAACAACCAGAAATGAATTATTACTGATTTGTTTTAGTAATAATTTTACTTTTAGCGATTTTGACTTTTTCCTTTAATGTTTTCTTTATGCGTTGCATTATTTTGTTGCGTCTAGGTATATTGAGAAATAATCCATGCTAATATCAATAGTCTCACTATTGTACAAAATATAACTAATACTTTTCACAAACATCAAACTTTCGGTTACGGAAAACCACAATCAATCAAGATCGCTTTTTAGGACGACTCCGGTCTCACGACCTTAACTTTTTGCTACATTTGTCTCTGTTCTGTATCATTTTTTGCCGGGCCACTAACTACGGAACAAAACTAAGCAAGCTTAGCATTCGACTCCACTAAATGCGGTTACCGATAAAGCCCGCGGTTGTGCCCCGCATTCCGCGTCATTTGCTAAGGCCTGACAACTACCCCGATAAACAAATTGCCTGATAATGCCGTCTTGTTTTCGCAAGACGCAAAAAGTATTGACTGAATGAATGAACGCGTAATGATAATCTAAATGGACGAATTATCAGACGACATTTTCTGATTTGTCTCACTGTAATTGCTACATCGTTAGTAATTTAATTAAATATTATAAAAAAATGCAATAGATGTTTTCATAAACTGTTTTTAGATTAAAATAGACCGCTATGCTTAAACAACCCTGTACGACTTATTTTTTATTTCTTCCTATCAATTGTTTAAATATAATAATGATAAGTTAGATTATTATTAAACATTACAATATAATCATAAGTAGCGAAATTTTATAGAAGAAGTAGCTATTCCAGCTTCGCGAGCACGGATAAGAGAACTCACGCGCTCAATCTGAGAGAATTTAAATATCGGCCCTAGCAAGGACGCTATTTTAAGATTCAAATACGTGGTTTTAAAAGTAGCTTAAAAAGAAACATTTTAAAATGTAATATCTCATCTGTCAAAGTTTGACATGTTTTGGTTGAAGGATTTGTTGAAGTGAAACTTCTAATGTGATTTCCAACAAAGTTGCTTTTTTTCCCTACCTGTGCTGATAGCCTTGAGAGGCTATTTCAGCTTCTCCTTGACGTGTAGGTGAGCTCACGGGGCTCAAACCGAGAGTGTTGCTAGCACTGGCCCCAGCAAAAGCAGTGCTTTGCAGAATCTACCACCGGATCGGAAACGCGACCACCAGTAATCTCTTAAATATATAAAAAACCGAGTGTGCTTGTTAAATCGCCTTGAAATATGTTTCGTATCTAATGAGTTTACAAATAAAAATAAAACCATTATTGGTACAGAACAAAGTTATTTAATACGTAAGAAGCTAGACCAATTGTTTCAATAATGTTATATCAATAATAATATTATTTATTAGTTTTTGTGGAACTTTCTTTCACTAATTCAATAACTTCATCGTAACGGCCAAACTCTATTTAACTCGCTCCCTTAATATCCATTTACTTTTTCTTTGGGACTAAAAGGGTTTTAGGTAAAGCATTTTACGCTTCTTCAAATACGTTAAGTTGGGTGAAAGTGCGTGAGAAAGAAACAAGGTGCACGCGACCATGCCTCAGTGGATAATACACATAATGACCCATAACATTTTATTTCCTTTTCTTTAATATCCGGATTTAACTACAGCTCTCCACATTTATGTTGGCGACAGACATCGAAACTGGTACACGGCATCCGGAATTTAAGGTGCCATTCAAAATACAATACTTTTAATGTCCACGGTATTAAAATCCGGTTTATATCTCTAATTATAGCCAAATATCGAACATTGAAACTTCCTGAATTCCGAACAGCGACCGAAAATACGAGAATAGAAAAGCTAACAACAAAAATAGGAGTGTATTTTTTGCAGCTGCTTTTTGACCAGGTGAAGGAGGGAGGCGGTATATTTATAGTCCTAGAATAAGGTATCGCACAGACAATTTGAGGGCAGCAATTGCGGGCTTTATCTAAAGAGGTCCTTGTAAATTGGTTCAGCTCTTTCGCTTTTATTTTTCGCTTACCTTTGTATACATTTTCGCCGACCCATTGCTTTGAATTAATTTCACGCCAGGGCGGTCGTTTGTATTTCTTTTGTTTCGAAGGTGGTGCCGCTTTTGGTTCTGGTAAAAGATATATTTGAGCCGTTAGCTCATTGCGACAACTTTGAGTCCCGCTATTAATTCACTTGCCTCAATAGACGAGGCCGCGGTGCGTATTTTAGATATAATCAACTTTGACACCGTGATTAACGTCAACTTCCGCGCCCGATAGATCGTCAATGAAAACGCTGACATTTTAAATTAACTGAAAAGCCTTGAAGGAACGCTTTTCAGTTAATTAAGTTTAAGTTAATTCAGTAATTGAATTTTTATCTTAAACTAGCTGACCCGGCAGACGTAGTGCCTCAATCGATAAATAAAAGACCTAAACTTTTGTATAAAATAAACTCAAATCATAAATATGAATATGAATATTTATTTTGAATATTTACTAACAATCACGCCACGTTAACTGGTCCCGTGCTAAGTTCGTAAAGAACTTGTGTTACAAGTACCAGATAACGGAAATAAATATAATATTTTTATTATAAACATACATATATTTAATAAACATCCATAACCCTGGCAAAGACATTTATATTTATCATACAAATATCTTCCCTTGGCGGGAATCGAACCCGCGACCCCCTTGTGTAGTGACCATGTCACTTACCACTACACCAGATGGCCGTTAATATCATACACATCAAAGAAAAAACAAAATTGTTATTTTTATTTAACTCCGAGCATTTTCATATTTATCTACCTTTTAAACCTTCTCTGGCCCCTCCAATCCCTACAATCCCGCTTTTGCAGGTTAGCTGTCGGGGCTCCGTGGTTCGTGAGGAACGTTGACCTACACGACGACCTGGGCCTCGAATCAATTCGGAAATACATGAAGTCAGCGTCGGAACGATACTTCGATAAGGCTATGCGTCATGATAATCGCCTTATCGTTGCCGCCGCTGACTACTCCCCGAATCCTGATCATGCAGGAGCCAGTCACCGTCGACGCCCTAGACACGTCCTTACGGATCCATCAGATCCAATAACCTTTGCATTAGATGCCTTCAGCTCTAATACTAGGGGCAGGCTTAGGGACCCCGGTAACCGTACTCGTCGAACTCGACAAANTAAAAAAAAAAAAAAAAAAAAAAAAAAAAAAAAAAAAAAAAAAAAAAAAAAAAAAAAAACCTTCTCTGGACTTCCACAAATAATTCAAGACCAAAATTAGCCAAATCGATCCAGCCGTTCTCGAGTTTTAGCGAAACTAACGAACAGCAATTCATTTTTATATACAATATATAGATATTAACAACGATTTCGAGTTTATATTATAAGTACGGAGATGAAAAACGGATTCGAACATGTCCTAATTGCTCGTAAATTATAACGCGCAAGGTGCGTTCATCTAGATCGTGGCTGACTTATGAAGCAAAGTTGCTCAGGCACTGCGGCATTGCCTTTGACACCTGGCAGTAATTAAGCTTAAATTTATTACTTTTACTTCTGCGCTCCACACATTCCCATAAACATTAAGTATAATTCATATTAGATTTTAGTCAATCGATAAACGAATACAACTCTTAAAATCATCAATCATATGAAACGTACGCGAATTTGTTATTTAATAAAATTTTGTATGTATTCACAATATAAACAATGAATTTTACTAACAAAACAATTTCAGAGACTCCCACATCAAAGCATTGGGTGCTCGCCGAACACAATTGTTTTAAAACTATTGACACCGCTGTAGAATTTATTATTTATTTTGTGCTAATGAAAAGCTACCTAAAAATATCGCGACCGAAATGTAAGAGAAAAGTAACTCCATTACGTTAATGGAAAACAGTGAGCTCTCACACCCGCCGCTGGATTTTTTTTTTGCTTTTGACCGATGCCGCAGTGCAGCTACAGGAATACATGTATCAAAGTTCTCTTTCATTTGGATACGCGTGGACTCCGTTGGCTGCAGCTCAGGGAATATCGGCTTTCACTAACATTGCACTCGTCTGCGAAATGTGAATCGGTAATGTGTGTTCAACTCATTTGTTTCTGCTAATTGTTAATCACGCTATTAATTAGCTTGTAGAAAATAAATCATATTTAACTTGCTCAGTTTAAAATCGAGTTAATGTGGCCTAAGGGATAAGAGGCCCGATGTACTCGTGTCAAGCGATACTACTATGCCAGTGCTCAAATTTTTTTTTTATTGCCCTTGTCGGCAGACAAGCGCACGGCCCACCTGATGGTGAGTGGTTACCGTCGCCCATGGACTTCAGCAATGCCAGGAGCAAAGCCAAGCCGCTGCCTACCGCAAATCCGGCGGGCGTGTAACATTTTTCGAAAGAAATACGTACTGTCTCGATGAAATAATAGCATCGTTTTGATAAAATTCAAAAAACGCAAAGTTTGATATTGCGTAATTAGTGGCGGTAAGGCGAACTGTAAATCCGCATCGACAGATGACAGTGACACGACACTGCTTATTTTTAGCGGGAAGCAATTATGCCTTCCAGCTTAAATTAATAGAACATCCGTTGCACTATGTAATCGTACTGTTGAGACTATTTTATAAATTAAAGTCTATTCACCATATCATACGTATATAATTTCAATTTAAACACTAACACATCAATAAATATTTATTATTAGATTAAAACGTCCGGAGATAGGTAGAAATTGAGAATCAAAACTACTAGTACAAATAATATAAAAATATTGAAAATAAATAGGCAGAACGTTGAATAAAAATTGCGAGACAGTGAATTCAACGTCAGATTTCAAATCCTTCTGCTGGCACAAAACATTCTTTATAAAACCTGCGCTATGACCGACGCTGTCTCATTGGCTCAACATAACAATAAAAGTCTGATCTAAGTGGTCAAACGTGATGCATTTTGTAAAATAGTTTTGCATCTTGCTTTTCTCGTTACATAAAAATGACATACTGAAAATACATTATAAAACTGTAAAATTATAATTAAAATATACTGCATCACAATTGAAACACGAAACTCATGTCTAAAGGATTGCAGCATTCACCTTCTGATGTGTATGGCTTCCAGTAGTAAGCCCTTACAATCAGGTGGATCGTGAGCTCGATCACCTATCGATTCGGTATTAAAAAAAGACGTGTGACACTCGGAGACTGCCGCGGTAAAGCTATTGCATACCATTTTTTATCAACTTATGCAATTATAAATCGACAATAATAATTTAATATTAAAACAACAATAAAATAAGATCCGAGAAACTCAGTGGGCTAACTTTCAATGAATCCGCTACATTGTGAGTATTCCATTTTGACCGCGCACTCACTAGAGGGCGTTACATGAGATAGAGACACGCCTTTGGATGCTAGTTCTAACTCTCATTCGCCCAGAATCAACGGTTTAGCTAGTTTATTTTTAATGCCACTCCAATCACTGAATGAGTAGTAGGAGTAGTAATAAAATTCTTCGACTAAGCGATAGAAAATGGCACGCCCAACACATTGTAATGTGATATAATTTTCTATTTTACATTTGCGTTTGTCGCCGATAGATGGCGCTTGACACAAAAGCTGAATAGCGCTATCGTTGTATTACCCACGAAATTATATCACATATTTTGATAGTACATAAAACGGTGTTTAGACTTCTAGCTTTAAACACTGCACAAGCGCAACGTGTGAATGTGTTGAACGCGAGCTACATAGTAGGCGTAGTGAGGAGTGGAAGGTTTTTTTCGTTACGGAATTTCATGATTCCGCTCTCTGATAAAATCTATGCAATAGCTTAAAAACCCCACGTTTTAGATTTTTTTTAAATTGAGTAAAAGCAATGATCAATCAAATAAAAGAGTTTTTTCAATAGATGCAACTCGATTACACGCATGCGGCCATTTGATGAAGATGAATGTTGCTTATTAAGTAAAATCCACGTAAAATCTGAGAATAATTTCATTAAAAACAAATACCTTATTCCCATTACAATCTCATTGAACATTTGCCTTATTAATTTAATAGCAATTAGAACACAGTTAATTGCAATTTATCTCGACATTGGCCTGTGATTATTAAGTTAAGCATCGATTCCCAATTTAAACACGAAGATTGAATAGTCATTGTTTTAAAACTGACTCGAAAAAATGTATATAGTAAGAGGCAGTACATTTATGCTTGAAATAATGTTATACTACAATTTCTTTTATTTGACTTATTACGAGTATACTGAGACCTTAGAACTCATATCTCAAGGTGGGTGCCGGCATTTACGTTGTAGATGTATATGAGCTCCGGTAACCACTTAAGACCAGGTGGGCTGTGAGCTCGTCCGCCCATCTATGCAATTTTTTTTTATTATTAAATACATAGACACTCGTTTATCGCTATTTCTATTAGTAAAAACCGTGCCAAAATCGGCTGCGTATCTTTTTTTTTTAAAAGAAGTAAGCGGATAATTACAGACAGAGGCAGGTCGACCTCCTGGCTGAACATTTTCTCGCCCACCTTTCCTGGTGAAATTGGAAAGGCCTCAGGGCCACCAGCAATCACTCATTAAAAAAAAAACGTGATTTTATTCTACACTATGTAGATATTATCGTTGTAACAACAAATGCGCAACATAAGATTCTAGCTCTTTACCTTTAAATTTTAATTCTAAAATGACAATGAACATTATGTATATTAACGACAGAACGGCTTATTATCTATCTCAATTACGTACATAATAACAATAAAATTCTAAAAACATCACAAAAATATTTCCTTTCAAAATTTAAGATGTTAATCAAGTTTTAATGAAGTATGCACACATCAGCCCATAGACGGAACGGGGTGCTAATAGGGCGGTTTCTCCGAACAGTGGCCGACCCGAGATTTACGAGTACATTTTACGGGGCAATTTGCATAGTAGTAAATAACAGTTGTGCCGGTGCTATAACGTTTATTTAGACGTTATAAACTGATTACGCACTCGATAATGCTACTGAAATATAAATGTGTACTTATACCGTCCAAATGTTACCATATAACGTTACAATTATGAACGTTTTGATTGTGTTCTATATCAATGTTGGTACGCCTAAGCCCACCCCACCTAAGCACTAAAAAATAAAAATAAACTTCAGAGGTGTCAAGGGACACCAGGATGGAACGAAGTTCCTTTCGATTAATTAGTGAAGGAATTATAATTTTTTTTTTAAGTTATAATAATAAATTACGGCAATATGAAGAAAAAAAAAACAATACTATGAACTAAATTACTATTGTTGATTATATTATATTATATTATATTACTATTATCTCGAGAAACTGTACTCATTACGCGGACCAATCGGATACGAGCAATGTCACGCGATAAGCGCCTACACGTTGATTGGTCAGAATGACAGATCTAAAAAGTGTCGTGACATCTTTTCGTAAGAATTTTTTCCGTCTAGCCCCCTTTCACAACGCACGATAAGGAACTTCGTTCCAAAACTAACTTTCTAAATTAACGTTTATTGGAATTCATAAATATATTTTTTTTGCTTATATGTGTATACGAGCTCACAGCCCACCTGGCGTTAAGTGGTTACTGGAGCCTATAGACATCTACAACGTAAATGCGCTACCCACCTTGAGATATAAGTTCTGAGATCTCAGTATAGTTACAACGGCTGCCCTACTTTTCAGACCGAAACGCATTACTACTTCACGGCAGAAATAGGTAAGGCGGTGGTACCTACCCGCGTGGACTCACAAGAGGTCCTACCACCAATAGAAAAATAAATAAAATAAATATTATTTTTTTAACTCATTACAACACTGGCAAATGCTAAAGTGAATTTTATAACGCGACATGTTTCTTTAGGCAAATTGTACCGATGGTATCCATCCAGACAACGCCCCCTCCCTATGACTAAAGGAACACTTAAGTTTCTCTGAACGTTAATTAATTATTATTTGTGATGTTATTAAGCTTGGAAAGAAAAATTGCTATATTTAAACTTGAGAATTGAAACGCAAACGAATGTCTACCATTACTGTCTGTACTACTGTATTAGTCCGCAAGCGTAGGTAACACCATCCTTTTTTTTTTTTTTCGGGTAGAGGGCCGAACCTCCTACGAGGTCCCCGCGCAAAAGGGGCGCGCGGGGTATGTGAGACTCAACGATCTGCATGGAGGTAACACCATCCTGCCTATTTCTACTTTACAGTTTTTTTTTACTGCTGCGGTAGACATGCAAGCAAGGCCCACCTAGTGACGAGTGGTCACCGGTCAGCAAGGCTAGAGGCCTATCGAGCCGTTGCTTACTACTAAAAGACACAATAATTTTTCATTTAATTGAGAGTGAATTATGAAAATTTGGCGTAAATCAAGCCGTTAAGCATTCATTTGTTTACGTAGCCGGCTGTTTGCTTTTAACTTCGACAGTAAAACTGCAGTATTCGGTACACATATTTACATTCACTGCGATTGAAAATTAAAATTTACCACCACCTGATTAATTGGTTCTACATTGATTATTCCGTGCAAGTTGCGTGATCGGAAGCGAATTACATGATTTGCTCTATCGAACCTTTGAATTTAAATGACTTTCAATTAATAAATATTTATTTATAAGTAATTATTCATAAATCAATTCGAGGTTGTAAAAATAGATCACATGCGCCTTCACACACAAGCTAAGCCCAGCTGTGGGAATTATAAGTTGACACTATAATCATCAATGCTTGTACAAATCGTTATTATTAACTAGACTTGTAATAAATTTTTTAATATCCAAATAAATTTATTTTGGCTATTTGATTGAAATTTCGACCTCATGGCTTGGCGATTACCTTTACATGTATCTAGGCTATGCCTGTCATTCAAACACAGGAGGGTCAGTAGATTTGACAGTTATTAGAGTGATCATTATTGAATGATGGTTATTAGAGTGACTAGTGTGACAATCTACCACAATGAAAAATAAAAATGGTATCACCACAAAAGCCGTCGGCGAGCTTGAGAGTATAGAACTCGCCAGGGCTAAAAAATACAATAAAATAACGTCACCGTCAAATCAAAACCCGTTTTGTACATACTCATCGTTAAAATCGATATCTTTCTCCGAAACAATAATGAAGAGAACGTTAGCACAGAATAATATGCTATGTGGGTCGGAGCGTAGGTGTCTACAGACACGGAGTTCTAACAAATCTGTAATAAAGAGCTTTGCCGAATTCATCAGTCAATTTCTTATGAAAATATTTAATTTTATTTGCGTTGTCTACGTCTTTTGTCTTAATACAGCAGCCGTTGTAACTGATATGTGGTGATAAAGGACTTTTAGTGTGATGGGGACCTGTCCGTCTCGGTAAATAACTGTCATATTATAAGTCCGCACGGATAGGTGTGGACGAGCTCACGGCCCACCTGGTTTTAAAAGTGATTAGCGGAGCCCATAGACATCTACAATGTAAATGCTTACCTACCCTGAGATATGAGCTCTAAGGTCTTATTTTTTAAATTACATATGCTGCCCCACCCTTCAAACCGAAACACATTACTGCCTCGCGGCAGAAATAGGCATGGTTGTGGTACACCAAATAATAATTTTGCGGGTTTGATTTTTATTATACAACGTTATTCCTTCACCATGAAAGTCAATCGTGAATATTTGTTAAGAACTTATTTCATTAGAAAAATTGGTATTTGCCTGCGGGATTCGAGCACCGTTGCATCGCTGGATACGAATGCACCGTACGTCTTATCCTTTAGGCCAAGACGACTTAGGTACCACCACCCTACCTATTTCTGCCGGTAAGCGGTCATGCGTTCCGGCTTAGGGTGTATTTAGGTACAATTTCGCCTTAGACCTCATAGCTTAAAATTGGTAGTAGCATACACGTTCTCAATGTGCACCACTATACCCACCAGTAACATCTTACATCGAGTATCATATAATAAAAAACTGGGCATTTTACTGATCTCCACCCGTGCGGATTCAAAAGAAACTCTTTCTATTGTCTCTTAATTTAAAACACAATGCCCGAGAATAAAATATCTGCCACACTTTTTCTAAAATACCAATACCATAATGAAAAGATTTTGCATTCAATATTACGACACTGGCTTTAAGCTTCAATGTTCTGCAAAATATTGGGAGGGGAAGAAGCAAAGGAATAAAAAATCACACACAAATCGACTTACACGTACATGTAAAGATACTTACTATAATAATATGTGCTCTGGTCGAAGGACATGTACATATTTACATACATATTTATCTAATACGGCACTAAAATAAGCATGGAAGTTCATTTTTTTTTTTATTTATTAATAAAAAATTTTTTTTTTATAACTATTAATTTTTTTTTTTAATATATTTTATGTTGCGTACAAAATTAATTAATTAAACATACAATTTATATTTTTTTCAATTCCAAAATAGTAGGTAACTATCATAAAGCTGTGTGATTCCAAAAGCTTGAAAAAGTATAAATAGATGTTATATTATTTGACAGATTTAATTTTGATTTATTAAAATCCGTCCAAGCAAGCAAATATTTATAAAATAAACATCTTGATGCTTTTGATCTTGTTGTTTTATTATTTTTGAAGTGAAACTTCCTTATCGGCGTTGGAAAAAAATTTACCGTCACATTTTTCGGTTACGCGTCACATTTTTCCGTTACGCGCCATCTTTTTTGTATTCATGTCTATGATAATAAAATCCTTTTGTTTAAACTTTATCTAATTTAACTTTTTTGTATTCATGTCTATGATAATAAAATCCTTTTGTTTAAACTTTATCTAATTTAACTTTATTTAACCAATTTCTAGAAAGTTGCATGTAGATCATTTTTCGAAAAATAAGGCCATAAAGAAGTTTCACTTCTTACGTGTGTACACTAGTACACGCACACATTTTTTTTTTGTGTCAGTGTTTACCGCCTGCCTTTGTTATCGGAAACGTCTCAAATGGGATTTTACATCAAAGTAATCTGCAAAAAGTTCAGGCGCTTCCAGAATTTAATATGATTACTTAAATACTTTATACCAATGATTTACCTCCCACACCTCTTTGTTTTAAGCAGGTTCACATTTTGCTCCATTGTACAGTGTCAAACGCTTCTAAAAGTCCACAAAAGTAAGATACATTTCAGTCTGCCATTCAAGACTTTGTTGTAGACATACTCAGAACTACTTTTGCGGCTTAATATCGTATTATGTATTGTTTTTTTTATTGCTTAAAGGGTTGGACGAGCTCACAGACCACCTGATGTTAAGTGGTCACTGGGCCCATAGACATCTACAACGTAAATGCGCCACCCACCTTGAGATATAAGTTCTAAGGTCTCAGTATAGCCACAGCGGCCACCCCACCCTTCAAACCGAAACGCATTACTGCTTCCGGCAGAAATAGCCTGGGTGGTGGTACCTACCCGTGCGGACTCACAAGAGGTCCTACCACCAATAAAACTACGACCAGTAAAATTAGCATTACATGTATTATATCCAACCTTTCGAATACCGTCGTCTGTATAAAACGCGTGATTCAACCTTAAATTTATTGTCACCATGTTTATTCCTTGTGAGTCGACTTTGTGGAGAGCCCGTTCGGGTTTTTTACCTTGACTTGCTTCAACGAAACCAGTAAAGCGTTTCGGCTTGAAGAAATTGTAACCTAATAAACCGAGAGTTAATTAACCCGTTGAAGATATTATGTACAAATTAATAATTGTGTAAACAAGATAAATTACAAATGTAAATAATATTTACTTAGTACATCATTTTTTTTTTTATGTAATTTTAAGTATTAAGGAAATAACGTAATTTTGTCGAATAACTAAATAATTAACGAGTTATTGCAAATCAACAAGAATCACAACTAATTAGGTGCCCTTTAGTAAGACTTTTTTAACATCTTCTCGTCTCTGGACGGGATCTTTGAAATAATTCTCAATCTCTAGTATAGTTTTATCTTTAGTTTCCGGTAAATATTTGTAAACGATTACCGTGAAAATAGATGCGGACATCCCGTAAAACAAAAAAGCACCGGGTAAGCTCAGTGTACGAAATATAAATGGAGAAATTTTTAAAACGGTCGCCATTAAAAATTCAGAGAACAATGTCAATAAAAGTAAGCACGGCGTTTGGTACCTCCCACATATTAATTCCCCGAATATAGTGGACGGCATTATCATGGGACCGAGACTTATTGACACGGAAAACAATGTCAGAAACAATATTGACAAATATCTATTCTCTGAAATAACCGAATACTTAATAAGATATAAATATACAGATATGACATAAAGAAAGAAAATTCCCGAAGTGGCCGAACTTAACAACAATGTACGCCTTTTCAAAATCTTTGATAAAATACAACCGAGCAGCATACCTACTATTGTAATGATGTCCATAATCAGCATGCCATAACTTGACGTCATGTTACTGCCAGTTATTTGATTGATTAAATCCATCGCATACATAGTGCATACTAATTTTCCAGAAAAATGGTACATTGACATTACTACAACAGAAATAAGCATTGGCATATAAAACGCTTTTGTGCTTATAGTTTCATAAATAAACTTCACCCTATTCCCTGCAACATTTCGTTTGTTCTCCTCACACATCTTAATATACTGTTTCTGGGAATCAATCAATGTCTCGAGTTCACATTGGGAATCTTTATCGTACCCTTTCAGCCAGTGGTGTGAAGCGGCACATTCTTCGAACCGGCCCTTCATCGCCAACCAGTAAGGCGATTCAGGCCAAAATACGACGGTCAAAGGGTACAAAGAACAAATAAAGGCGATGTACCCGATGTTTTTCCACTGCAAAAAAACTCCCGTCGCATTAGCTACCCATATACCCAAAAAGAAAATTGTAGATTCAAATATCATGAACATCCCTCGATATTTCGGAGAGGAGTATTCCGTTATAATGACAATCAATAAAGTCATGTTGCTGGCTAGAAGCATGCCTTGCATAATCGCACTGATTAATAAATGCGTTGTATTGGTACTGAAGTAAAATAACACAAAGGATATCAAAGTAACGAGACAAATTATTAGAAAAGGTATTTTTCTTCCAACATATCTTGTCAAGAGAGGTATCAGGAATACCCATGGCAGCGCGCCGTACCCGTGGACGGATGCTGAAAAATAAAAATAAATATTGTTTACCAAACAATTCGATTAAAACATTACGGTATGTACGTCTCTGTCTTTTATATTTTCAGACTTCATTCACATTAATGAACATTGACGAAATTAAGGCATTCTCTATCATATTAACTGGAACCGCTGCGTTCATCGACAGTGCGTTTCCAGAGGTCTTTTTTGCCACGTACCATCCGACTATGGAACGAGCTCCCCTCCACGGTGTTTCCCGAGCGCTATGACATGTCCTTCTTCAAACGAGGCTTGTGGAGAGTATTAAGTGGTAGGCAATGGCTTGGCTCTACTTCTGGCATTCCTGAAGTCCATGAGCGACGGTAACCACTCACCATCAGGTCGGCCGTATGCTCGTCTACCTACAAGGGCAATAAAAAAAATAAAAAAGTGTGTGTGTCCGCTCCGACGCACGACTGGAGTTTACTGGATATAAAAAATTAAACGAAACAATACGAGAAATAGTTCTATATTACGACAACACGATACACTACAGATTATTAACAAATTAACGAGACACAAAACAAACGACTAACAAATATATGAAAATACAATAATGAGAGAAACGCGCGATCAGTACGAGGCTTTGTGGCGGACTGCCGGCGCAGCAGCCCGGCGTCACCTGCGATAACGCATTTCGTGTGACATGCGCAATCAGGCGCATAACGCATTTCGTGTGACATGCTAGTACGATTTTGGTCCCCATAATTTTCATACCCCGGGCCTATATATGTAAATCGATTCTAAAGGAGTAAACTCCAAAAAATACCTTGGCTTAAAGGACTTTGTTTCCAATCTAGTAAAATTTATTAAAAAAATTAAATGTATTATACCTAAATAAATATTTTCTATACTTATATATTAATTTTGAGACGATTCTATAAACATACCTAAAATCATTTGCCAACTCTCAAGTTGAACACAAGTCCATTACTGAATGTTCTGATTTCAAGAAAGCATTCCAGATAAAAAAAGTCTGTACGAGAAATACAAGGAATGGACAAACTGTAAGAGTACTATACTAGAACTACACATCAGAGACAATGAAAACATAATTGATAGGAGTGCCGAAAGTAGGTAAAAGTTTGGTAAAAAGCAGGGGACTGGTAAAAAGTAAGGGATTGTAAAATTTTAATTATGATACTCCTTAATCGATAGAAATTTAAACAGATTGCAAAATAAACGGAATGTATGTAGTGTCCAAGCTGCACAACATACAATTGATTCTAACAAAAATGGCAATAATGGCACTTCTATCGATGGTCTGTGGCTAATAATATATTCTAAGTCGTTACTTATTTTATCTATAATTACAGGTTATAGTCTTCACACTCACTTGTACATAGAGCTAAAAGTAATCCGTATGCAAATGATATGCCTTTTGAAGTTTATTTGTTATGAGAGAGAGAGAGAGAGAGAGAGAGAGAGAGAGAGAGAGAATACACTTTATTGCACACCAACACAATTTACATTCAAAAAAACATTCAAAAAGCACATATGTACAATAGGCGGTCTTATCGCTAAAAGCGATCTCTTCCAGACAACCGTTTAATTTACAGAAATTCTGTAAAATATAAAAATATAGCAGGTATGTTGCGGTGTACCATAGACAATACATTATTATAGAAAATATATACATATAATAAACAGATATATACCGTTTACATAATATAATATATACCAATATACATACTTACATACAATACATACTAAAATACTTACACACACATAATAAGTCAACAGTATGGGAATGATAAATGATAATGATGCAACAAACAGCACTAAGCAGATAAGTAGTGTTCCTTCACCATTCTTTTAAAACAGTTTAAAGTTGGAGCACTTCTCACTGCATCCGGCAGAGCATTCCACAATCGAACCGCCTGGACGGTGAATGAATTGTCAAAGAATGATGATGAATGCACCGGCATTTTCAGTCTCAGGTTATCCGATGATCTCAGAGAAAAATTATGCGTATCACCTAGGAACTCGAGAGACTTAANAAGTAGTGTTCCTTCACCATTCTTTTAAAACAGTTTAAAGTTGGAGCACTTCTCACTGCATCCGGCAGAGCATTCCACAATCGAACCGCCTGGACGGTGAATGAATTGTCAAAGAATGATGATGAATGCACCGGCATTTTCAGTCTCAGGTTATCCGATGATCTCAGAGAAAAATTATGCGTATCACCTAGGAACTCGAGAGACTTAAAAATACAATTTAAAATTAAATAAAGGAGGTAAAATGCATATAATATGTTTTATTTTATTTTCTCATTTGATACTTCCTCTAACTCGTAGTCTAATCTGCCAATCCAACGCTTTCACTTACATTCAAGAATATTATAGATCCAACTTGCAGTTGATATTATACATACCTGCCTATCTCTGCCGTGAAGCAGTAATGCGTTTCGCTTGGAAGGGTAGAGCAACCATTGTAACTATGCTGAGACCTTGGAACTCATATCTCAAGATAGGTGGCGGCATTTACGTTGTAGATTTCTATGGGCTCCGGTAACCACTTAACAGCAGGTGGGCTGTGCGCTCGTCCACCTATTTAAGCAACAAAAAATAAATAAATAAAAACAAAGAAGGAGCAATAGAAGAACTAACTTAGCCATGAAGCCATGCTCTCCGTGACTGCATCTGTTGAGTTAGCTTCTCTTCTGATCTGTGGGATCATTACAGTTGGCGCTCCGAAGCCCAAACCAAGAACAAAATAAATCGACCAAACACCGCTTGATACAAACATCTGAAAGAAAAACAAAACCGGCTATACTATATGTATACGTATATACCATAATATCTATACATAGGTATATGTGTATTTATGCTTGATACATCTACAAAATCTGAATATGTTAGAGGAAGCCTGAAAGTGGCACCTGTGACAGAGAAGTTGGGAAGTGCGCGTTTGGGATGGTATGGACATGTGATGAGACGAAATGAAAATGAGGTTAGTAAGAGAGTGTTCATTATGAATGTGGAAGGATATAGAGGAAGAGATAGGCCTAAGAAGAAATTGATGGATTGCGTGAAAGACGATATGTGTAAGATGGGAGTGAGCGAAGAAATGGTATATGATAGAGGAAGTATGGAAGGGAAAACATGTTCCGCTGACCCCAGGTGACTGGGAGAAGGGCAGGAGTACATCTACAAAAATAAATACTAATTTTATTGCTGATCAGGTCGCGCAATTCATTTGCATAATTACTTATGTGAATTAGAGCTTATTTTAAACTCGCACGGGCGTACGTATTAGTAACTTATATTATTTTTTGCTAAAAATTTAATCAATGTCATAGTTAAGAAGTAACTGTCAAATAACAAAAATGTTTGGACATAATGTTATATAAAGTCGGCTGCATTGGATGCAATCGAGTAAGAGGTAAGGCAGTAAGTAGTATTCTTGCGTTATTAAAATAATACTCAGTCGTGATTTTTCATTTCATTTGATTTTTTTTTCCATATAATAGTTAATTATTTCCAACCACCGCTTACTATTATTGCGTAGAAACAAATAAACAATAACAGGAGATATCCTTACGAAACTTATAAAATTACGTACTTGTCTCCAAAGATATATCCGTTTTGTTTCAACGTTGTCCAATTCGGTTTCCTCTGTTTCATTAACCGGATTGCTTACCACGTCGTAAACACAAGAATCCATCATAGATAGAATGCTTAGCTATATTTTCTTTACACAAAGTATGGATTATCTAAGCCCAGAAATTGTAAAATTAAGATTTATAAACACAAAGAAATAAAAAATAGCAAATGATCATTGTCACGCATCGTTAATGCCAGGGGTACTACAACTCGCTCCTACTTCTCACTGAAGCTATTAGAGTAGAGATAAACGTTGTTCTGGTAACAAGTAATGCAATGGTAAAAAGCAATAGAGAACCATTTCTAGCAGTATCCTAGAGACTTAAAAAAATTAAAGGGAATTCAACCATTTTTAAGAGAATCGATTTATCAAAACTATTGAACTTTTCGAAATAAAAAAATATCTAATATTCAAACGGACGAAATGGATATTTTGATAATCCCCTAGATTTCTTCCGTCTAACCAAACAATCTTGACACTTACGAAATAGCACTATCATGCACAAATTAATCCTTCTCAGAATTTGAACTGCTTTTATACAATTAATTTTCATTGCTTAACGTATTTTACAATTTAAATACAACCAACGATATTAACAAGTGTAATGATCAACTCATGTTACCCTTTTCCGTTATTTAATCTACACGTATAATTTTATACTATTAGTGGTTTGATATTTTATTCATGTTCTGTTAATATTCCAGTTTATGTATGTAAATAAATTAGAGCGCTTATGTCTCATAGTTTATGTGTGTCTTCTACGAAATATGGAAAGTTTCAGATCATTTACCATCCAACCGCCAACCGCCGATTTGACTTGGTCGGACCATCGCTAATTTCCTTCTAGGCGACGCTCCTACTTTTACCGGAATGATAAGACGCTCTGTGGAGTCATTTTCTCGTTGAGAGGCATGTCCAAAAAATAATATTATTTGCTCATATACGAGTGCCGAAAGGTGCTGCTTAATGCCGTTAAAGACACTATAAGCTCAATGTAATCGATGACAAATATTGACATGAATTAGCTGGGCCTGAGGTTGAGAAGCTTCTTACAACATTAAAATCACGAAATTGATTTTTTTTGAAGCTTAATCCTAATTATATGAAAGGTAAAAATCAGACAATCGACACAGTTATAAGTTTTCTCACTATACAGTGGGAGAGATAGAGATACTATCATCGAGTATCTAACCACAAATTTCCCAGCTCTTTTTCATTCTTTCTTTTTCTTTGTGACATAACGACAAGAATACCGGTGTACTTGTTTTAATCTATGCGACTGTGCCAAGGCTCGAATCTCGCGGGTAGGTACAATTTTTTCTAATGAAATTCGCACAGAGTATCTGGTTCTGATTGACGGAATAACATGTTTCAATAAAAATCATACCCACAAAATTTATAAATTTACATAGCTAATACTTGGTGACGTTATATTTATAATGAACCCGCACGTGTACATACCTAGTCAGGTCATAAATTCTGTCACATGTTTAATGTAAAATAATTGAAACAAGTTTATTCATTATGTAACCATTCATATACCAAAATGAACTTAACAAAACATAGATTCTTATGACACTAAAGTTTATTCAAAATGACCTCCATGATTTTGAATACAGGCCTTCAATCTGCGTGGCCAGTCGTCTATCGCAGCACGAACGAGGTCCATGTCAATATCGGCGGCTGCCTTAATCAAGGATGCATTGAGTGACTCCAAATTGGGATGAGGCTTTGAGCACGCCTTTTCCTCCAAGTGTTG
Source organism: Bombyx mandarina (assembly GCF_003987935.1). The sequence continues at coordinate 3,351,102 of NW_021011498.1, read as the reverse complement.
CCATATCTTGTAATCTAACGGATTCAAATCTGGACTGGAGGAGGGCCAGTCTTTGTGCCGGATGAAGTCGATTTCACGCGCCGCCAGCCAGTCTTGTGTGCTCTTCGCTCTATGAGCTGGCGCCGAATCTTGTTGGAATACCCAGTGCCTGTTATTGAACATGGTATGAGAAACAGGTTCCACAAGGTTCGTCAGGACTGTATTTTGATACACAACTGCATTCGTTTTTACACCTTTCTCACAAAAATGTACCTCTGTTAAGCCCCAATAAGAAACTCCCAACCATACCATGAGCGAGGATGGAAAATGACCTCGTTGGACACGCGGAATACGGTTGCTCGCTTCTTCACTACTGTGTGCGTACACCTTATCATTTTGTTTGTTGTAGCTCTCTTCTACGGTAAAAATTTTTTCATCCGAAAAAAGAATTTCCCGATATTTTTTTCCCGCGTACCGCTTCAACAAAGCGCGGCATCTCTTCAGTCTCAGGTCCATTAGACGAGCATTCAAACGATGTCCTGTTTTTCTTCGATATGCCCGAAGCCCTAAGTCTTCATTTAACACCCTTTTCACCGTGGTTCTGCTTAACCCCATCTGAAGGGCCAACAGTTTCTGCTTACGTTTGGGATTTCTTTGAATTCGCGCCTTCACAGCTTTTATCACTGCTGGAGTCCTAACAGACCGAGGGCGACCACTTCTTGACCTGTCATCTACACTAGAGTCTTCATTGTATCGTTTGATGGTACGATAAACGAATCTTTTGATTATATTCAAATTTTTCAGTATGTTAAAAATTTGAATTGGCGCGTGACCGCAACGTTGCAACGCAATAACTGCAACACGGTCTTCTTTAAGTGTCCACTCCATATTTAAAAATGAATAAAATTCTAAAAGTATACATTTTTATTTTCACGAACAATTCGAAATTCGAATTCAATAAACTTTTTTGTGGCCAGCATTCTAAAAGAAAAGTTTTTACTGTGTGACAATACTTATGACCTGACTAGTTACAATTACTCTGCCTATTTCTACCGCAAATTATCTGATTTAGAGGCTGGGCATTTAGAGGCTAGGTGGCGATATTCACAGTGTGATATCGGATGGCTCTGGTATCCAAACACCCCATTTCTCCCATCTGAGCAATAAAAATACAATACAAAGGTGCATAGATAAATAGTCAAAATATAAGTCAAATAAGTGGGGACAAGAGTATTGTATCAATAAATCAACTTGAGCAATCAGAGCTATCTCCACCTTGTCACAGAAGATTTGTACGGAATTAATGATGAAGGCTTTTCTTTCGGAGCATAGCTGGATATTCCTCCTTGTAAAAATAATATGTACTGAAGAAATTTCATCTTACGTTTATAAGTATAAATTTAAACCACGTCAATTAGCATGGAAAGTTTCATATAAATAATATTATTGGAAATAAATATCATTTAAGTTCGTCCATTACAAAAATACACAATAAAAAGAGTAAAATAAAATAAAAACTTTAGAAAAAGAATAATTTATTTACAAATAATTACCAAACCTTACATAGCGAGTTAATTTTTAGTCAGTTAAGTTTTATCGATGAATTTGTAAAAAAAATACATTTAAAACCCGTTTTATAATCATTGGTATGTCACATTTATTTTTGTTTCATTATTTTTTAGCACTATCTTGTATGTAAATTAAACTGTACGTAGGGTTCTTGTTATCAGAGAATTTAATAAATATAGAATTAGCAGAAATTTCCGCGCGATCGTCTAACGACTCGCGTAAAAAGTTTTTGTGTTTTATTCTTGCATTCTAACTTACTATGTGTTAGTAAGCTATTTAAAGATGTAGGGTATTTTGTTCGTTTGACTGTGTGGTCTAGAATAGCTCTATCCGTTTTCTTTTCGTGGGGGTCGTCAAAGAGGACTAATAATAACTGAAAAACAGCAGCAGCGTTCCCAGAGTATTATAGTTGTATTCTACGATCACCGATAGGCGCTCAACACTAACTTGTAAGGAGCATTCTTGGCTCTCACAATTTTTTACCAATATTCTGCCCATGTCACCGAGAAGCAGTCGTGTATCGATTTGAATGGTGGAAAAACCGCTGTACAAGTTAGTGTAGACTTCAACCTCAGACCTCAAAGTGGGTGGCGAAATTCATGACATTCACATGGGTCTAGGGTCTAGCCTATTTACATCTTACATGTGGAATGAGCGATGAACGGAGAGCTCTTTAACACGTCTATACAATAATAAATAATAATGATTTAAGGAACCAATTCGTACGTGTTTTGATTGATTTGAAAATAAATTCAATATAAAAAATGAATAGTCCAATTGGTTCTTCCAGGTGGGTTTCTATAATAGTTTAAGCGGCAAACGTTTCAACAAATGATTATATTCATTAATATTTCAAGTCAATTTCGGTTAGGTGTCGCCGGAATTCACTGACTTTTTAAAAAGCTAATAAATTATAAAAGAATAAACTTAGGATGAGATTAACTATTATTATATTAAATATTAGATCGAGATTTTTCTGCGATTTTTTCCAAAAGTAACTAATTGCATATGGATAAAGAATTACTCAAATAAGCTATTCCTACTTTTAGTTTTTTCATTATATGATTATATGGTCGAATAGTCCCCCCTCAATATGTTATTGCTACTAGTCTCGATGAGCCATGGGGGTCCGCGTTTCTTACATATTCAATAGTAAATTTGCGGTCAGGAATATTCTAGGCGGGTGAGTTGCGGCAAAGTAATAGTATCCACCCACAGGGACCGCTCTTGTCCTTAACCTGTTAAACTGTTGAGAACTAAAAATCAATTATCATCAATTAAGAGTTTGTTAACTTACAAATTGGAGTCGATAAAATTTATAACACAAGTTTTTAAATTTCACTAAACCTATTCAATTTAAATATAAAATTCTTTCATATAATATTCTCTATATAATATTCCTACACCGTGGAAGTCAATTGTAGATATTTTATTAGAAAAATTGGTAGTTGCCCGCAGGATTCTAACACCGGTGCATTGTTAGATACGAATGCACTGGACGTCTTATCCTTTAGGCCACGACGACTTCACGACTAAGCAAAACTTCATTACATAATGCCATTTGGGTGAAAAATAAAAGACGAACTAACGATACACCATAAACTGATACATAGACAACGATTAGCGACAAATAACATCTTGCATCTGTAATTTTTTTTAAATGTTAAACTGAAAATCGTTAATATTACACAAAAATTATAGATACATATATGTTTGTTTTAATTTAATTGTTATTCGTTATAATAAGTATATTTTTTGATTAATAGTGTTTAATCCTTTATTATTATTTTTCATCTACAATCTTTTTTTTTATTTATTGCTTAGATGGGTGGACGAGCTCACAGCCCACCTGGTGTTAAGTGGTTACTGGAGCCCATAGACATCTACAACGTAAATGCGCCACCCACCCTGAGTTACAAGTTCTAAAGTCTCAAGTATAGTTACAACGGCTGCCTCACCCTTCAAACCGAAACGCATTACTGTTTCACGGCAGAAATAGGCAGGGCGGTGGTACCTATCCGCGCGGACTCACGAGTGGTCCTACCACCAGTAATTACGCAAATTATAATTTTGCGGGTTTTTGCAAATTATAATCCCATTCAAGTACTTTCATTTACAGCATCCATAATTTAATAGGTCGCGTTGTAACCCGCTCGAGTTTATTACAACATGCTTTTACCTTTGCCGCGAACCTATAACCGATTTCAGTTTGCAGCGTTTATTTCATAGCAATAGACTTTGAATTAGTGTCTTCAGATAGAAGACATTTCATTCACTACTTGATTAAATTTTACGTATAAAACACATACTACCCACGAAAATTAGATAAAATGAATTATTGTCCTGTACACATTTTTTAATAGCGAAATATTTACGATGTTTGGTTAAAAAGCTAAAAAATTAATCAGTCATTTTAAATTAACAACAAAAAACATTATAAGAATTGTAAGAATAATTCCAATAAGACTTTTGGTTGGTTGATGGGGTAAATTATGACAAGCAACAGCGTCCATTTAATAAAGTTGCAAAAATTGAGGGGAAAGTGAGTGATGGAGATTTAAAGGGTGCCTCACAACTGTTATTTTCATCAGATTCTCTAGCTCCGAACAATACCGACACTCTTCTGGCGTTGAAGTCGAAACATACTGCACCTTTAACACCTGTCAATGTGCCCCCACCACAGTCTTCCACAACTTTGCCTCGTGTGTCTCTTGATGATTCTCACCACAATTACATCTTTTAAAAACGGTTCAGCAGGCGGACTATTCCCCGCAGCATTTCAAGGATTTCATCAATGTTTCTGCTGGTGATGTCGGGCAGTCTTTACTTCAAAGTAAGTATAGTCTCGCTTGTTAATTTAATGCTGGCGGGAAGTGCACCTGACAGTATCGCTGATATTTTGTATGGAGCGAATTTGTGTGCTTTGATAAAGAGAGATGGCGGTATTAGGCCTATCGCTGTTGGCAGTACACTGCGCCGCATTGTATCCAAGCTTTGCTGCAAAGAGGTTCTGCCGATATTCAGTGGGATGTTCCAGCCGATACAGTTGGGCGTCGGTACAAAGGGCGGCTGTGAAGCTGCGGTACATGCGGCTCGCACCTTTCTTAAGGGGGGTGGTGCCGAAGTATTGGTAAAGGTGGATTTAAAAAATGCATTTAATTGTATCAATAGGAATGCCTTTCTCAAAGAAGTGAAGGAACACATGCCATTTATCTATCCCTAACTTTATCAATGCTATGGTAATCCATCTAAGCTGGTTTATAAAGAGAATCTTGTGGAATCAGCGACGGGCTGTCAACAAGGTGATCCACTCGGTCCGGCGATTTTTAGTTTGGGAATACATCCAGTTTTGAGGGAGCTGAAGTCCAGCATAAATTTATGGTATCTAGATGATGGAACATTGGGAGGGGATATTTCCACGGTCTTAAAAGATTTAGAATATCTAAAATCTGCTTTAGCCACTTTGGGTTTAGAGCTCATTTTTGATAAGTGTAAGCTCTTTATCAAAGCCTCTTGTTGTTCCGTACCAGTTTCTGACGTTTTTGCAAAGTTTAATACCGCAGCGCCCAACATCAAAGTTGTTGATGAGAATTCTCTGATGTTGCAAGGTGCTCCCATTTTGGATGAATCGATCGACGCATATATTGATGAGCAGATTGAAAAATTTTCTCAGTGTTCCAACAATTTATTTGAAATTAACTCTCATATGGCTTTATTCATCATAAGACACTGTCTATTCGTACCTAAATTTACATATGTGTTTAGATGTTCTTTCTTATGGAAACATAATAATAAACTTAATTCTTTGGACGAAATGATAAAAAATATTCAGTGCAAAATAATTAATTGTAATTTGGGTGACCTCTCTTGGGAGCAATGTGTCCTACCAGTACGTTTTGGTGGTATCGGTGTACGTAAAGCATCAGCTGTTGCGTTGCCGGCCTTTCTTGCTTCTGCACACGCCTCCTGTCTCATAGTCGGTAATGTTCTCAACCCCTGTATGGGTTCCGTAGAGATTGTGGGTGTGTCGGAGGCTGGATCGGCCTGGTAGTCTTTGTGTCAGGCGGATTTTCCTACTTGACCGCATTTGCAGCGTCTTTGGGACACTCCACTTTGTCAACGGATACAGCGAGGGTTGCTACAGTCATATGATAACAGCGTGGACATTGCTCGTTTTCGCGCCGTTACCGAAAAGGAATCAAGTTACTGGCTCCAAGCCTATCCATCGTCCAATACAGGCACATTGTTGGACAACAACGCTTTCTCGCTAGCTGTTGGCTTACAGTTGGGGGCCCATATTAACGTACCACATTTCTGTGTCTATGGCGAGTACGTCAATGAACTTGGACATCACGGACTCTCGTGCCAGAAAAGCGCTGGGCGCATTCCAAGACACGCGTCTTTAAGTGATATGGTAAGAAGAGCGCTCACTACAGTCAATGTTTCGGCTGTCTTGGAACCCATCGGAATTTTGAGGTCAGATGGGAAAAGGCCCGATGGAGTCACGCTAATTCAATGGTCAGTTGGTAGGTGCCTGATATGGGATGCTACTTGTGTGGATACTATGGCTCCCTGTCATTTAGATGGTACTTCCTCCCGCCCCGGTTCAGCTGCAGCTTCAGCAGAAATTTCAAAAAAGCGGAAGTATTCGGGTTTGGGGTCTTCTTATTCTTTATTGCCTTTCGCGGTTGAGACGACGGGCCCTTGAGGCCCTAAAGCAAAGAAATTTTTAACAAAAATCTCCAAACGCTTGAAGGATGTTACACGTGATGCTAAGGCTGGCTGGTACTTTGCACAGAGAGTGAGTCTGGCTGTCCAACGAGGCAACGTAGCCAGTATCTTGGGAACTGTGCCTCCTTCAAGCGCGTTGGAAGATCTGTTCTACTGTGTGAATTGATTTATGTTAAATTATTTTGATTTGACTTTTTGTTAATAAATTAATTCGATATAAAAACATTACCTATGCTTTATCAAAACCCTCTCAACATCGTTTTGTCTCTGATTGGGATCTTTGAAATAATTCTCAATCTCAAATAACGTCTTATCTTTAGTTTCCGGTAAATATTTGTAAACAAGTAAAGCGAAAAAAGATGCTGATAGCCCGTAAAACAGAAAAGCACCGGGTAAAGTTAAGGTACGAAATATATACGGAGATATTTTCAAAATAGTTGCCATTAATAATTCAGAAAACAATGTCAATAAAAGTAAACAAGGCGTTTGGTACCTTAAACATATTAACTCTCCAAATATAGTGGACGGCATTATCATGGGACCGAGACTTATTGACACGGAAAATAATGTCAGAAACAATATTGACAAATATCTATTCTCGGCAATAACCGAATACTTAACTAGATACAAATATACAGATATGACATAGAGAAAGAAAATTCCCGAAGTAGCCGAAGACAACAACAATGTACGCCTTTTCAAAAACTTTGATAAAATACATCCGAGCTGCATACCTATTATTGTAATGATGTCCATAATCAGCATGCCATAACTTGAGGTCACGTTGCTGCCAGTTATTTGATTAATTAAATCCATCGCATACATAGTGCATACTAATTTTCCAGAGAAATGATACATTGACATTACTACAACAGATATAAACATTGGCATGTAAAATGCTTTTGTGCTTATAGTTTCATAAATAAACTTCACCCTATTCCCTGCAACATTTCGTTTATTCTCCGCACACATTTTAATATACTGTTTCTGAGAATCAATCAAGGTCTCGAGTTCACATTGGGAATCTTTATCGTACCCTTTCAGCCAGTGGTGTGAAGCGGCACATTCTTCGAACCGGCCCTTCATCGCCAACCAGTAAGGCGATTCGGGCCAAAATACGACGGTCAAAGGGTACATAGAACAAACAAAGGCGATGTACCCGATGTTTTTCCAGTGGGAAAAGACTCCCGTCGCGTTAGCGACCCATACTCCCCAAAAGAAAACCGTAGATTTGAATATCATGAATATCCCTCGATATTTCGGGGAGGAGTATTCCGTTACAATAACAACCAACAAAGTCATGTTGCTTGCTAGAAGCATGCCTTGCGTAATCGCACTGATCAATAAATGTGTTGTATTGGTACTGAAGTAAAATAACAGAAATGATACCAAAGTAACGAGACAGATTATTAGAAAAGGTATTTTTCTTCCAACATATCTTGTCAAAAGAGGTATCACGAATACCCATGGAAGCGCGCCGTACCCGTGGACGGATGCTGAAAAATTGAAACAAATATTGTTTACCGAACAATTAGACTAAAACAAACATATTTGAATTTTTTTGACTCCATTCAAATAAATGAACGTTGACGAGCTTAATGCTAAGGCATTCTTTATCAATAAAGAACACGCACAACAATCGAATAAAGGAGATAAAATTCGTATATGTCTTATTCTTATTTTCTTTTTTGATACTTCCGCTAACTCGTAGATTGTTCTGCCAAGGCTTTCACTTACTTTCAAGAAAATTATAAGCCCAACTTGCTACCGATATAATACAAAGAAGAGACAATAGAAGAACTCACTTAGCCATGAAGCCATGCTCTCCGTGACTGCGTCTGTTGAGTTAGCTTCTCTTCTGATCTGTGGGATCATTACAGTTGGCGCTCCGAAGCCCAAGCCAAGAACAAAATAAACCGACCAAACACCGCTTGATACAAACATCTGAAAGAAAGAAAAAACCGGCTATACTATTAATGTGTATATACTTGGAGAGTAATGGCCAATGGAGACCACTTTGAATAAGCTTTTTATACTTTAAATAGTTTTATATTTATGTATTAAACTAACACACTGTAAAAGTAATAAATGTTATTTGCAATAGATTTTTTTTTTCCTTTGTCTCAGTATTTATGCCAAGACTAGGTATATGGGTACATAATATAAAGTTTGTAAGAATGTATGGATATATGTTTATTACTCTTTCACACAAAAAGTAGGTACTTACTGAATGTATTTGAAACTTTACAATAATATATAATAATAGCTTACACATCAGAATAACACTTAAGCTATAATTTATAAACATATAGTGTGAATTAACCAAAATATAACGATAACTGTCAAATAAGTATGAAAAAATCTGCGATCTACGAGCCGTTCTGTATAGGGTCGCTCGTCCAGACGGCTGGCTGATCCTTCGGCTGGTCGTAGGACCGTCGCGGCGATTCGCCCGGTCCTTGTGGATTGGGTGAATCGTGACAGAGGACGCCTCACTTTCCGGCTCACGCAGGTGCTCACTGGGCATGGTTGTTTCGGTGAGTTCCTGCACCGGATCACAGCCGAGCCGACGGCAGAGTGCCACCATTGTGGTTGCGACTTGGACACGGCAGAGCACACGCTCGTCGCCTGCCCCGCATGGGAGGGCTGGCGCCGTGGCCTAGTCGCAAAAATCGGAAACGACTTGACGTTGCCGAGTATTGTGGCATCGATGCTCGGCGACGACGAGTCGTGGAAGGTGATGCTCGACTTCTGCGAGTGCACCATCTCGCAAAAAGAAGCGGCGGGGCGCGTAAGAGACGCACAATCCCGCCGCCGTCGAGCGGGGGCCAGGGAGGCGGATCTCGCCCAAGCCCTGGCCCTCTAAGTGTTTCAGATCCCCCTCACATGTCGGTCTGGGGACTGACGAGGGGGGCCTAAGAAGACGATGTGCAAGCTGCTCTGCACGCGTTTTACGCAAGAGCATCCGGGTGATGGAAGGCCGGCTATCCTCGACCCATGCTGGTTCTGGTCCAGCGGGGTATTCCGTAGGATAGCTCACTCTAACCGGCGCCATCTAGGCGGGCTTCGGATAGCCTGCCGACTGAGAGGGCTGGTGGTCGTGGCGCCGACGACCGCCGGTCTGGCGTCCCGAGGGGGAGGGTGATGGGAGAGATGTGCTCCGCACTAAACGCTTCACTTTCTCCCCTTTGCCATTTCATGAGTTCTGTCTCATGCGAGGTTTGGACGTTGGTTGTTGGGCGACAGGAGGTGTTAGTCAGTTCGACTCTGACATACCCCGCCCTCCGTCCCCAGTGGAGGGCAGAAGTCCGGCGATATCCTCCTGACCAAAAAAAAAGGGTGGCTAGTGATTTATACATCTACAAAAATAAATATATATTTTGTTGCTTATGAGGTCGCGAAATTAATTTGCATAATTACTTATGTTATGACTTATTTTAAGTTCGTAGAGCCGTACGTATTAGTTACTTAGGTTATTTTATGCTAAAAACCTAATGAACATAGTTTTGGAGTAACGTTATAACAAAATTACTGGTGGTAGGACCTCTTGTGAGTCCGCGCGGGTAGGTACCACCACCCTGCCTATTTCTGCCGTGAAGCAGTAATGCGTTTCGGTTTGAAGGGTGGGGCAGCCGTTGTAACTATACTGAGATCTTAGAACTTATATCTCAAGATGGGTGGCGCATTTACGTTGTAGATGTCTATGGGCTCCAGTAACCACTTAACACCAGGTGGGCAGTGAGCTCGTCCACCCATCGAAGCAAAAAAAATAAAAAATGTTTGGACATAGTGTTTTACATATTCACAGATCCATTGGATGGAATTGAGCAAGAGAGATGGCAATAGAGTTCTTGCGTTATTAAAAGAATACTCCGTAAGTACTTTTTGGAAACTTTTGGAATTTAATTTGGAAACTTTTGTCACAAAAAAGTTTATTTTTCCAGCCATAATTTACTATTAATTACGTACAAATAAATAACCTATAAAATTACGTACTTGTCTCCAAAGATATATCCGTTTCGTTTCAACGCTGTTCAATTCGGTTTCCTCTGTTTCATTAACCGCATTGCTTACCACGTCGTAAACACAAGAATCCATCATAGATCGAATGCTTAGCTATAGGATAAAATGTAGGATAATTTTCTTGTTTAAATTTGTGAATTAAGACACGGCTTACTTTGTTTTGGTACGAAATCCATAGACATCACCACAAATGCCACCATCCATCCACCTTGAGATAAGAGGTTCAAGTCTAACTGCAGTTCCACTCTTTGAATCGACATCTCGGGAAACATTAGTAGGAACATATTAGTACGACCTACCGTGCAAATTGCGCAAATGTATGTGAGGTTTATTTTTTAACACGGTATTATTCCTTCATAGTGTTATTAGTTTTATTAAAACCTTTTTGGTACACATATCCATAGAATTTTTTTAATTTTTTATTTATTGCTTAGAAGGATGGAGGAGCTCATAGCCCACCTGGTGTTAAGTGGTTACTGGAGCCCATAGACATCTACAACGTAAATGCGCCACCCGCCTCGAAATAATTAATATATATATAATAAAATTAATATATAATAAAATAATTAAAAATAATCAATCATAATCACATCGCTTTATACGGGTACACCGGGCGTCTTCTCATTTAGGTCATGACAGATTCTTATTACTTAGTACAATTATGTTGCCACTAGAGGAAAACGGGCTTGCAGCCCACATCATAGCTACTACAATTCAAATCCTACTTCTCCCTGAAGTTATTAGAGATAGACGTTGTTCTGGTGACAAATAGTGCAATAGTAAAAAGCAGATTAGAACCATACCTTAGCGTACCTTAAAACACACTGTGTAAAACACAGAACGAACCGAAGCTCCAGAGGTTCCAAACGATTTAAATAACGATTTATAATAGAAAAACTTTTATGGACCAAAATTAAAACGAATACTATGCTGTAATGCAATGTTTTCAAGAGATTCGGTTTAAGCCGGTCAAAACTTCTGAAATAAAAAACAATTAATATTCGAACGAACGAAATTGATTTGTTTGATAATCCCCTAGTATTTACGAGTATTACGTCTACAACCTTGACAATTACGAAATAAATAGCACTATCACGCACAAATTTATCATCCTAAGTTTTTGAACTGCTTCTCTTCAACTTATTTTCATTACTTATAGCTTTTTACAATTCCAATACAACCAACCACATCAACAAGATTAACTCATATTATCGTTTTGCGTCATTTTATCTAGACGTATAATTTTATACTAGTTTAGTGGTGTAATATTTTAATCATGTTTTGTTCATGTCTCAGTTTATGTATGTAAATAAATTAGAGCGCTCATATCGTATACTTTACATGTCTTCTACGAAATGTGGAAAGTTTCAGAACATCTGGTATCTTTTTGATTAGAATAATAGGCTTTATGGTTGGTTGGTATGGGATCTAGTAAATCCGGACCTATTTTTGCACGAGTTTGCTTCCTTGGACCTCGCAACTCATCAGTATGTCAGCGGCTATTTCTTCACCAACACAACACTAATTAATTACACTTAACTTGTATATTAGAAGGACGCTCCAGATTACGAGATTGAATTTACTTGTAGTCTAAATACAAAAAATTATAATAAACTAATAGAAATAAAAAATTTTAACCATTAACCGGGATTGAATCGAAGGATATCAGCCTCTTGAAGACATAGACAGCTCAATGCGTCTTCCAGATTTGACACAATTATACACCGGTCAATGAAGTCAGCGTTACTGTCTCCGCACAGTAAACGTTGAGAGACAATAGGCAGTAAAGTGCATTTGAAGGTCACACAAGACATATGGCCCTAGTTTGTACATATGTGTACCTAATCTGTTAAACCTTCTTACAAGACAAGTAGCATGCCATTTAAAAATGAATTTCATTGGGTTAAGATACTATAACTTTGAAACCATGTTCAAGGTCACTTATCCCAGCCTACATTGCCAAAGAATTTTAAATTGGATAGGATAAATATACACTGTTGAATCCCGTTACTAGCCAAGATTGTTCGCCGTAGTGAAAGAGGCAGTCATTTGACTAGCACTGGAATTTAGAGTCCAGTCTGGTGTCTTTCGCAGATCGCAAATTCGTCGTTGAAAATTTCCTCTATTTATTCCTCTAATTCGCGAAATTTGATCTACTATTGATTTCGTAAAGTTTACAACCAAATACTTTATTTCTATCTAATGTAGCTAAAACAGCCTATCAGCTATATAAAGAGCTATCATAGCCCCATTCAGCCTCTTTAAGTTCCTATTAATGACATTTTCCTTTATAAATGCTGCTCAACGATTTCAATGCTTTTGTAATAGAAGTATTAAGGAACTTGAGTTAATGCCCTAGATATATCGACGATGTACTGGTTCTCTCCACAGATTTAAAAATAAAAGCATCTGCCTCAATAATATATTCACCAGGAAGAGTACGAGTATGATGATTAATACGTCGTGGTATGTATTAGTGTAATCTGGTGTATCTTATCTAAGAAACTGTGTATTAGCAAAAGAAACAAGACTGTTAAAGACACTATTTCTTTCTTTCTTTCTTTGTCCTATCACTCGTGTCATCGCGGTCGTGGTCGTCATTCAGTATTATTGCTGTGGGTAGATTTTATATACCTCACGAGCAATCGCCACTTCTGCGGTATGTGGTGAGCCAATCACTCTGCCTATTTCTACCGCATATTATCTAATTTAGAGACTGGACAACGATTATACATATAACTTGACATTTTGATATAATGTTCCAAGATTGATGGCGATTTTCACAGTGTGATATCGGAGGGCTCTGGTGTCCATTTAAGGCCAGATCCGTTTAAAATCTCTTTCTCCCATCTGAGCAATAAAAATACAATGCAAAGGCGGTGGTCAAAAAATAACTCAAATAAGTGGAGGCAAGAGTATTGTATCAATAAATCAACATAAGCAATCTGATTTATCTCCAACTTTTCACAGAAGATTTGTACAGAATTAATGATGAAGGCTTTTCGTACGGAAAATTGCTAGTTATTTCTCCTTGTAAAAATACTAAATACTGAAGAAATTTCGTCTTACGTTTACATGTATAAATTTAAACCGCGTCAATTTGCATGGAAACGGTCTCTAAAATAATATTAATGCAAAAAAATATCATTTAAGTATCTACATTATAGGGATTCTACAAAAAAAAGAGTAAAATAAAGAAAATACTTTAAAACATAAATAAATTTATTTACAAATAACTAACAAACTTTACATAACGAGTTAATTTTAGTGAGTTAAATTTTATCTATGAATATTTAAAAGAATTTACATTTAAAACTCGATTTACAACCAATAAATATGTGACATTTATTTTTCTTCAACTTTTTCTAACACTATTTTGTAAATTATACCGTACGTACCGTGCCGCTCTTCTTATCATAGAATTCAATAAATAGAGAATTAGCAGAAATTTCCGCAGGATCGTCTAAGGACCCGCATAGACAGGTTTTGTGTTTTGTTATAATTTTGTTATAATTATAATATTATATTTTGTAACTTATTATGTGTGGTCTAGAATAGCTCTATCCGTTTTCTTTTGTTTTTTCTTTTCGTTCTTTCGTCAAAGAGGACTTAATAATTGAAGAACGGCAGCAGCGTTCCCAGAGTATTCTACTTGTATTCTACGGTCGCTTATCGGGGTTGAACACTAGTAAAGAGTATTCTTGGCTCTCACAAATTTTAACCACTATTCTCTTTATGTCACCGAGAAGCAGTCATGCGTATCGGTTCAAGTCAATGTAGAGTTCGAACTTAGGTCTGAAGATGGGTGGCGGCATTCATGACATTCACGCGAGTCTAACCCCTTTACACTAGGACTAGGTGAACGGAGAGCTCTTTAACACTTCTATACAATAATAAATAATATTAATTTAAGAAACATATTATTTCGCGTTTTGATTGATATGAAAATAATTTCAATATAAAAAATAAATAGTCCAATAAAACGACTCAACAAATATATATTTTTTTTTATTCATTATATTTCAAGTCAGTCTCGGTGTCGCCGGATGTCACTGGTTTTTAAAAAAACTGATAAATTATAAAATAATAAATTTAGGATGAGAATAAACTGTTGAGAACTAAAGATCAATTATCTATTTGATATTATGGTCGACATAATTTATAGTACAAGTTCTTAAATTTCACAAAACCGATTCAATTAAAATACATAGGTATTAAACCTTTATTAATGAAGACATTTTATAAACATAGGCAAGAAATATCGCGAATATTGGTTACATTGTGGAAAAGGACAGCTCTTATTTTTCATAATAGCCAAGCAAAGCTTACAAAATCGATTAAGCGAAAATTCATTACATAACATACGCAAAATAAAAGACGAGCTAACCATACGCCATAAACTAATATTAGGTCCTTACATATGAAATAGGCATTTTGTCGTACTGACCACTTTGATTTGAAATATCTCCTCTTTGGTTAAGAATTCCAAATTCAAATGCATAATTTCATTTAGCTGGTACATTTGAGTTTCAAAAACAGTCATTTATTTGTTTTTTCCTAATTTTTTTTTTTTTTGGCGCCACTTATTTCCGCACAATGGAAAACATGAAATATTGGTATATTTACGAGCACGAGTTCTACCGTGGCAGCAGTGCTGCAGAAACATCTCGAAGGATTAATTATGTGTACGGCGCTGGTGTCGCAAAAGAAAGCACGATACGTTTTTGATTTCAACGTTTTCGTTCTTGAAATGTCGACCTTCAGAACCAACCCCGTGGACGGCCGGACACCAAAGTGGAAAATGAAGAATTACAGGCTATTGTGGAAGCGGATCCATTACAAAGCACTTCAGAGATAGCTGCAGGCTTCGGGTAAGTGATAAAACTGTATTAATCCACTTGAAGCAAATCTGGAAAGGAAAAATCCAAAAGGCAATCCAAACCGCCTTCAAAGAGTTTATTGGTTTTTTTAGTAAAGAGATCAATGAACTACCTATGAGATGGCAAAAGTGCATAGATAACAACGGAGCATACTTTGCCTAGTCTATACTATTATAATATTATAAAGGTGAAGAGTTTGTTTGTTTGAACGCGCTAATCTCAAAAACTACTGGTCCAATTTGAAAAACTCTTTCAGTGTTAGATAGTCCATTTATTGAGGAAGGTTATAAGTTATCATCACGCTAAGACCAATACAATCGGAACACCAATAAAGAATGTTTAAAAATCGGGTTTTTTTTCTCTTTTGAGAGCTTCCGCTGCGTGTGCTGCAGAAACGGTTAAAGTTTCGCTATAATAATGTATGACAGAATTGTTCCACTTTAAGAGATCTACAAAAGTCCGCGACAGCATATGTCTATATGTTAAGGTTGGCTTACTGTAACGTTTTTTATGCTAACCAAATTTGTTCTAAAATAAAGCATTATTTGTGAAGGTATATTTATAAAGATGATATGAATCCTTATCCAAATAAATATGTTATTCATTACAACACTAAAACACCCAAATCACTTCAAGATAGGCTTTGACAATTATAGATTTTTCTGAATTTCTCCAGGATCCCATCATCAGATCTTAATTATTACAGGACCATTCGGAAAGTCTACCCTTTCAAACAAAAAAAAGAAAAAAGAATTATCAGAATCGGTTCAAGCATTTTCGAGAAATCGGTGAACATACAATAATACATAAAAAAAAAGGTTGCGTGTACTTATGTACGCGCGTAAGAAGTTATACTTTATTTTTATTAAATTTAATTCTTTTTTTTATTATATTTTAATCAATTTGAAAAAAAATCGATTAAACAACATCCTCAAACACGCATATTGGACATCCCTTTCTTGACATCGTATAAATTTGGTAATTCTCGGAATTGATAACTTCCTCTTTTGAAGTCGATTAAAAAGCGCGATTTTGATAAAATAGCTCCTTAATATTCTATTATTCAAAAATATTTTCAATCTCTACGTAAATTAAGAGGCGGGTAAAATTTAGCGTTATGCCAAACTAACTATTCCACGCGGACGAAGTCACAAGCAAAAACTAGTTAAATATATTTTACAAAAAAAAAATTGACTTTATATTCCTCCCGTACAAAACGCCAATTTCATATGTAAGGACCTAATTACACAACGATTAGCTAAAAATAACGTTAAACTAAATAAAGTTAAACTATAAATCGTCAATATTACACAAAAATTATTGAATAAATGTTTTTTTTTATATCATTATGATTCATTATAATAACTATATTTTTGTATTACTAGTGTTTAACCCTTTATTATTTTTATTTACAATTACACTCATAATTTTACCTTAGATAATTTTAACTTAGCTTTTAAGCTTTTAACTTTACATAATTTTAACTTAGAGCTGTTGTTTACCTTTGGCACGAAGCTATAACCGATTTCAGTTTGAGCGATAGCACAGCGCTTATTTCAACGCAATAGACTTTGAACTAGTGTCTCCCGATGAAAGAGAATTCATTCACCACTTGAAGATATTTTACATTTAAAACACATATTACACACGAAAATTAGATAAAAATGACCTTGAATTATTGTCATGTATTTATTATTTATAAGCGAAATGTTTACGTTGTTTGGTTTAAAAGCTAAAAAATTAACCTGATTTAAAAAACATTACCTATGCTTTATCAAAACCCTTTCAACATCATTTTGTCTCTGATTGGGATCTTTGAAATAATTCTCAATCTCAAATAACGTCTTATCTTTAGTTTCCGGTAAATATTTGTAAACAAGTAATGCGAAAAAAGATGCTGATAGCCCGTAAAACAGAAAAGCACCGGGTAAAGTTAGGGTACGAAATATATACGGAGATATTTTCAAAATAGTTGCCATTAAAAACTCAGAAAACAATGTCAATAAAAGTAAACAAGGCGTTTGGTACCTTAAACATATTAACTCTCCAAATATAGTGGACGGCATTATCATGGGACCGAGACTTATTGACACAGAAAACAATGTCAGAAACAATATTGACAAATATCTATTCTCGGCAATAACCGAATACTTAATTAGATACAAATATACAGATATGACATAGAGAAAGAAAATCCCCGAAGTGGCCGAAGACAACAACAATGTACGCCTTTTCAAAAACTTTGATAAAATACATCCGAGCTGCATACCTACTATTGTAATGATGTCCATAATCAGCATGCCATAACTTGAGGTCATGTTGCTGCCAGTTATTTGATTAATTAAATCCATCGCATACATCGTGCATACTAATTTTCCAGAGAAATGATACATTGACATTACTACAACAGATATAAACATTGGCATGTAAAACGCTTTTGTGCTTATAGTTTCATAAATAAACTTCACCCGATTCCCTGCAACATTTCGTTTATTCTCCGCACACATCTTAATATACTGTTTCTGAGAATCAATCAACGTCTCGAGTTCACATTGGGAATCTTTATCGTACCCTTTCAGCCAGTGGTGTGAAGCGGCACATTCTTCGAACCGGCCCTTCATCGCCAACCAGTAAGGCGATTCGGGCCAAAATACGACGGTCAAAGGGTACAGAGAACAAACAAAGGCGATGTACGCGATGTTTTTCCAGTGGGAAAAGGCTCCCGTCGCATTAGCGACCCATACTCCCCAAAAGAAAACGGTAGATTCGAATATCATGAATACCCCTCGATATTTCGGGGAGGAGTATTCCGTTACAATAACAACCAACAAAGTCATGTTGCTTGCTAGAAGCATCCCTTGCATTATCGCACTGATCAATAAATGCGTTGTATTTGTACTGAAATAAAATAACAGGAATGAAACTAAAGTAACTATACATATTATGGTGAAAGGTATTTTTCTTCCGATGTATCTTGTCAAAACGGGTATCACGAATACCCATGGAAGTGCAGAGTAGCCGTGCACGGAAGCTGAAAAGAAAAAATATCCTCACCAATCCATCCTGTGCCAATAAATAAAAAAAATACATTTATAGTCTTTTTTAGCGAAAGATTAAGAAAACAAGCACAGAGCTCACTTGATTTTAGTAGATAACAAGAGTCTATAGATACTATGTATAATGTGAACACAGTTACTCATCTTGACAAAGTATATAATTATCAAATTAATTTGTAACAGCGAGTATTTTGCCCTTCCGTGGAATGCATTATTGATGCATCAAGCAGAATAGTTGAACTACTTTTACGTCATCTGTCTTTCGTAATAATTTTTTTTCCTAACTTGATACTTGAGGAGAGACAAGAAAATAGCAAACTCACTTAGCCATGAAGCCATGCTCTCGGTAACTGCATCTGTTGAGTTAGCTTCTCTTCTGATCTGTGGGATCATTACAGTTGGAGCTCCGAAGCCCAAACCAAGAACAAAGTAAATCGACCAAACTCCACTTGAAACAAAAATCTGAAAGAATATGTTTTCTATCAATATTATTTTTTTGTGCAGTCGTACTACAGGCATACGTTATGGTAAATAAAGAACACTATTCATTTTGATAAAAATACTGAATAAAAGTCATATCTTCGTTTTAAAATGCATACTCAGAAGACTAATTTATGTTTGGTTTGATAAATTGTGAATAAATAACAAGTTTCCAGTTTAGGTTCAGTGTAATAAATGAATTCCGATACTCACAATAGACTCTGTTATACATAATCTACTAATCATACAATATATTCAAATTCGAAAATTAAATCATTGTGTAGTAGTACTATTGTCTTATCAATTTCTGCGACAAATCCCATTCCAATATTAATTAAAATTTTGCGAGTTTTTTTTCAACAATGAGCCTCTCATAATGTAAATTTGACAATTGCGTCGATAGCCTACAGGTAAGACGCCCGGTGTGTTCGTTTAACTACAGCGTTTATGGTCCGTTATCGATACGTTTTTGCCAAAAACCTTTATTCGTTCTGGGTTAAGGATGGGATAGTCATTATTCTAATGTTATAGGGACTTCGACTGAGGCGGCGGTATTCACGTTTTGAAGGGTACATGCTCCGGTCACTACTGAACACCATGTGGGCCAGAAACTCGTCTGACAATTAAAATTTACCTCACTAATTAATACAGGGTTCGGAATGAGAATGTTACATGTTTTTTTAATAAGTTAGTATCAAAAAACTCTTCCAAAATGTGTGAGCTCAGATAAACTAAATCTACTGGTATAATAACTGACGGAAGGAAATATGAATTTAATGTTTGAAATAGTCATAACGACATTAGTGCGCGCGTGCCTAAAAAATGGTTAGATGCTCCCACTACATATCTATGCTTAAAACAATTTCATCATTGTAAATCTATTTTCACTAATATGTTGTATGGAAGTATTTCTCTTATAAATATTTACTGTTAAAGATAAAATTATGTACAAATCTAAGAATAGGAAAAATCCCTATTCCAGCATCAAAAATACGTACTTGTCGCCATAGATATCTCTTTGTTGTAACAGTATTCTTATCATCGGCTTCACCACTTTCATTCAAATCAACTGCTTCGTCAGCACAAGAATCCATGATCGATTCTGAGTTATGTTTACTTTACACGCTTTAACTGAAAGAAATTTGAAAATTTTTAAAGAATAAACAGAGTATTAAACATTTTTTTATTCAATTTTAAGGCGGCACCTTCGAAGACACTTTCTATGGCTAAGCAGATATTTTTAAGCCCGATTTAAAGATAAACATGTCGTTAGTCTGTGCTGTTATAACCAAGGTGATGTTCAAATCAGAAGAGAAGAAAAATTATAACCGTAAAGTCACTGTATATAAACGCAGCTACTACTGCAGTAATTATAAACTACGCTTCGATGGCGGGAATCGAGGTAATGACACGACAAACAATTATTCAGAACATTTCTCATGGTACATACGGAGCAATATAGAGAGGAAAATATGTAGACGCAGAATTCTCAAAGATTCGTTCAATTACAAGATCCTAACAAAGTATTCTTCCAAGTAATAAGTATATTTATAACATAATAATTTCAAAATCGAAATCTGATCACTTCGTAAACGTCACAAAAAAACAAATCCAATTAAAAATATAATATCCAAAAGCAACACTAATCCAACAAACTTTTATTTTTATTTTACTAAGATTAATAAATATAATAAGATACCTGCAGCAATTGTAAATGCAGCTTGAAACCGATTTATAATTAATAAGCTGCAACAGATTGAACATTTACTAGCTCGTATTTATTTTCAATCAGAGGCTTATTTCACAATCATACGATAGCACTCACTCATTTATTGTAAAAACATAATCTGACTAATACAATAACTAAACTTATCACACTCAACAACTCGAACAATTTCAAAATAAACTAAATCAGGAATATTTAATTTAAATACAAAAATACGTATGTAACAAATCATGTGAATTTACATTTCAATTCACCCTTCAACTCATCTTGGTGATTTGAACGTAACTGACTCGCTATGTCGATCATTGCATGTTCACCTTTTTATGTTATCTGGAACCGTACGTGCAGACTAGTGCAGTTTGAAAACGAATCAACGACAAATTACATCAATAATCTTAAAACAAGATTATTTAAAAAAAAACAGGTTAACGTTTATTTTTTATGTTGGATGGTTACATTTGGGGGATTGGGTTCTGTAGGTGATGAGGGGCTATTTAAAAACACACTGCTTCATTATAATTATATTGCAGATAGTTTGAACACTCTTACACCATTTTAAAATTATTATCTTTATATTTTTATAAAACTCTTACATGTTTCTTTGACCGTGTCTAGATTGGAAGTCTTTACTTTTTCTTACGAGAAGACAATCATCTGTTTTTAAACATTTAAAATAATTCTAATATTCGAAATCTGTAATCATGTGTCAAGTGTTGCCTGCCATTATATTTATATTCGAACTCCAACAGTTTACAATAAGATACTCAAAATTATGAGATTTCAGATATCAAAATTCTAATTGTACATAAGTTAATTGTTCAATAATACATTCCACCACTGATTACGCTAAATTAATTCTTATGATATCAGAATAAAACAGTGTTTGTTGGATTGATAACCTCTAGATTTAAAACGGTCAGAAAACCTTGACACTACTGCATTGATCGGCTCTGTTACGCATAAGGATTTCTTAATTTAAATATATTCCCCAGCGATTTTTCAATAAATTCCGCTAATACTTCTATCCTTCAATACTACCGTGATATGTGTAAGCTTACAAAGAGACGGTGAACTGTTATTATAAGTTTTAAATTCACTATTTAGCAACCATATCTAACAAGCCCTCCCAGTCATAAGATGAAACAAATATTTCAGACTACTTTTTTAGTAAACATGACTCGATAACATTGAACGTAATTTGAAAAGAATACTTCAGTACATCACTAACAGAAGTGATTGACATTGTTATGACAATCTAAAAGAATGCTGATTCAGTGGCGTACAAACACAAACACGTGAATGATAAAAGCGTGTGTGTACACGTAGCGAGGGTTGCCCCTACACGTGTAGTTAGTTACCTGAGTTTATTTATGTTACAAATTTAATTAAAATTACTTTTACAGTTTAATCGGGTGATATAATTCTATTTACAATTTCCGGTGTTTCGGACACTTTAGAGTTCCCGTGGCGCGGACGACTGTCGTCGCGTATAAACACAAGATTAAATCGAAAAATAGCTATGATTTAGTGTACGACTCGTAAAAACTAACGGATACGCAATAATAGGTTTAAGGCAAGAAAATTAGAAAGAGTCCAAAAACGGTTCCTTTATCATCTCGCTTTTAATAATAATTAATATCAGCAACTAAAATCATATAAAGAACGACTTTCATTCTATGGGATGCAGTTATTAAGCACACGACGTAAAGTAGCTGACATTGTGTTCCTATACAAGCTTGTACATAACAAATAGATTCAACAGATACACTTGAACGCATTTACTTAAGTATACCGCGCTCGGGCAGCCGTTTATGTAATCGCAAAACTTTACCTTTACTTTAACCTACCAAAAATTAAAATTAAAGTAATCTTGGCCAGCACTGTCCTGTATATCGTATGACTACCCTGACTAATAGTACACATGATAAAATTGACATATTTGTTTGCCACGCTTCTGTAGCATCACTTAAAATACATTTAAGATCCGCGATCCACACCGAGCTATAGACTTCGTTTGAATTTTATTGAACATTAAGTTCCCTCTTTATTTAACTGTTGAATGTTTTTTATTAGTTTTAATATCGGTCTATATTGATATTTTACTACATATTTAATAAATAAAAAGTCGGCCTCTGACGACTTCACAACCGACCTTATGCAAGTTGTGTTCACACCCCAAAAGGATGAATTTATTAATGTATTTTTTTTTCTATTTAAGTGAGAAGCTAATGTGTCTAGATTTTCTCCAGTTCTGTGACCCTAATAAATATAAAAGTAAAATATTTGAAGTGTCAATGTATTCCATAATATTTCAATGTCAATATCCAAAACTTATGTCATAGATAAATAAACTAAATATACCAGAAATAGAGTGCATTTTAACAACAAATCTATTTTTAAACACCTCTTTTCTTAATTTTTGTCACATCAAATACTACCCAAACATTTTGCTCTTTAAACACGACGATCGCACGATGCAATCACGCATCATGTATAAACTAAATAGTGGTACAATTTTCCTGAATGAAATCGGGACGTAACTATTTTTGTGGAATGATGTTCTAATCTTACTTTTATCTATCCTGTAACTCATATATGTAAATAAAGCAGACCGCTCATATCTTTTACAAATTGCCTGACCCGAAATCTGTAAGAAAATTTGATAGCAGCGAAAGCCGTATTTGGTATTTGGTATTAATCGCTTGCCGGATTTCAAAGACAATACAATCTGAATTCCACTAGCCGCTTCTTTTTTTTTTCCTACCTATGCTGATAGCCTTGAGAGGCTATTTCAGCTTCACCCTAACGTTTGTAGGTGAGCTCACGGGGCTCAAACCGGAGAGTTGCTAACATTGACCCTAACAAGAGCAGTGCTTCGCAGAATCTACCACCGCATCGGAAACGCGACCCACTGAGAAGTTCCGGCGAGAAACGTCGTCAGGCTTGAGCCCCGTGAGCTCACCTACTAGTTTAGGCTACACTGATATAGCCTCTCAAGGCTCTGAGCATAGGTAGGAAAAAATAAATAAATTAATAAATGCCACTACCAGTAATTTTCGAAATTTAGAGACTTCGGAATTTACTTTCATAAAAGAACTGCGACGTCAAATAGATTAGACCATAAACGCTTTACCGAAAGTCTGATACAGAAAAAATCTGTTTACTTTTTAACTCCTTGTAAAAATGAAATTTCAAAATGACCATTTCGAACCTATCATAAGTTAAGTATCTAAGCAATGAAAGCATCCATAAAACGACACCAAAAATCCGAATTTTTGCTATATAATTTGAAATCTAATACATTAATAAATATCTTTATGATATCATCAACTGTGATTTATTGTTGACACAAAACATATTAATAATTTAAAAACCAATTTAAAGTAGTGAATGATAAAAAAATATTTACTCTCAAAACAAATATTTTTTAAATCAAACAAAAATAAATTAACATAATATACATTCGCTTCAAAACAATAACTGCCAATATACTTTAAACATTATACTAAGCTTTAAATGATATATTTTTATCCATACTAACACGTTGAACCGTCAAATTATATTGCTATTTGTCGAGCCAACCTCCAACCCACAAGGTTAATTAAATAAGGCAAACATACCCTCATGCGCAAACATTGTAAATACATATTTAATACTTTAAGATCGCTTAAATTCAAAGGTAAATCGAATCTCATACCGTTTCCGTGACACTAATAATACCAATTATAAAGTATTACCTGTATATAACACAATATTTACCTTGCTTAATTTATGATGTGAATTCCTCAACTCAATGACTTTTTCACAACAACACGTTCCATACATAAAAGCTACATAGAATCAATGCAAAATATATCGTGCACACCCAATTGCGATGCCTGTTCAATAACTACTGACTTATTCATATAGCTGGAATGATATGCTTAAAATATCTTTATGCATCGACTGTAAATAATTTACGATGCGCAGCTAACGTTATTGAAAGGGTGATAAAGAAATCACATCTTCCTATTTAATAAATCTTGTTGTTAACAGTTTTTTACGTACTGGTTTTCACGTGGGCTTTCCTCACTTATTTTTTTGTATTCCTAAATATTAGAAATAAACTTGGCAATGTAATACAAATCAACTTCCGATAAGCTAAAGACTTAAAGAAAATATTAAACATAGATCTGGATAATAGATAAGGCAATATAATTATTAACTAACCCTTTCACACATCCAAGAATGAAAGAAAATAAAAAAATTGAAAAAGTAATACAAACAATAGAAAAATAAAATAAAACAGACTAAAAAGCACCAAGTCTATTCTCTTTCTTTATGAAACGTGAGGCACTCGCAATTTAAATATAAAAATAAATAATTATAATAAAAAATAAATAACGTGGAGTGTGGAGGGTTGCTATCGTTGAGAAATCTCACAACACAATTCACAACATTTTGTAGTATAATAAAATTTTAGGTCCACGTAAGTAAATCATTCCTGGTTTATTAGCGTAGACATTATGGACTAAGTAACACAAAATGCTGCTTAATTCTATGATGATTTAATAGATACATTCCTCTTGCGCAATTCATGGCGGCTACAAAACTGGGCAGGCACTACATTTTCGCGAAAGTCTGATCTATGTAGCATAAAGTGTATACGGTTATTCTCTTAACAATCACCAACTGAGAAATAACATCATCATCATCATTCTTTCCTATTACCCTCTGCTGGGGTAGGGGGGGGGGGGCTGTAGGGCTCGAATCAAATTTTTCCATTTATATCGGTCTTGGGCAGTTTGTTCTAGCTCCTCCCACGTCATGCCCAAGACCCCTAGCTCCTGCTCCACCGAGCGACGCCAAGTTGTTCTGGGGCAGCCTCTCTTCCTTTTGCCAGACACTTTCCAGGTCAGTGCTCTCTTTGATAGGTGGGTATTTGAGAAATAACAGTAATTTTAAATGTTATTTACACTTCTCACTTGTTATTGCTAAAGATGAATTGCTCAGCAAAAGTTCCCGATCACGAGTCACAATCCCGATCCGATAGTAGATTCAGCGTAGCTGCTAAGGCAGATTTTAACGAAGCCTCTCATTTGGAGCTGCGTGTGCTCGCCTACGCACCCGCTGAAGCCAGAATTGCCCCTTGAGGTTACTGGTAATTAAGTAGACCAAAATCATCTAAGGTTGCATTATGAAGGTAATATGATCCCTAGAAAAATAAAATAATAGCTATGGCTATCGCTCGACAAAATCACGATTCCCCGTTATTATGACTGACTCGGTGGTGTTATCGCCCCTGACTATTGCGCCCAGGGTCGAGACTTCGATTCCCACATCGGGCAAACGTTCGTGTGATGAACAGGTTTGTTTGCTTTATTTCTGGGTGTTCAATATCTATATATGTATACATTTAAACGTAATAAGTTTGTATGTCAGTTTTTGGTTCCCATAACTTGGAGCCCGATAACAGTGCGTGACTTGTTCCCGGTATTTATTTATTTATTGGTGTAGATACATCAAATTGGATGCTGGAAACTTTGAACATTAGTTTAAAGTCTCAATGGTATTCTAATAACAGCTCTTCGACCCTTCAAATCGAAAAACCCTCAGAGCTTTATTTAATGATGTTTCAAATCTTGTGGGCTCGGGCTATGACAAATAAATTTACAAGTAAAAATAAACAAATGAGTATTGATTATTTATGATGACTAGAGGTCCCGCAGTAGTCGAAATTCGACTATAATTAATTGGAATTGTAAGTTTGTACACTATTATGATTGTATTTTATACTTCTTTAATCACAAATTTCGCCAAGACTACACTATAATTTTTTTTAACAAAGACAAACAATATTTAATCTCAATTTGACAACAGACGTCAAGAACAAAAGTTTGACAATAAATAGTATGCATGCGTGTGTGCGTCAAATACATGGTATGTAGTGTGTGTAATGTTTTCTTTATTAATTTAATGTATCTATTAGCATTATTTAAAACCAATATTAGCACTGTGCACTTTTCTCTATATTCTCTATAAGTGTGGAAAATTTCATACTCCTCCGTCCACGCAATTTTCGTAAAAAGGGATACAAATTTTTTGCTTCACGTATAAATATATAGATTTATAAAACTCTATTAAACAAACATTACGACCACCGTTAACCTACGAGCTACTACTGTCTGTTTGTTCAATGCCAATAACAACATAACCCGAATACTACTTCTTGTACTTGCAGCAAAATAACACAATCCAATTTTATTATACACTAGCTGATCCGGCAGACTTCGTAGTGCCTCAATCGATAAATAAAAGACCTAAACTTTTGTATAAAATAAACTAAAAAAAAAACAAAAGGAATCCGTCCGACGGGGGATATTTTCATATTTTTTCACCTTTTAAACCTTCTCTGCACTTCGACAAATAATTAAAGACCTAAATTAGCCAAATCGGTAGTGGCCGTTCTCGAGTTTTAGCGAGACTAACGAACAGCAATTCATTTTTATATATAGTATAGATTATTGGACAATAGTAGTCCAAAAAAAACTCCGTTGAATGTTATTTTACTACAAATGATTAAATAAAACCAATCGAATTCCGTACCAATTTCATGAGTTAAAAAATCTTATGCTAAAGTTCAATGATCTGATATTGAAAAAACACCTAGTTAATTTTTTTTTCAATAAATTACATCAATGTTTTAGATAATCATATTTAATTTAGTTACATTTTATACATGTACATAATATATACGCGTTCATTTAATGTCAATTTCAATACTTAAATATTAGATTATTTCAGTAGTTGAGTAAATACATTATAAACACGTTTTCATTAGCTCTTAAGAACTTTCATAGTACCCTAGTGCTATTGTGAGCTCGCTTACATAAATACTAGAATTTTGCCTATTTTTTTTTTTTATTGCTTAGGTGGGTAGACGAGCTCACAGCCCACCCGATGTTAAGTGGTTACTGGAACCCATAGACATCCACGACGTAAATGCGCCACCCACCTTATCCACTAAGACATTATGTGTTCCAATTTGAAGAGTTCACAGCTTCAGCTTCTACACAATACAGTTGAGACAGCGACCTCATGTCTATAAACAGGTAATGGAATCCACAATGTGATGCTGCATTCAAACCTATGGCTTCCTGCCACAAAATATGAAATCCGTCTCGATCGACCGCGGTTGGATCTATCTCATTGAACAACTATCAGTTCCAAAATAATTTGCAGTCCTGAAAAGAAGTGAGAAAACAAACTCAACGGGTTATTCATTTTTATAACGCAACTTATCAATGCCTTGCAATGTCAATTCAACGCAAATTTATTGAATTATTTGCTGTTTATTAGCGTTTCCTTAGGTTCGTCATGTTATCGTTAATTAAAGTAATTAATTGCAAATAACCGGTTTTGAATACCGGAGAATGTGCCTTTTATAGGTAATTAATTAAAAATACCAAATTCATTGAATAATACAATACAACCAAACAGTATCTATGCAGGAAAAACTTCACATATGTACCTATTGACATATCTTCTCGCGTTAAAACTATATAATCTCAAAACTTACCAATTTTACAGGAGAGCGTTTTAAAGGTTTAACATGTGATATTTTTTACATTAATCATCTTTGAAACATAATATTTTTTTTACCAGTTACATTATCTGTCTTTTAAAGTAAGATAAAATTATGTATTAATGTTGTTAATAGTACTCAAAATATAGGTAAACTAAAAAAAACAACTAAAACTAAACTACGCTCTTTTGGCAGTATTTATGAGAAAAATACTGGTGATACCAAATGATTCCGCATATTAACTCAATTTCGAATATTTTTGGAAATTGTACACTTTTAATAATGCATATAATAAGTACTTAAAAAGTAGGAGATAATGGAATTAGCAAAAAAATATTTTTCTAGTATTTTTATAACTGACCTTCCATGCATCAGATCAAAGGTTGGTATGGTTTTATTGTATTCAGTAATACATACAATTCCAAAGCTTAGTATAATACAACAAAGATAATTTGGTGAAACTGGAACTGAAAGTTAGAATAATAAGAAAATAAGCAACGCTTCACGCAAAAAGATTTTAAGGTCGTAAAATAGGGCCTATAAGTATTTCGGGAACTCAAAAGCAGAGCGCGACATTTTCTAGTGAATTATGCACTTAATTGACATCAACCCGCAAAATTATTTTACCGCAATTACTAGTGGTAAGACATTTTGTGAGTCCGTACGAGTAAGCACCACCGTCCTGACTATTTCTGCCGTAAAATAGTAATGTGTTTCGGTTTGAAGAGTGGGGCAGCCCTTGTACTGTAAAAAACTTAAGAATTTTGTGCCAAGCTGGGTGGCCGCATTTACGTTGTAGATATTCTATGGGCTCCGATGACCACTTAACACCAGGCGGGCCGTGAGCTCGTCCACACATCTAAACAATAAAAAATACAAGCGCCGAAATTGGAATCTCATGACGACGAATAAAACGTGATATGCTACAGCAACTAAGTGATATTTTCCCTTTTTTGTTCCTAATCAGTTCAAGGCACTAGGAGACTAGGGTATATTTATAATTTAGTACAGAAAATGATTTTCAAAAGTCGAACGTGACATGAACTTCGAATCCCAAATGCTTTGCTAACTATTGAAGAATATGGAAACGTTACACAATTATTTCAATCTTTGTCCTCGAGAGGCTATCCTAGCTTCATCAGACATGTAGGCGAGCTCATGAGGCTCAGCCGTCCGGCTTTGCTGGCCTAATGTTAGCAAGAGCAGTGCTTCGCTGAGTATACCACCGGTTCGGAATCGCGACCCACGAAGAAGATCCGGCGAGAAACACAGTGGGATGTGTCTGTGAGTTAATTTTCTCGACGAACCCTGCGTCGCATTCGACGGGTTCGACCTGTGATTTGTATTATGCTTGTATGTGTTATGTGTATGTATTAGGCTTTGCATTATAAATCATAAACTTGACAGAAACGAGATATCACTCCGAACCTTAGTCAACAATATTTATTTAGCAATAAATGTTTTCAATATTGATGAATTAACTAAAATTACAATTTCTTTGTAGGGACTAATTATAAGTAGCGTAATAAATTTTGAGTGCAAGTATTGCAAAATACAGACTATTGACGTAAACACAAGTAAAATTCAGTTATTAGTATAAACAAAGCTAAATAATCTTTTTCGTCACGTACTATCCGGCTTTGGAATTAACTCCCTTCCACAGTATTTCCCGAGCGCTATGATATGTTCTTATTCAAACGAGGCTTGTAGAGAGTATTAAGCGGTAGGCAACGGCTTGGCTCTGCCTCGGGCATTACTGACGTCCATGAGAGACGGTAACCACTCACCATCAGGTGGGCCGTATGCTCGTCTGCCTACACGGGGAATAAAAAGAGAAAAAAAAGAAAATATTCTCATCTTTTATTTATGTACACTATAATAATTGTTACGAAATAATATCAAAAGAATAATTGAAAAACGTACTACTTCTTTCAAAACGAAATCTTAGATCAGAAAGAAGGAATCAAGCTGGAGATTCTAGGTTTATATTAATAGTAAAGAACATTCGCTGCCAAACAGTATCTATGCAGGTAAAACTTCACATATGTACCTATTGACATATCTAAGTCACATTGTGCTTTACATACTTTTTATAATACTTAAAAAACTAGGAGGTAATGGAATGAGCAAAAAAAAAATTTTACTAATACACATACCCTTTTTAAAACTTGAAGTCCAATTCTCATAAATAAACGACATTATACAACGGGTACCTCCTTTTTTTTTATTGTTTAGATGTGTGGACGAGCTCACAGCCCACCTGGTGCTTAGTGGTTACTGGAGCCCATAGACATCTACAACGTTAAAGCACCACCCAAAGATCTCAGTATAGTTACAACGGCTGTCTCACCCTTCAAACCGAAACGCATTACTGCTTCACGGCAGAAACAGGAGGGGCGGTGGTACCTACCCGCGCGGACTCACAAGAGGTCCTACCACCAGTCCTCTTTAAATCGAAACGAATTACCGATTCGCGACAAAAATAGGGAAGCCGGTGACAGTGATCCACGCGAGCTTACAATACGCCATTCTAGTAAATACATCATATGACTGCTTGTTTGTTTGTTTGCTCATTAACGTTAATGAAAAATAAGTCGTGTGAAAAAATGCGCGATAATAATGACCTTAGGTTACCAAATAAAACCTCTAGAGTGTTAAAAACTATAATACAAATACATTTTTAGTACATAAACAAACTCAATTTACTTCTACTAATTTAATATCTTTCTTACAAAAATAAATCTTAATTTAACAAAAAATTCATTTTTTAATTACAAACTATAAAATCTTTAATGTGTTTTAAAATTCGTGCACCTTTATTCATTTAACAATTAGCTGTTTAGATAAATCTTTGGTTGTGCTTGTCTCTTGAAAATACTTTTCAATTTCCTGCAAAGTTTTGTCTTTTGTTTCCGGCAAAAATTTATACAGAATGAACGCAAACACTGAAGCAGATAGACCGTAAAATAAAAATGCTCCGTGCAATTTCAAAGCTTTGAATATATATGGAGAGATTTTTAAAACTGAAGCCATCAAAAACTCTGAATATAACGCTAGGAGAGGTAGTGAAGAACTCCTAAACCTAATAGGAGTCAATTCGCCATAAACAGAACAAGCCAAAATCATTGGTCCACAACTGATAGTCATAGAAAATATAGTTAATAAAGAAATGGAGACAACTTTATTCTCGTCTATAATCTTTAATGATATTAAATACAAATACATTGATAATATCAACAAAAATATTATTCCTAAAAAAGATGATCCTAACAAAAGAGTTCTTCTTCTCAAGAACCTGGATAGAACAGACCCAAAATGCATACTTAGTATTGTAACTGCTTCCAATATTAGCATTCCTAAATAAGCCGTGCTCTCGCTGTTTGTGATTTTTTTTATTAATTCAATCGAATACATCGTACAAACAAATTTTCCAGAAAAATTGTAGAGAGACATAACACACATAGAAAGCAATAAAGGCGCATAAAACCCTTTCGTGGTCATTTTTTCAAAAAAACCTTTAACTCTGCTCCGAAGTGTTCTATTACGTCCCATGCGTTGTTTTAAGTATTCTTTTTGGGCCTTTATCAAATTGTCAAGTTCCTTCTCCGAATCATTACCATATCCTTTTAACCAATGATGAGCTGCAGCGCATTCTGTGAATTTTCCCTTCATAGCGAGCCATGATGGTGATTCCGGCCAGAAAAATACAGTAAAGGGGTATATCGAGAAAACTAAGGCATAAATAGCAATTTTCTTCCAATGAAAAAATGTGCCTGTAGCATTGGCGATCCAAACACCCCAGAAAAATATCGTCGATTTCACTGTCATAAAAATACCTCTGTACTTCGGGGTTGTATATTCGGTAACAATCAAAATTAATACGGTCATGTTGCTAGCGGCCAATGAACCTTGCATTATTTCACTAATTAAAACGAACGTTGCATTATTGCTGCAATAGAACATCGTGTATCCTATAAGTGTATTCATACAAACTAAAATAAAAGGTATTTTCCTTCCAAGCAATCTGGTCATAACAGGTAAAACTAATATCCATGGTAACGCACTATATCCGTGTACTGATGCTGTAACAAATAAAAACAAAGTTATTAGACAAAATGAAGATAATTTTGTGCTACTATCAGGAATTTCATAGTTGAAAAAAATCCGAATATGCATGTTTTATACTTCCTTCACATTTCTAAGCTAGATGGAGTTTTTATAAGACGTAATTATATTCTGATTCGCTTCAGCTTATATTTTAACAAACAACCGTCTATCTGCCATCAAACGTTCGTAACAGTTTTAAATATTTTTAAGCTGCAGGTGGAAATTCCGAAACTTCACTCATTGTTAACCGCTTCTGCCGCGAAGCTAACATGCGGTGGGGTTTTTTTTTTTATTGCTTAGTTGGGTGGACGAGCTCACAGCCCACCTGGTGTTAAGTGGTTACTGGAGCCCATAGACATTCACAACGTAGGGATTGCAGGGTGGAATAACCACTGTGCAATGCAATTGAGATTTCGACCTCATGGGTCTTGGACTCTGGTTTTCACTAAGGAAGCCGTGAGCAATTACAATTAAAAAAAAACTAACTGATCCATGATGCCATTTCTTCTGACACTGCTTCAGTTGAATTAGCCTCCTTTCTCAACTGCGGTATGACGACATTGGGTATTCCGTAGCATAATCCAAGAACGAAATATATTGAACAAACACCACTTGTTATAAAAAGCTGAAACAAACAACGGTATCATGGAACTGTGTATAAATGATTTGTAATCATTTTAAAATGCAATATTTCTATTTATCAATAAACATGAAATAAAGCAATGGAATCTTGTGCGTCTGTATATTTCAATTTTAAAATAGCTAAAGAGTAATATAGTATGAGCTAGCGGTTTATGATTATTTTCTGTCTATCTTTTTGTTTGTTCCCCTATGTCTCCGGAACTATGGATAGAGATTAATTTTGAACAGAACATAAGCTCTATTTAAAATTTAGTAGGAATATCTTTTTCTACACTGTTAAATGTTACATAGTACAACTACACACTGATAATATAGAAGTAATTATCTGTTGGGTTTTCGTGCCCAAGCCACGTAACCAATATTGACGAAATTATTTATGAAAATAGTTTTAACTTTGGAAAGCAATACAAACTTCATTATTTAACTGTTTCATCTCACTGAACACGATTCTCCACCCACTCGAGATAAAGTCCATATAAGCGACGCCGCGTACAAAAATCTAGTTTTAAATAACAGCTACATCTTTATCAGCGTGACCTCCAATGACATAATTATTGCACTTCATCGAACCTTGTAGACCTTAGCTATCAGCAAAGAACAAGTCGTCGAACAATCGTCTGAATAATAAAGTAATTTTACAATGTATTTCAATACATTGTAATTCATGTTAATTGTCTTTTGTTTTTTAAACTTAAGAGTAACCTAACGATAAGATTTCTAAATACTCATTAGCTGACTACGTTAGCATTCGAAAGATAAAATTCCTATTTACTCATTAACAAATTTAGTTATTGACTTGCTCGTTATGCTTAAGTCAAAACGTCGTCTACTTAGTTTTGCTAAAAAATCCGGGTTACGAACTAAATTTAAAACGCTTTAAAGCCTTCGTCAAACAGAACGCGTACTTAGCGCCGCGTACTTAACGTCGCGCTCTTCAAATTGACTAGATGAGTCTAACGCTCCTTGACGCAGCGCATTCGCCAAATCATAATGCCTTTCGATAGCAGTGTGAAAATTGAAAAGTATTAAGAAATCGAGTTATTCAGTTGTGGCATTGTATAAGCATGGGTATTTTCTATCTATTTATATCATTTTTTCGGGCATTATCTAGTATTTTAATACACATTCACTCGGACGCGAAAATTAAATTTGTAAAAAATTACGACGCCTGACGTCAAAGCGTCCTAACGCCGCGACAGAGCGCTGCGTACTTATAGCGCTGGGGCTCTGTTTGACGGTATGTTACCATGGTAGTACAACATATCTCGGCGTCATAGCGCGGCTTGAGCTTAGCGCTCTGACGCGCGCTAATTACGCGTTCTGTTTGACGAAGGCTTTAAACTTTGGTCAGCGCTGTTCAGATTGGTATTGACATTAGCAAATAATAGAACAATAATGTATTATTACTTGAGGATTAACGAACAATTGTAATTCTTGTCGATGAATTGTATATATTATTTTTATTGCCCTTGTAGGCAGACCAGCACACGGCCCATCTGATGGTGAGTGGTTACCGTCGCCCATAGGCTTCAGCAATGCCAGGGGCAGAGCCGAGCCGCTGCCTACCGCAATATCAATACGGTCATTAATCTGAATATAAAAGTTTTGTTTTATTCTATTTCGTAGATGAGTGAAAGATCTCATGGCTCACCTGACCACCAG
The DNA here is from genome assembly GCF_003987935.1 of Bombyx mandarina. The sequence goes on along the minus strand of NW_021011498.1, from coordinate 3,316,683 downwards.
TTACCAGAGTCCATAGACTTCACATCGTGAATGCGGCCACCCCCTTAAAATAACTGTCCCAACCCTTCAAACCGGAATGCATACTAAAAGAGGTTTTTAAGCGGTAGGCAGCGGCTTGGCTCTGCCCCTGGCATTGCTGAAGTCCATGGGTGACGGTAACCACTCACCATCAGGTGGGCCGTATGCTCGTCTGCCTACAAGGGCAATAAAAAAAATTTAAAAAAATTAAATTTTTTTTTGCCGGTTTTATTACTTTAACATGATGCTCCCTCAACGTGTAACTCATTCGGTGAACATGTATAAAGTATTTATTTCCTTAGAATGATTGGTACCTGACTCCTGGATTTGGTCTCTGGTATAAGCGCATCGCTCCATACGCTCCATCCAACGAGCGATTAATACTTAGGTAGGTGGACGAGCTCACGGCCTACCTGATATTAAGTGGACCGGAGCCCATAAACATCTACAACGTAAATGCCGCCACCTACCTTGAGACATGAGTTTTAGGTCTCAGTATAGTTAAAACGGCTGCCCCACTCTTCAAACCGAAACGCATTACTGCGTCATGGCAGAAATAAGTAGGTTGGTGGTAGCTACCCGTGGGGACTCACAAGACGTCTTACCACCAATAATTACGACTACACAATGTTATTCCTTCACCATGGAAGTCAATCGTGAAAATTGGTACCTGCCAGCAGGATTCGAACACCGGTGCATCGCAAGACACGAATGCACCGGTTGTCTTAATCCTTTTTATCCTTAATCCTTAAAACTTCAACTACGATAACCTCGTTTTTCTCAAAGTGATCGGACGGCAGATAGATAACCACTCCCAAAATTTTTTTTTCTACTGTTTGTTTAATTTTGAACATTTTATTATATACCTATCGTAATATTTGAAGATTTGAAGATGAATTGATTTCACTAAGCCTGCTATTGTCGATACAAGTGTTCCAGATGTAACTTATTTAAGTGTTTCCACTATTTGTTTAATTGTGAACATTTTATTCATAAAGGTACCTATCGTAAAATTTTAAGGTCAAATGACCTCACTACATACAGATGTCGATACAGGTGTTCCACAAGTAAAATTGAAAATCACATCTCAGATTTGTGGTGGCGATTAAAGCATAATATTTTTTCACTGAATCCTATTTGTATGTTAGTATTAAAGCTTTTTTTTTTCGTTTAACTCGTCAAGAACCGTGTTATCGACCGCAATTTGATGAATTTGTGTTTTTTTTTTATTTAAATTAAAAAAGTCTGTACACTGTTAGAAATTATATCCAGTTCAAATTCAGAATATTTCACATGGATCGAATAAATCTAATAATACTACTATTTTTGGAACGAAGTTCCTTATCGCGCGTTGTGAAAGGGGGCTAGACGGAAAAAATTCTTACGAAAAGTTGTCACGACACTTTTTAGATCCGTCATTCTGACCAATCAACGTGTAGGCGCTTATCGCGTGACATTGCTCGTATCCGATTGGTCCGCGTAATGAGTACAGTTTCTCGAGATAGCGTTTCAACAATAGTAATTTANGGGGGCTAGACGGAAAAAATTCTTACGAAAAGTTGTCACGACACTTTTTAGATCCGTCATTCTGACCAATCAACGTGTAGGCGCTTATCGCGTGACATTGCTCGTATCCGATTGGTCCGCGTAATGAGTACAGTTTCTCGAGATAGCGTTTCAACAATAGTAATTTAGTTCATAGTATTGTTTTTTTCTTCTTCATAATGCCATAATTTATTATTATAACTTTAAAAAAAAATTACAATTCCTTCACTAATTAATCGAAAGGAACTTCGTTCCATCCGGGTGTACCTTGACACCTCTGAAGTTTTTTTTCATTTATGGAGAGTGGTTTAAATCGCTGAATCAAAGCTTAGCATAACGATAGTAATATATAACTAATACTAAGATTAAATTGAAGTAAAAATGTATGAAGAGCCGAATGAGAGAAGCCGAGGATCGTGCTCAATGGCGAACAATTGGAGATGCCTATATCCAGCAGTGGACTGCTATAGGCTGATGATGATGATGAAAAGTATTATGTGCTTTAAACAAAATAGCAGATGGCCTTAAATGATAGACAAAAAACGGTGGTGGTAGGACCTCTTGTGAGTCCGCACGGGTAGATACCACCACCCTGCCAATTTCTGTCGTGAAGCAGTAATGCGTTTCGGTTTGAAGGGTCGGGCAGACGTTGTAACTATACTGAGGCCTTAGAACTTATCTCAAGGTGGGTGGCGAATTTACGATATTAATGTCTATGGGCTCCAGGAACCACTTAACACCAGGTGGGCTGTGAGCTCGTCCACCCATCTAAGCAATAAAATATAAATAAATAAACTTTGCGTTGGCACATACTTGTCTCCGGAACGATGTCCAGTTACTTTTTTCCTTTTCACCACCAACAGTATTCTCAATCGAATCATACGTATCCATGATAATGTAATCCTGAAACGTATAGCACAGATTATGAAATCACGTTATCAATATGATTATAAAATTAATCACAGAAGAAACAAACGAGCACGGTCGTGAGAATTTAGTATAAACTAAAAGCTATTTGAACTCTCAACACATTGTCGTGGCGTGTCGGTGGTAAAGTGAAACATTGTAAATGCATTTTTATTTATAAAATCACTGATACGTCTACTGGCAAAGAGTATTGTTTTTAATGCTTTCGTTACGAACCGATCAATTAATACACAAAGAATAGTGTAACTTTTGGTACAATATTTAAGTTATCTAATTTACACAACACCAGTCTTATTTTCAACTTTTTTTTTTTTTTTATGATTGAAAGTTTACTGGTGGCCCGAAGGCCTTTCCAGTTTCACCAGGACAGGTGGGCGAGCAAAGGCTCAGCCAAGAGGGGTGGGATTTGCTAACAACTGCCCGAGCGCCTCCGAAGGAGACCTAACAACTCAAGAGCAATTGTTTCGCGAATGAATCTACTACCGGATCGGAATCGCGACCCGCTGAGAAGATCCGGCGAGAAACTCAGCGGGCTGATGCATGGGTTAGGTTGCACGTCGACCTCTTTGTCGAGTTCGACGAGTACGGTTACCGGGGTCCCTAAGCCTGCCCCTAGTATTAGAGCTGAAGGCATCTAATGCAAAGGTTATTGGATCTGATGGATCCGTAAGGACGTGTCTAGGGCGTCGACGGTGACTGGCTCCTGCATGATCAGGATTCGGGGAGTAGTCAGCGGCGGCAACGATATTTTCAACTAGCGACCCGCCCTCGCTTCGCTTCGGAAGCATTAAATTTTATTATTGATAGTGACCTGCCCTTGCTTCGCTTCGGAAATATTAAATTTTATTATTGATAGCTGAGTCCCGCGATGTTATACGCGGTTATTGTCGTGCCGTGGGTGACGCCGCGAGGCGAAGTTACTCTAAAAGTATAAAAGTTAGTCTAAAAGTAAAAAAGTAGCCTAAGTTACTCCTTATATCATTAGCTACCTATCAATGAAAGTCTCGTCAAAATCGGTCCAGCCGTTCCAGAGATTAGCCGGAACAAACAGACAGACAGACAGACAAAAATTGTAAAAAATATTATTTTGGTGTATGCACGGTATATATGTACATATATTCATATGCATGTAGTAAAAAGCGGTTATTTCAATATTACAAACAGACACTCCAATTTTATTTATATGTATAGATGTATAAAATTTTTTTGATTTGATTTGATTTTATTTGATAGATTATGATAAAAAAACCTTGAAGAATCCGTAGCCTAATAGCTAGGTTGCCCGCTGTGTCAGTATTGCGACACGCGTGGAGTATTGCGACTGAGCCGGGAGACTAATCCAAGAAATTTTATTTTTAACACGGGATAGGCAATATTATGTGGTTATCTAAAAAAAACATAGTGAGAGAGAGACAGAGAGAGAGGGAGAGAGATAGATAGAGAGAAAAAGAAGAAGAGAATTTTTTGAGGAAATCCATTGTTTTTAAGTACAATGTAAATTTTTACATTACAATGTAAATTTATTTTTAAATACAATGTAAATATAATATGATGATTGTTTTTTAGTTAATTTATAAATATTTTACTTTTTACTGGTGATAGGTCGTCTTGTGAGTCCGCACGGGTAGGTACCGCCACCGTGCCTAATTCTGCCGCGAAGCAGTAACGCGTTTCGGTTTGAAGGGCGGGGCAGCCGTTGTAACTATACTGAACCCTAAAAACTGAAGACTCTGGGTGTGTAGCGGCATTTACGGCGTTAATGTCTAAGAACTCCTGTAGCCGCTTAACACCAGGTGGGTCGTGAGCTCGTTCGTTCACCTAAGGAATAAAAAATAAAAACTTTAATTTAGTTCAACGGGTTCTTTTGCCGCGTTTTTTTGTTTTTGTTTCAGTGAGTGCCCGATATTAAAGCAATTATTCAGCTACTTGTATACGCTTATAAAAACACTTGTGAAAACTCACGATCATATTGTACAAAAACGACGACAAATACTTCAAGATATCCGAAAACCAAGAATTATTTATATATGTATGGATAATAAAGATGGGATTATTATTGAGTGATTAAGTGGTGATGAACACACTTATACCTCAGCGAAATGATCGCAGGACCTTGACAACAACATGGAAATATTTGGATGGTCGCCTCAACAACGACTTTACATTACTTGCAGATTTTTATCGGGTACAGCACAGTTATGGTTAGAGACGGAGAAGGTTTATAAAAGCTATGAAGAGTTGAATGCAGTCGTGCTTAAAGAATTTCGTGACCAGCAAAGAGATGCTGATAACAGTCGGATCACCAAATCAACGGGTTCAAATGCATCCGTCAATAAAACAGTCTGGTATAGGATCGAAAAAACTATCGGCTACGTTCGAAGCGACTTCGGCGAAAATTCAGAGCAGAGCATGCGGCCATGAAGACATGTACAAGATGAAGATTGCGGACATACAACGCGACCGGCAATACAATTAAAATAACGCAGTAAAATCAGTGAAAATTAGTAATAGAACAATTAGTGCATTAATAGATACGGGTTACGACGTGAACTTAATATCTGAGGATTTATGGAAAGAATAAACTTACCGTATAACGACGTGCTATTCCAATATAATTGTTCATGAAGTGTCGAATGTGTCTAAGCTGTTGTCCTATATTTATAAACCAAAAATATAGGACAACAGTTTACACGTTGTATTTTGCAATTACAACAGATGCGATTAAATTCCATAAATATTGTTTATCCATACAAATAAGTACATTATAAATAAAAAATTATTTACAAAAAAAAACCTTACAACATATAAAACCTGTGGTCCCTTATCTATATATGTATATAAAAATGAATTGCTGTTCGTTAGTCTCGCTAAAACTCGAGAACGGCTGGACCGATTTAGCTAATTTTGGTCTTGAATTACTTGTGGAAGTCCAGAGAAGGCTTAAAATGTGGATAAATATAAAAATGCTCGGGTTTAAATAAAAATAACAAATTTGTTTTTCCTTTGATGTGTCCCCCGTCGGACGGATTCCTTTTGTTTGTTTTAAGTTTATTTTATACAAAAGTTTAGGTATTTTATTTATCGATTGAGGCACTAAAAAGTCTGCCGAGTCAGCTAGTTAATAATTAAAAATAAGCATTTCTGTAAAATTATTCAAAGACAATGACTCACATTTACTGTTTCGTTTAAATGAACTGCCCTATTTAAGGACACGCCGAATATTAGTATCAGCTAAATTAAACAACAATTGTCCTATTCTTCCAACGGGAATTAAAGATTGGTTGGTGGCAAAAATAGGCAGAACCAGTACTATTTAAGGGAAAGTGAAGGAAAAAACAACAGATATACAACCATTACGAATGATGATTGAAAATTATAAGTAAATGGTAGTTAAGGTAGTTTGGCTAAGGCTACAGTGGGTGACTTGTAAACTAGTAAAGTCTGATGATACTCTGGGCTATACCTATTGCGAAAGAGAAGGCTGACTTTTGTTAAAGGTTTTCGCCTCGAACTCGACTCTAGGCGACGAAGGTAGCACATAACAAAACATTCACCATGACAGATATCTAAGAATTGAAGCAGCATTGACATGAATGATACTATGTCATACCTACTACGTCATACGCGATAAACTGACAACTGTAACCAGAAACTTGCGTTTGAAATGGAGAGCTCGCTATTTTGGATAGAACGTGTAGTGTGTGTAGTAATTTAGTAAGATAAATTTCGTGAATTTAAAATCACAGTGCAATTCAAGGAGTCATTTTTTATATACCGGTTCTACAATTAACCATCGTATTTCCCAAGCGCTATGATATACAGTCCTTCTGCAGCCGTAGTTTAAAGATGATCCTTAACGTTAGGTAGCAGCGTAACTGTGCTTTCGGTATTACTCATATCCATAAAAAGTAACGCCCACTAACTATTAAGCGTAACAGCCTGGCCACGGGACATTCGCCGATACGAATATTCGCGCGGTGCGAACGGCGAAGCGTCTAGCGACTAAAATAAGCGCATAGAAATGTACCTAACAAGCCACGCGCACCGGCGACCGGCGAAGCGACCGGCGAAATGTACCGAGCGAATCGCGCGATGCGGCGGGCGAGCAAAACAAATGCATGAATACGGCCGGCGCGAGCCACGGAGTCGAGCGGTAGTCGCGGCGAATAGTACAGTGATTAAATGAGTTTAGTTGTTTTCGCCGCGAAAAATTAACGCCGAAATTTTTATATTTTTTATTTATTTTTTATTTTTTATTTTTAAAGTCGTCGTGGCCTAACGGACGTCCGGTGCAATCGTGTTGAGCGATGCACCGGTGTTCGAATATCAGGCGGGTACCAATTTCCACGGTGAAGGAATAACATCGTGTAATAAAAATGAAATCCTCAAAATTATAATTTGCGTAATTACTGGTGGTAGGACCTCTTGTGAGTCCACACGGGTGGGTACTACCACCCTGCCTATTTCTGCCGTGAAGTAGTAATGCGTTTCGGTTTGAAGGGTGAGGCAGCCATTATAACTATACTTGAGACCTTAGAACTTATATCTCAAGGTGGGTGGCGCATTTACGTTGTGGATGTCTATGGGCTCCAGTAACCACTTAACACAAGGTGGGCTGTGAGCTCGTCCACCCATCTAAGCAATAAAAAAATAAAATAGCTGAAATACTAGCTAGACCAGCTATTTGGAAGTCTAGCCACCCAAAGTATTTCTCGTACTTCTTGTGGAATTCTCCATCTATAGGTATACTCCGATTCTTATTCAAATCATGTACTTCACAATCTTTTCCAAATAATAGGTCCTGAACCAAAAAACTATTAATTTGTAAGCAATATCGAGATAATTTCGATATAGACATTTCGCTGTCGGACTTCCTTACTAGTCGCGGCGGCGAACGTGAGTACCCGTGGCCTGCAAACGGTGCTGCGCGAATAGTCGCCTCGTCCACCGCTTCGCTGTTCGCACCGCCGATCCCCGTGGCCAGGCCGTAAGGGAGAAACAAAAACAAGCCATGATCACTTCAAATGTTCTGATTTGATTTATATATTTCCACTTATTTTCCTCTGATTTCGGTTTGCTGAAAGAAAACTCAGTCTCTATTGAGCTCGTTTTATCTACTTGCCATTTAATTTGCTCCTTTTTATGCAAAATTTCTGTATGAATAAAATAAAATAACACAAAATCTAGGTTAGGTAAATATACTCTATTGCACATTGTTTGAATCATGGTCGTCTTAAATGTGTTCAAAATAAATTTATAATATTGGCAAACTAAAGAAAAAAGTTTCAGTTAACAAAAAAAATAACCCGAATGCTTTGCAATTAAAAAAAAATCTTAATCCAATCAAACTCAGTCCATAGCGATTGCTCAAAAACTGAAGTTAGATGGTGCCAAACACCTAGAATGTTTAGAATCTTATTATAATTCTTCTTTTACAAGTTCCTGCATATTATGTGATGCTCACTAGACCGTGTAAATTTCAATTTTGTTTTCGGACAATTAAAAAAAATCTACAACTGATTTAAAACAAATAACGAACATAAAGGCACACATGTAATAAATAATCTATGAAGTCGATTCTACAATTATAATGTACTAGCGACCCGCCCTCGCTTCGCTTCGGAAACATTAAAACACACATGAAACAAAAAAAAAAAAAAAAAAAAAAAAAAAAAAANTTATTATACCAAAAATAATAAATTATATAATTTGGACTTTAAGAGCACATCGAGTGTCTACGGCACCGCGAGCCGAGAGCTCTACCCATCTAATGTAAAAAACAAGACGCTTCGACTCTATACCAATGGAATAAGGATTCAATTCGAAAGTAAGTGTCATTCATGCCTTTACAAGCTTTCTACTCTATGATCATTTACAAGAGCAATCGGCTTATATAAACTAGCGACCCGCCCTCGCTTCGCTTCGGAAACATTAAAACACACATGAAACCAAAAATATTAAAAAAAAAAAAAAAAAAAAAAAAAGTAGCCTATGTTCATCAGGGACAATGTCGGCTTCTAATGGAAAAAGAATTTTTCAAATCGGTCCAGTAGTTTCGGAGCCTATTCGAAACAAACAAACAAACAAACAAATCTTTCCTCTTTATAATATTAGTATAGATATAGATATAGACTAAACAAGTAATTATTGACCTCTAAAGCATTACAAAAAAAAAATCTGATAAAACACATCAGAACATGGCTTATTTGATGTGTAAAATAAACTGAACAAAATATCAAGATTTTATCGTTCTGCACAAACATCTTTTCCTCGCGTGTTTTGAAATAAACTTTCTGAATTAATTTGCCAAATAATGTCTGAACACGAGATTTATTTAAAGTTGCCTTCAAACTTCGCTTGTTAAATGTTAATTGTTATCAAAAGGAATATATTAATACTGATTAATTAATACTTTTCATGAATGACTTTTCAACGAAGAATATTATTTGGCAAGGCAGTGTAGTTAGACAAAATTAAGGTCATTTTAAATATTCAGTTCAAGATAGAGAACAACATTTTGTCATCTACATAGGATCTGGCACAACCTCCATGAGATGTGAAATAACTAAAAATCTAAACACGGTTCATACAGAGACTTACAGGCAATATCAATACACAGATAAAAACTTGTGATAAATATTTAACTATTTAACAAATGAATGTATGTAAAATAATAACAAACTGAATACACATATATACATATAATACAACATAGTATAAATATATACAAACTAGTAGTAGTAACAGTGAAAAGTAATGAATATTGATAATAAAAAACTAAGATGAAATGGTGAAAGATAATTAAAGTGTGTTATGCCACTGTTCCCCAAAGAGAAATAAGGAAATCTTAGCATGTTGCGGATAATAACATGTACTTTTAGGTGAGGAATATTGTGTTCTTTTTTTTTATAATAAATAAAAAAAAAAAGGAAATCTTTAATTAAAAAAATGGATAGACAGTGAAACAGCTCTAAGATAAACATCAGCTGGCTTCGATATGAACTTAATGAAACGAACCACCGAATCTTCACTTTGAAACGAGATCAGACCCTTGAAATTTAATATGAAGTCCCTGTACATCATGATCTAGGACTTAGATAACGCGAATTCAATTTTTAGAACGGATCCATGAGGTCGCGTTACTCACTGCAGGAAATGGGACGTCGTCGATTTATTTTAACCACTTCGGCTTGTTCCGCGCCATTAGCTTTTTCATTCCAAAGATGAGTGTTAAATGGTTGTGATAACATAAGAACTCTATTACCCCACTTTAAAAACGTTTCCTTAGATATGAACAACTCTATACATACATACATGCCTTATGAATTAGAACATTTGCATAGTTATTTCATAGTTATTAATTTATTGAAATTTGTCTACATGTTTCCATTAATTACGAATTAACATTAAAACTACTTTATTTTCTCCATACGTTTATTTACTGTCATCTCGATACACATAGAACTCGTAGTACTAGCCAATGTCGAAACGAATAGTTTCAATGTATTGAAGAGGGATGTGAAAACAGTTTAAGTAGAAAGGATAAGTGTGTTTTCGTAGCATGTGTTGAGAAATTCGACACCCACTCCGCTATTTACGGCCGATGGTGCGATAAGCATTTTCTCTTTCAATACCATCAAAGCGACCGGCCGGCTATTCAGGGCTCAGCCGACAAAACGTAACTCATAAAGAGTGAACTCATATATGAAGTTGGCAATACTATTTTCGAATCAATGTATAGAAAGTAAGAATTCACGACGATATTGTTTTGACGATTTTATCTCGGCGTTCGTTCTTAAGTCGGCGGGTCGCGAAAGAAACATTATCCGAGCCCTCTTCGGTTGATGAAGCCTATCAAATCATTTGTCGGCATGACAACGCGAAACTTCAACCGTTATTCCGGTCGGTTTACTAAAACAAAAGTACTCTTAATTCCTGATCTGGGATTTCGTGTGATCATTACTTTCCACGGTTCGTTTGACCAGCCGCCCTCGCTTCGGAGCGATACCCGTTCCTTGTCAGAAATTAAATTTAACAAGCAACAGCGGTCCTTAGGTGGCATTACGAACCATAATCCCTTAGGCCCAGGGAGATGCCTCGTGAACGTTTCAAAGACAAATCGACGAAGTTACTTTGACTACCCGCGTTATGTTACATTTGTAAACATACGTCCTCGCACAAAAGAAGCTCTGATTGAATGAATTCCATTTCATTTTGAATTTTTAATACCAGAGAAGTGGAATGTAAATAATTTAGAAAAAAAAAAGTGCCTTATACAAAAGCAACAATACGAGAACGTGCTTAAAAAAAATATTCACAAATTAATCTAAATACGCACGTACAATCAGGAAATTAAAATATGTACTTTGCTATAATCACACTTCACACATAATGGTCGTTGATAGGTTTTTTTTTTCGGGCCGGGGGCCGAGCTTCCTACGAGGTCCCCGTGCCTAGGAGGGCGCGCGGGGTATGTGGGACTCAACGATCTGCAGGTGTTGAGAGCAGACCGCAGGCCCAAGGAATTTTAGGGCCCACCCACTAAAAGACTCCCCTGCACTCTTACACCCGACGTCCGATCTCCGTCCGGGGTCAAAACCCGGTAGGGGGGTTCCCGCGGTCAACACTACAACCAGACACGCGGCGCCACCCCGAGGACGCCCGACCGACGGGTCGTCGAGGCGATAGTCGACGATAATCGTTGATAGTGTCTTAACTAAGCTATAACTAGCCACTGCTAATTTTTTTCAGCAATCAATCCAGGAAGCGCTCTTTTAATCTTACCACAATTTCTGGTTAATTTCTCTACAACAACACTACAACACATATCATGCTAACCGATTATGGAATATATTAATATATTTTGTTCTAACTGCATCAATTCTCTCTTTACAACGAAAATCGTATTAATAATTATCAAGGCTACATCAAAATGAACTTTAAATTGATTACTTTATAGATAAACCTAAAAATAATCTTCGTCAATATCTATATATTAATACGTGAAGGAAAAACTTTGTATCCCTTTTTACGAAAATTACCCGGACGGAAGAGTATGAAATTTCCCACACTTATAGAGAATATAGTGAGGGACGGCAGAATGTTAATGTTTTTTTAAATTATGCATAAAAAATACATTAAATCAATAATAAAAAACATTACACACACTACCGTGTGTTTAACACACACACGCATGCATACTATTTGTTTATTGTCAAACTTTTCTTTTTGCATAAATATGTCTGATTTATAGAAGTATAATAGTCTTTGACAATTGAATCGTAATAGTGTATTTATAATTTCAATTAATTATAGACGAATTTCGACTACCGGTGGACCACTAGTTCTAATAAACATATGTTTTACCCGTACAAGAAAATGTCAACATTAAACGACTCATCAATCATAATTAAAATTCTAGTAAATAAGCGTTGCACACACATTCTCTTTAGCCTGAATGGCTGTAACGAATTCAGAAATAAGTGCATTATCGGACAGGCATGAATACGAAGTAAAGCGCTGGTGACGTGAATGTTTGCGAACCGCCCGACAACCGCAAATCAGTGGTAAATCAGATTTGGGCATCCATTGATAATACATTTGTGATCGCAATCAAAATGCCGCTTGTGACTCTGCGATGTGAATATATATATATAATTGCTTTATATCAGTAAATTTAATATGTGTATGGAGGCTTCTTATTTGGAAACAAATTATTTTAACCTAAAATAATCTCGAAAACAACTTAATACATGAAATTTAGTATATTATATATATATTATATATTTACCTATTTTTTTATAAGGTCAACTATAAACTTCCGCCCAAAATATCATAAACAGAACTGCTACTTAATTATATAACAAAAATAGTTAAGTAAAATAATTTAAAACTAACTCTAACAATAATAAAACTACAATAAACTATATAAAAGTAAAAAACATAAATCACATGCGATTTGAGGACTTAAGCACCCAAAAGTTCGACACTGATACTTGATAAAGTAGAGCTTTCCGATTCCTAAACTTAGAAAATAACATCGGGACTTTCGTCTACTCCTAATGGCTTTGTTATGTACCAGGAAAGTTTTGACGGGAATTTTAAATTCCTAAAGATATTCCCGTGGCACTACACGTGTCGCACTTAAAAGGAATCTCCAAGACTACAAAACAAACAATTTTTTTCGCTGAAATATGTACGAGTGTTATTTTATTCATAATTCTTCAGATGTTGTTTTGATACAAACAAAGTTTCCCCCGATAATGATTGCCGAATATCTCTCCAGCAAATGATTTCTTAAAGTTATATCATTATTTGGATTGGTACATTCGATGTTTAAAAATAAATTATTTCCGTTATAAATCTTCTCAATTTCGTTATAATCTAAGAAAAGATTTTGTTTATACACTCGCAAGGTTTTCACAACTTTTTAATACGTGCGTATTTTTGTATTTAATAACACAATATAACAATTAATGTCGTAATTGCAATTCTTCATTCTACAGATAAAACAATAATTACGGTAAGTACCACCATCCTACCTCTTACTGCTGCAAAGCAAGCATGCGTTCGGTTTGAAAGTTGGAACAGCCGTTTAATAATATAATTGAAACTTCGACTTTATGTCTGAAGGCGAGGGACGTTATTGGCTTTGTCTATATAATATTTTTTTTATTGTATGTATGGGTGGACGAGCTCAAAGCCCACCTGGTGTTAAGTGGTTACCGGAGCCCATAGACATCTAAAACGTAAATGTTTGTCTCAGTATAGTTACAACGGCTGCCCCACCCTTCAAACCGAAACGCGCTATTGCTTCACGGCAGAAATAGGCAGGGTGGTGGTACCTTCCCGTGCGGACTGACAAGACGTCCTACCACTAGTAATTACGTAAATTAAAATTTTGCGGGTTTGATTTTTATTACACGATGTTATTCCTTTAGCGTGGAAGTCAATCGTGAACATTTGTTAAGTACGTATTTCATTAGAAAAATTAGTACTTGCCTGCCAGATGCGAACACCGTTGCATCGCTAAATACGAATGCACCGGACGTCTTATCCTTTAGGCCACGACGACTTATGTATATGCCTTCCATTAATCAAGGAGGGCAGTGAGCACCCTCTCCTTCCACAAAGAGAAAAAGACAAGAAAACAACAGATACATTTCCGTGTCTTTTCGTGTCTTTCAAATAAATAAATCGCCTTAAATGTTTGCAAGCTTGATTATTGTAATCTAGTTAGAATTCAATATTAGATTAAACGGTTTACTTAAAAACAAAACACACAGTTTTTACTAGTTCAATTCCAAAGTAGTAAAACATAGCAAACGTTAGAAGTTTTATCGTATTCATAGGTGGGACGTGTGTCACTACACGTAGACCAGACTCGACCACAAATCAAACGTAAATCAGATTTCGAACGTCCAAGTCCGTGATTGCAGTAACGAATTTGTGTTGCGCTGTGTTACCCGTTTGCCACAAACGATGTAATTTCGTAATACATTCGTTTAATATCAAATAAACTATTGTTTAGTATGTATATGTCAATAATTGTGAAAACACGATCGACATTTTAATTAACTAGACAATATCTAGAGGGAAGATTATTGGCCAAGAATTGGAGTATTCTCTTGCTGTATCCGCAGACTTCGGCACTAAAGGATAATGACCACATATGTATTGAATTCCGTCTTAAGTTGTTGCACAAAAAATCTTTATTTATTAAAGACTACGCTTTATATATTATCGAATAAAAGTGTTCGCTTCACCATAATTAACCGGGTTTTCAAGTAATTAGACCAAAACGGACATAACCTATAAATAATGTTAAGCCCACAAACAAAACATATTAATCGTAGTTTTCACACACCGACTTCTCCTCAAAATCATAATTCCGGTCCTGTACAAAACATTTCTGTAGTGAAATTGATTTTAACAAATGAGAAAACTATTTCGATTTTATTTTGATTCTGCAACATGCAACTTTGCTAGACGACTTTTTGTCATTCTCCTTTATAGCTTGTCAAGATATCAACGTAGATTAATTAGTTTTTCAATTTTATTACACACAATTCTGTAGTTCTCAGTTTCGAAATAGATTATAATCAATCGCATACATTTCTAATTGGAGCAGATATTTCTCATTTCTGAGAACACCTAACATGAACCAATTACATTGGTGGGTGTTCTAGGAATCTTCTTTTAATTAAACTACGCTGCCTGGTTCTTCTCAAATTGCATACATTTCATTATCAGTGATCTACGGACGAACTTGTTTATTTATTTACTTACTTATTCCTTTTTTTTTATATTAAATTTTCGCCGGATATACGCACGTATAAGTCGGTGTATTGTCACTATTTGGTAAACTAAAATTAGTTAAAATTAACTGTTTCCTTAATGCTACGCATGTAAATAACTGCTTAAAACGGAATTCATGACTAAGCTACCCCCACTATTTTACTATCAACACGAGTAGCTATTGGAAAAGTGACTCTTAATTACTGTCACTATGGAAAGCAATGATAATGATGAAGAGAATGGCGACAGCGACGCTGACGTCATCATTTTAAAAACACCATGAAACCAGCCTCTATCTGTCATATAATATATACTCAAACCTACAAAATTAATCAATTCAATCTGAATACTACTAGTAAGCATGTACGGGTAACTGTCCTACGTATTTCTACAACGAATCAACCATGTATGTCAATGTGTGAGGTGAGACAGCTATTATACAATACAAGCAAGACTTAGCCATCGTTCATGTGAGTATACAAAGGCAAATAAGTACGAGGGCCCATAAATTTTTATGTCCGTTACACAGTAACTGGATGCTGCATATACATACTTGATTTCAGAAAATTTAAATATACAACTGGTTCGTATCAAAGAACATATATAATAGTAATAAAAAAAATACTATTCACTTTTGTTTAAGATCTCATCACTCTGTAACAATTCCTTTAAATTCTTATGAATTAAATATAAAGTTTTCTGAAAATCAAAGTTATTACCGGATCGGAAATAAAATGCCACAGCACTGTGCAACCGCGGTAGAAACTCTGCAGGCTTTGCTTTTTTTTTATTCCACGATCTCAGCCCAGTACATTAAACATCCGTGTAGATTTAACCTAGACTGTAAATAAATTGCAAGTTATAAATTGTTAGAACGTCAGATTTATATTTTTTTGTAGTAATTTTTTACAATTCTTAATAAAACAATGTAACTTATGTGCTAACGCAAAAAGATTGCTGGATATTTTTTCTATTACCATATTTATAACTTCATCGTTCATAAAGCACGCATCGTTAGTAATGTTAGGTAGGTAGCGGCTTGACTGTGCCCCTACATTGCTGACGTCCATGGGCGACTCACCATCAGGTGGGCTGTATGCTCGTCAGGTAAGGAAGATAACAAGGACAGTAAAAAAATACCATTTTCATTAATATCTTGTAAGTAATCCATAATTTAAGCACAACGGTCGATTATACCATACATTGCGGGCTGCCTATCTTCTAATAGGAACTCGCAATGTTTGAGGCTGGTAGGTATAAGGTAGCGTGTCCAAAAAGAGACAACTAATCTTAGCACTGATCCGCCGCGATTGTAGGGGGACAGGAACAGAGATTTTGTACCCTGAGTGCTTCAAGCTCTCTCAATGTCGATTCGAAAACCCATTTGCCCAAAATGCCCCCTTTGGACACATAAAGACGACGAGATTGCGTAACGAGATTCGGAGACGGTACCTCCCCAGTCGCCACTGTGGGATACATCCATGTGCCCATCCCCAAAACTTCTCGTATGCCAATCCAAATATAAAAAAAATTATATAATTATTTGAAAGTGCATAATTAATTAGTCGCTGTTGGAAGACAAAGCAATTGTGGAAAGACAAATCTCTTACGAATCACAGACACGTAGATAACACTTAATAGCAAGTTAGAGAGTTAATTAGACGAAAGTTAAGCAGTTAACAAAGCTAATATTTTCCGTATGAGAGACTGCCTGTCTCTCAAGTACCGTTATGTTTCCGCAACCCAATTTAAATATTATGCAATCAATGTAAAAAAAAATAAAGGATCGGTTCATTGAACTTTTCATGTGGATAAATTTATTTGTGAAATTCAGGAGCCCCTAACTTGTACAATATTTATTTTAAGTTTGTTAGATTGATTTATGGGAAAACTTTTTATTTAGACATATTAAATTTAATGAGCTTACAACTTGCCACAAGCAGACACGTTGTAAACAATCCATCACTAATTGCAGCAGTAAAAACAGTTGAAATTAGGCTGTGACCTCAATCACAGTGCAAAGGCTTGAGTTAGTGATGAGAAACAAAAATACTGCTAGATAGATAGATCCTAACGATGTTTCTTCTTTTGTGTTTTATGTATTTCATTAGTAAAATTTAAAAATGTCTATGGAAATTGTTCACCGGTATAGTCGTATCGCCCGATATGAGTACAACGGACGACTTATCGTTTAGGCCTCAGAGTTCAAGTTAAGGAGCCAGGCCTCAGAGTTCAAGTTTTGAAAGACGGTTAATTACAAGCAAGCTTAACTCGGATAAGTTCGGTTTATTAAATCATAAATATTCAATAAAATAAGTTCTGCTCATATCCGCCTAAGTAGTTTTAGAAGCATTTTTGAAATGATTGTAATTGTTCCGGGGAAACGTATTTCGTGAATCAATCTTCCTGTGATTAGAAAAAAGCGTTGCCTTCGTAAAGGTAAAAATTGTGTTAGAGCGCGAACGTAAATGTAAAATTAAAAAAAAATAGGATCTAAGAAAATAAATGTTGTTTTTTTTTAATTTCAATCAAAAAATCCTGTTGAGTTTCAATAAATTTATTAAAATAACAAAAAAGGTCTAATTCATAATGAAGAGAATGGGACCCCTTAATGCTCCAAACAGTGCTCGCGGACTACCGATACTGAAGAAATGTAATTACGAAGGTAAGTGCTAAGAAGGCTTAGAAAATACAGGCTAAACTGGTAGTCTACCTTTCAGCAATGGGCCCAAGAAAAAGCTTGAAATTACAGAAATAATCTGTAAAAACTATAAATAAAAAGGTGGGCTTGGCTCTGCCCCTGGCACTGCTGACGTCCATGAGCAACGGTAACCACTTACCTTCAGGGTGGGTTGTATGCTCGTCTGCCTGCAAAGGCAAAAAAACTTTAAAGGTAATTTAATTTACTAAGCTATGGTTTTCATTTAACTATTTGAAGCCGATCCGATTCTATATCACTAGGTGGAAACGATGTTGACATCCCGATAGTAGACTGAAGCTCATTAACAGCATTGCGAAACCGCTGCCACCAACCTTGAGACATGAGGTCGAATGACATATACAATACAAAATAATTTATTACCAAAACAAATTACAATTTGAACAACTACAGAGCTTGCACTAGGCAAGCCTGCACCGTGAGCACCCGTTACACTCAACAATTACTATTTACGCCTCAGTTACCAAATAATAAATAAATTAGATAAAAATAATTTTAAAAATGTTCCCCCTTTTTGTACCCTCTTTTTTCTCTAACTTTTTCGGTTTTAATTGCAAAAATATTCTTGTACTCATTCATTATTCGACTAAACTTAATTGAACCACATTGTTAAGAGACGAAATTTTTATTTGTTATTGATTGATCGTAAAAAACTTCACCCTGCTGCTCTGAATTGACAAATTTATTACTGGTGGTAGGATCCTCTAGTCAGTCCGCGCGGGTAGGTACCACCACCCTGCCTATTTCTGCCGTGATGCAGTAATGCGTTTCGGTTTGAAGGGTGGGGCAGCCGTTGTAACTATACCTGAGACCTTACAACTTATATCTCAAGGTGGCGCATTTACGTTGTAGAAGACTATTGGCTCCAGTAACCACTTAACACCAGGTGGGCAGTGAGCTCGTCCACCCACCTAAGAAAAAAAAATTGTATTAAGTTTAAGGTAAAGAAAGTGATTAAATTTTATTGAAATTAGATTAGCATCAATGCATGTGACTAGGAGATGTATGGAAATGGTAGTGCAAGGTAGAGGGGGAAGAGGTCGACCGAAGAAGACATGGATGGAGTGTGTGAATGACGATATGAGAGAGAGATGAGTGAATGTTGAGATGACGGCTGATAGAAGAGAATGGAAGAGAAAAATTAGCTGTGCCGACCCCACCTAGTAGGATAAGGTGGAGAAAAAGAAGAAGAAGAGATTAGCATCAATACTGTTTTTTGTTTATGTCAGCCACTTGTTTTCTTAGAAAGGTGTAAAAATGAATACAAATACAGAAAACTACATCGAAAACATTCGGTAATACGTTGTACGTTGCGAATTTCATTCAATGAATTTCAGCTTGAGATAGATAAAATGTTCACTTAATTATGAATGCTACAGTTTCCGAAGACAAAATCGCTGTTGCATCCCTTACGTATTCATGTTTGCCAACTCAGCGCCGGCTCTGGAAGAAACTGTCTGCAAAACGTGTCTCGACTACCGAGATGCAACTACTACGATTCGGAAATGCAGCTTTATTGAGATGTTACAAATACCAGTCTTCTTAAACTCCTTAGGTAAACTTCTTGCAACGGGTCGCGTAGTTTATTAAAGTGGATATTTGCTTAGTGACCTGTAGGTTAAAAAGTAAAGTTTTTTTTTTTTTAAATTCTGTTTAATTTGGAAATGTCTTGAAATATCTGTTACTTCTTTGTTTTTATTACCATCGAAAACATAATAAGCACAAATCATGTGCGCGCACACGTGCGAACGCATATAAATGAAATACTAGTTTCATAACATATTAAATTTTAGGTACAACTTTGAAAATTTGACGTCTATAATCTGTACAAAGTTAGCACGAGCGAAACACACAACCATTGTGTTTGACAGTGAGGCTGGTTGATAGATCAGGCAAATGCCTATCAATGAGTTCGAACAGTTAAACTAAAAGTTTTGGCCGCCGGGAAAACCCTTGACATAATGTCTGACACATTCTCCCGAGAAATATACGTTCTGTAAACTTTACCTACCCATGTTTACCTATGCACGATATTTTCATACGAAAGTGTTTTGTAAAGTTACCCCTAATAACTTATTGACCGTCGTATCCCCAGAGGCCAGTAATGTATATATAAAACAAATATAGGGTTTCTTTACTCGTTACGGTTATTTATTGAATCCTTAAATATTTTACAGCATCACTTTAATGAAAAACTTCCAATAAAATGGTTTTTTGACACGCAATGTTCAAAGATCGAAATTGTCCGATAAAGTTCAATGTTAATAATTATTAAGCATATTCAAGTAAGCTAATACTGCTATGAGATGGTCGAGTGTTAAAAACAAGACTTATCTTGAAGTAATATTCATACCTGCTGGTACCAAAACCGTGTAATTATTCATACATTCTCATTAAATGCCTTAATTTACATTTAAAAGGTGAGAGTAACGTAGGAAAACTTGTCTATGTTATTTCATAGCGCAATCAATGTATTCAGTAGGTATTTGATTTTAAATGTAATAATATTATCTGTGACGGTGACAGAGAAATACGAAAATCAAACTGCAACCAATATTATATTCGCCAGAAATGTTCCAGATTACAATCCTTTTACCTTCACATTATTTGAATGATAAAATGCTATACCTAAATTCAAGCGTTGTTTCAACAGACTGACTCTTACTAGGCAATTTAATAGTATGATCCCTTAAATAATTCAATTGTATGCACTCCGCCGGGAACAAAAGCGGACGGATTTCGCACTGAACATAACATAATTTAGAGCTCCACATTCGTAAATTGCAAAGCTTTTTAGTGTTTTAATTTTAGCATTGTTTGTTGTAGTCTATTTTATGTCGCTGTTCCAAAATTTACTGTCAAACTTTGGTGACAAGTTCCCTAAACATAGCACAGATTCATAAGACGTAATCACTACTTTAAGTTTTGTTTGATTTTTCATTAATATTTTTTCCGCTACCTAATCGTTAGTGGCCTAACGGGTTATTCCAACTACACGTGGATGGGAGGAAAGCATACGGAGCTCAACCAGAGAGAATTTGCTAACACTAGCCCTAGCAAGTGCAGTGCTTCGCAGAATAGATTCGTTGAAACAATTGTGATAGCCCACCGGACCGGAATCGCGACTCAATGAGATGATCCTAAGTCATTAATACCAAACTTTTCTTGGTCTTTAGCTAAGTATTACAGGTTTTTAGGTAGGCTCACGCGAGTATGTACCACCGTAAGATAGGATAGATACATAAGATGGTATGATTCAGAAGGCGGCATTAATGTCGCAGTATTTGTGGCTCCAGTGACCGTTTAATATTAGGTAAATCGATAGCTCTTCAGCCCATTAACGCTAATAAATATTAAATGAACTTATTATTATTACATATTAATGTGTATATAAAAAGCAAAGTGATGTAGCAAACATATGTATATGTTTGATACTTTACTATCAGTAACTTTCTCAATAACTTAATTAAACGCCTTTTATCTTTAGAAGCAGTAATGAAAAATCGTTAAAAACCCACGTAAACGTCTAAATTTTAGTAAGAAAATTCGGCATGCGACAAAGACATTCCTTGACGGCGACAAGACGACTATCCCCTTTTGTTCTTGAGGTGTCTATTCAAGCAGCGAAAGATAAAAATTACCAAGTCGGAGGTGGTTCGAGGCGTTTTTATCAAAGAAGAAAACAAAGGGTTGTTTAATGACGGTATTAGTGGAAAGTTCACGATAAATTCGGCCTCGTTAGGGGTTCTTTGTCACTGTTGTATTGTGTCGTGAGTCAGGTACTCAAGAACTGAACTGTTTTATTAATAAACCTAATTCATTGTGAATTTTAATAAGTAAAGCGTATTCGGTACTCGAATCGACGGGAATTCTAATTTTAATGTTAACAAATGAATTTTTGGTATGTTTACTTAGAGCGTTTAATTTGAATATAGTTCAAACTGTGTATTTACTTTGTGTGTGATTTTCATAATTTAATGAGATCGTCTTGAAACTTGGCGGAATATTTTAAATGCTTCATATACAATTATATGCCGCTAGCAAATCTTGTTTGAAATAACGTAGAATCATTGCCGAGGGGCAAAAAGTGACTAAAGGGTAACTGATAGTATTGTGGAATACTGTAACAGCTCCCACTGTTACTACCACGCACCATATTATTTGGTTTCCTCAACGTATTTTGAACGCAGAAATTTGAATTATACTCCTAGTATTCGAAGTAGCATGTCCATTACTCCAATAAAAATAAAGCGCATTAACATATTGGTTAACAACTTGAGATTGTTGGATTTTTTTGTCGATGGGCAGATAAATACATAGCCCATGTAGTGATCTCGTAACCGGCTCAGACTCTGCTTCCTGAAGTCAAAATCACGTTTCTAATGTATTAAGGACTATACTAATTTTAGAAGCCGAAAATGGTGCCAAGGTGCTAAAATGATAATTATTTTTTCTACTACGAAATCAAAGTCCGATACTTGAATTCTGTACCCTTGAAGTTGATAGCTTATGTCCTTATCTCGTATATCTGCTTAATATAACCAT
Organism: Bombyx mandarina; assembly: GCF_003987935.1. Next base: position 3,294,632 of record NW_021011498.1, on the reverse strand, counting down.
GACAGAATTGGTTGGAAACGTTGCATATGAAAAGTCACTTAAGCGAAACCAAAACTATAAAAATATACCATAAAATGAAATCAAACTCGGGATATTGTAAAATTTTGGTAATAGTCCGTGACACTAGGTATTATGAGTATATACAAAATCCTGGTCATTTGTACTGCGAAGCATTCTTGTACTCTAGTTGAAAGGAGAATGCGCTATTACGTATTAAGTATCTACGCCATGCCCAACACTGGTTGACAGCATTCCAGTTATTTTTACCCGATTGCCGAAGGAGAGTATTTATTTCCGAGCGAATATATGTACATATATGTATAATTAATTGGCACGTTTTACAGCCTTTTCACAGATATCAACATTTAAGGTGTCGTCATTATGACATAATAAATATAAGGAACTGCTACATCTCAGTTCTGAAACCAATATTATATGTATTTACATTCAGTAGAAAAGTATCAGGAATGGATGATTTGGGGAATAAGCGAGAATGGCACTATTAAATACAGTGTTGTTTTTAATTATATCATATCTAGTCAATATTGCGAATTTCATAATAGCCAAAAAAATCGAAAAGAAAGTTGTCATAATTCGACATCGTCAATTTGATAGAATTTCGTGTTTGAATTCACTAATAATGTTACAAACCATTAATCGACTTTATCGAAAACACGTGCTTACGCGTGGAACAAAGCTTTCAAACGTATTCGAGGTAAGACGGAAGATTTGAGTCGCTTTGGGGAGGTGATAAAATTTGGATGGATAACTAGCCCTTTTTTAGGTACTTTCTTGACATCGTAGTATATAATAATATAGGTAATATAGAAGATAAAACTAATTTATTTTATTTATAATAAAGACTATGTTAAAATCAAACGACATATAAAGTAAAGAAATCAATAAATCGTTGAAAAAACACAATTTAATTAATGCTACTTTTATTTAGTCCTCAACCACCCGTACGAAGAAAAGAACAAGAGTTACAAAAGTACCTACACCCTATGAAAAGGGAGAGCTTATGAAAATACAATCCAGAATCATAAAATTCATTTCATAAAATACATTTATTTTATAATCTCTATTTAAATAATCCTTAGGTATGAGTCTTAGATGAAAGAAGGAATTAATAAGAATGAAGCATATTTAAATAATCGGACACGTTTTCTTTACTAATCTATACTAATATTTAAAGAGGAAAGATTTCACTATTCCCGAGTGACATAGGCCACAATCTTTTTTGTAAAAAATTTGGAATCCTTACCAAAATTCCAATAATGTAACCCAAGGTGTAAAAAAATTACCTAAAATATTCTTTACATCTCGTGCCCTGCGAAAACTATTGGTGATAGAATAAAATAATGTACTACGACTTTGTAGAACACATTATTATTTGCAAAAAGTGTCGCGACAGCATTTGTCTAACTATTATAGTTATGCCGTAATAAGTGTTATTTTAGTTAAAAAAATAATTAAAAAACGTCAAATATCGTTGTAATTTTTGTTAGACCCGAGCGGAGCCGAAGCGGGCCGCTTGTAATTACATAAATTGCGAATATTACTTACCGATTACTTGTGGTAATATCTACTACACAATTAAACAAATTAAATGATAGACAAAATTGTGAGTGAATAGCTGTTCAGACTGTTAAGACTAACAAAATCTGACTTTTGCACTGATCATAATGTACGTCTATTTCCATTTAAAAATCAAATGGTTACTTATAGATAATTCAATGCGAAGTACGTGGCTAAGTAGTGAGGTACAATCCATTAGCACGGACTGCTATTACTCCGATTGCGAGCTAAACGTAACACTGACATTTGCACCCAGATGCTCTGGCCGGATAAAGAGCATTCACGTATGATCTGAAAACCATTTTTATTCTCTGCTTACAGACATCGTGTTTACTGTTGTTGTTTATGGGTTTAAAAGGTATAATCTATTCCGTGCGAAGCTCGTAACCGAACTGGCCACGTGGCGATGTATTTTTAACACTTCGTAGATACACGTATGTTTTATATTTAAATAAACATATTATAGTTAGTTTGAAGAAATAGGTCAGTGTACTTTAAATGAGAGGTCACCTTAAATTTGTTATTCTTTGTAAATTCATATAGGTTTATTATTATCTCTTTTTGGTTTCCGCATTTGGAACGAATTTGTAGTTTTTTTTTTATGATTAAAGGATTACTGGTGGCCCGGAGGCCTTTCCAGTTTCACCAGGACAGGTGGGCGAGCAAAGGCTCAGCCAGGAGGGGTGGGATTTGCTAACAGCTACCCGAGCGCCTCCGAAGGAGACCTAACAGCTCAAGAGTAGCTGCTTCGCGAATGAATCTACTACCGGATCGGAATGGCGACCCGCTGAGAAGATCCGGCGAGAAACTCAGCGAGCTGTTTCATGGGTTAGGTTGCACGGTGAACTCTTTGTCGAGTTCGACGAATACGGTTACCGAGGTCCCTAAGCCTGCTCCTAGTGTTAGAGCTGAAGGCGTCTAATGCAAAGGTTATTGGATCTGATGGATCCGTAAGGACGTGTCTAGGGCGTCGACGGTGACTGGCTCCTGCGTGATCAGGATTCGGGGAGTAGTCAGCGGCGGCAACGATAAGGCGATTATCATGACGCATAGCCTTATCGAAGTANTACGGTTACCGAGGTCCCTAAGCCTGCTCCTAGTGTTAGAGCTGAAGGCGTCTAATGCAAAGGTTATTGGATCTGATGGATCCGTAAGGACGTGTCTAGGGCGTCGACGGTGACTGGCTCCTGCGTGATCAGGATTCGGGGAGTAGTCAGCGGCGGCAACGATAAGGCGATTATCATGACGCATAGCCTTATCGAAGTACCGTTCCGATGCTGACTGCATGTATTTCTGGATAGATTCGAGGCCCAGGTCGTCGTGTAGATCAACGTTCCTCACGAACCACGGAGCTCCGACGGCTATTAGTTAGTATTCACGCAATTAATGTCTGCTGACTGTCAAACAAACAAAAGACCACAACCAAATAAGCACTTTTTAAGTGATCCTCGATGTACTGATGAAAAGATTATATGTATTATGATTACAGAAAGGTCAAGGTCACACGATATATTTATAATATATTAAATTATTTTTCAGATCATTATGAGATACTATTTGCTATTTTTAGAGCGTTTATAAAGTAAACTTACTTTTTTTTATTTAAATGAATAATTTTAAAATAATCCAATTGCTCCAAATCCCGTTCCTAATCTTGTTGTTTGAAACTTTACAAATTTTGTATGACAAATTTCTTGTAAATCTATACTTAATATTATAAAGCCAAAGAGTTTGTTCGTTTGTTTGGTTGGATGCGCTAATCTCAGGAACTACTGGCCCAATTCAAAAAAATCTTTCAATGCTAGATAGCTCATTTAGTGAGGAAGCCTATAGAGCATATAACATTACGCTGACCAATACGAGTGGAGCACTAATAAATAATGTTTCAAAATCGATATATCATCAAATACTTTATAAAATAAAAATAAAACCTTTTTTAAAAATTATTATTAAATATATAATAAATTATTCGACAGTAATATTATAGAATACGCTAAAATATTTTATTACAGGTATTTAATTGAAAAGAATTTGCCCTTTACATCATTTGATTTCAATGAGTATCTTTGAAGATATCGCAGTTTGAAAATAACATCGCAGCAAAATAATGATCAAGCGTGTAATAATGATGTAAAAGCCGCCGGCCGGGTGGCACGCGGCGGCACAGTATAAGAATAATAACAAGAAACACCCAAATCACTTCAAGATAGGCTTTGAAAATTGTAGATTTTTCTTGATTTCTCCAGGATCCTATCATCAGATCCTGATCCTAATGATTACAGGACCTTTCGGGAAGTTTACCTTTTCGAATAAAAATAAATAAAAAAGAATTACCAGAAGAAAAATCGTTGACCGAAAATATATTAACCCTGTTTAAAAGTTGGAAATTGAGTAGTACGGCATAACCTCAAAGTTTTGATTTTAATTTTAAATCAGGCGAGTCCTCAAAAGAGCCAAATTGACTTCGAGCCAGAGCAGAACAGTTATTAAAAACAGATAAGATAACCTGAAATACTCGCAAAAAAGACTCACTGAGGCTTACAATTTCAAAAAGCGTATTTTTTCATTGTTTTTTTTTTTCACTATACATAAACAATTGGACTGATAAACCATTATTTTTCCGATACATTTTCTCTAATACGCGTTTTAACACCTTCTATATTTATCTTATATTTTATTATTTAGTAGCACTCCCAAACTTTTCATACTTACTGTAAAATATGTAGGTACTTGCTCTGCAACTTTTTCCAGATACAAGAACTAACAAATTAAAAATCACAGCACAATCTCAAATTTTTCAAAGTTTTCCAATATTTTTTTGTTACTGAAATATAATGTTCTCTTTTTAATCCCGTCTATAACGTAAATGCATTTTATGCGACTATACATTTATCACGTGTGATCTTAAGAGAGTCGTGACTGCAACAGTGTCGATGAACGCAAAAATAGAATCTCAGGATGTTTGTCTATATCAAGTAGGCACGTCAAATTAACTATGAAACAGTATATATATACCGATTGTTAGGAAATTCTCGCTGTCTATATCTTTGTTGTCCATGATATATGCTATCAGTTAAATTGGGTAGAGATAGAGGCTTGAAACTTTTTGATACGTACATTAAATAACTATGTATAAACAGTCAAGCACACAGTGAAGTGCTGCCTCTTAAAAACATCAGATCGATGACTTACATTGGAATGACGCATATCCCATCTTTCAAACCGAGACTGCGTTAATACTTCGTCGTATGTATCCTACCAGTACTTACGATAGGTATTATGGGAAGTTAAAAAAATAAATAAGATGCCATTGCTAATTATTGTGTCGAAGTCTTAACGCTAGCTCGTTGAGGACATGGCTGCATACTCTTAAGTAATAAAAAACCGAACAGACTATTGATCGAATAAAAAACGCTATACGTAAGAAAAAAACACTGGCGGTAGGACCTCTTGTGAGTCCGCATGGGTAGGTACCACCACCCTGCCTATTTCTGCCGTGAAGCAGTAATGCGTTTCGGCTTGAAGCGTGGTGCAGCCGTCGCAACTATACTGAGACTACAGCTTATATCTCAAGGTGGGTGGCGCATTTACATTGTAAATGTCTATAGGCTCCAGTAACCACTTAACATCAGGTGGGCTGTGAGTTCGTCCACAGACAAAAGCAATAAAAAAAATAAAATCGAAGCGACAGATGGTTCATTTCTTTTATTTATTTTTTTATTGCTTAGATTGGTGGACGAGCTCACAGCCCACCATAGACATCTACAACGTAAATGCGCCACATAATTTAATAGAATGTTCAAAAAAAATCCAGTTGTTCGCATTACATTGATAATTTTAGTCTACTATGATATTGATATTATAGAAGCACTGGTCACACCGGGGAACCATGACAACGCGGACGTCGACCTATACTCGTATCGTGGAAAATAATAATAGACACTTCCTACTTGCCAATTATAACAAGTGTTTATTTGAAGCGTTTCTCCCTTACTCCTATTTTGATAGGACCGACGAAACCTCTACACGGAAAAATACGAGTTTCATAAAACATCGACACTTCTGTAATTTTTAGACCCCGATATATTTCTACTTTTTTTTTGGTATGTAACATCAAACATGGGCAATCGAGCGGCTAGTCAGTATTTTGTTGCGAAATCTGTTCTGAATTTATTTTATTCTGAGTCACAATGTACCAGACATTCGATTTCGTCTATAAAAATGTATGTGACTGTAGTGAAAACACTAAAATTTCGTATTAAATATGTTAGATTATGATGAAACTCCGACGTTGATGAATTTCGTGCGACCTATATTTAAAAAAAAACACAAGTTACATAATCCGTTTGTTATTTACGGCGAACTCGTCGGAAAGATACGAAAATAAATTATTAGTTGTAGGTAGGTACGACTCATTCGATTCTTTTTTTTTATTAACAATCTTAAACTTACAACAAACTAATCACAAATTTAGTAATTATCGTCCTAATACATTACACATATAAGTAGGACACACGTGATCTTTCAAGCTATCAGACTTACCACCGATTCGCGATGACCTTTCACCACTGTAAAGAATCGACAAAGAAACTTTTTTTTATTGCTCAGTTGGGTGGACGAGCTCACACCCCACCTGGTGTTAAGTGGTTACTGGAGCCCATAGACATTTACAACGTAAATGCGCCACCCAACTTGAGATATAAGTTCTAAGGTCTCAAGTATAGTTACAACGGCTGCCCCACCCTTCAAACCGAAACGCATTACTGCTTCACGGTAGAAATAGGCAGGGTGGCGGTACCTACCCGCGCGGACTCGCAAGAGTTCCTACCACCAGTAATGACGCAAATTATAATTTTTGCGGGTTTGATTTTTATTACACGATGTTATTCCTTCACCGTGAAAGTCAATCGTGAACATTTGTTGAGTACGTATTTCATTACAAAAATTGGTACCCGCCTGAGATTCGAACACCGGTGCATCGTTCAACACGAATGCACCGGACATCTTATCCTTTAGGCCACGACGACTTCTCGGAACTTGGAGGTTTCCTCTGTTCCAAATAAAGATTGTGCTTCGCAAGACAAAAAAAATATTGTATAAAATCATTGGGTTAATTATTTCAAATCATACAACAAATCATACTACAAGGTCGACAGCAAATGAAATAAAAATAATATTTTATTATGTTGATAAATTGAAATTCGACCGAATGAATAATGTAAACTATTTACAAAATCGTTTTTGTGATAAAGTAATTAACATTTGTTATGTACGGAACATATCTTGTTACCTTTTTTTCCTTTTGAATCCTTAAAGCAAAGATTTATAAACATTGAACAAGTCAATTAGACATAGGCACTTTGTTGAGGAATGGAGTATTCCATTGTATAAAATCCACAAAGAAAATATTAACATGCAAATATTAAGTAGAGAAACAAGAGCAAGGAGAACCAAGTTTGTTTTCAATTTTCATAATTGCAATACAAGCATTTACTTGAAACGTCGGGTAGACAGAGCTGGGTATTCACGTAATAAAAAGTTATACACAACTCTCAAGTCATAACTCGTTTTCCACAAGAAAACAAATGCCGCTATAGCGCTGCTAAATGAAAACAATAGCTGCTAGTGGTTGCGTTGCAAATCAAATTACAACTTTTACATTATGTCGGTTCCTAGATTCATTCAACACATAAACTTGCGAGGCCTTTTGCACTTAAAACTTTCTCCGGGGTAAAACTGCGGTCACAATATATCGCTGAACGAATTGTTATTGTTTGTGAAGGGAACTTTAACCGCTGTGGATTAAATTCAACCGAAGTGGCTCGTAGGCTTTCGTCGTCGTAAACTGGGAGACCTAATGTGCTTTGATTCTGCGAGACAAATACAAAAGCCTTAGAACCGAACAATTCAGTGATCTTTGTTATAAATCTTCCTTCACAACCATTCCTAATTTTTTTAGCTCCAAAAAGAAAAGAAAAAAAACCAGATGGCGTGTTTTCGTCCACTTGAATCAAAATTTATACAGTAGTAGGATGATTTCAAATAAAACATATTTAACAATATGGTAGCCTCCCACCGCGTTATCTACTATATAGGCTACTATTCTATTTCTGATGCGAGGTAGTCATGCGTTTTGGCTTAAAGTGTGAGCGAGGCATAATACAATATAATTGAGTACTCAATCTCATCTCTTAAGGCGGGTAGTGGCATTCACGATGTGATATCAATTGGCTTCGGTAACCATTTAACACCGGGTGAGCCGATAACTCGTTTACCCAGCTATTCAATAAATAAAAACTATACTTTGCATATAAGCGACCGTCAAAAGCCTTACATAAAGCATGTCTGTTAGTCTTATTAGAATTTATGTTTTATTTATAACGTGTATAAAATGCAAATCATCGAGGAACATTCGAACCCGTTATTTGAGATATAAACCCGTGGAAAACATATCACGAGTGCTATGTTTCTTTTCACACGAGGGAATTCAAAACAACCATTAATGCTACTCAGGGTAATCATGAATATTCCATTGCAAAACCCTTTTAAGAGATAACGTTCTGCGAACCGCTTTTAATAATATTTTGTAAATATTTAATAATACACCAAAAAAAAAAATGTTATTCGTTATCACAGCAGATAGCCGACGATCGTTCTCGTTTTCAACCTTGGTAAATGTAAACTAAATTAAATTTGGTAATTAACTGAAGATAATCAAGGGGGCGTAGAGATTTCCTTTCCGGAGATCGTCTTGCAAAACAAAAGAAAGCCAAAAGTGGGAAATAAAACGTGAGCCTTTATGAAAGTTGCGGAAACGGAAAGTTTTCCAATTGATAATAATTCCCATTGTGATGCAACACAAAGGAGAACAAGAAAGTATGGAGTTCAGAAATAAATTCTTAATTTAAGAGCTGACTGAACGCTATCTGAAAGGAAAGTCGGGATTAGAAGAACAAAGAGTGCCGCTCAGCTCACTGCGGCGAATAATTTTTTGTTGACTTCTGTTTTGCTCTTAGCCGTTTGCATAAATTGGACTGTAAACTTCTTCGGCCAACTTTCCGTTGGCATCGATAGCAACGAAATGATGTTTAGTATAGAGAGCCGGATCATTATATGTTTAAAACTTAGACCAACAAATTGAAAATATGTCATTTTGGAAACTGATAATCGAAACAAATTATTTTTGTCATTTCAGCTTCAAAAGTTGGGGATAGATGAATTTGTCAGCAGATTGGGATGGATTGCGTGAATTTTACGCATCCTACCCATGGGGGCGGTTCTGCTTTTCCTCTGCTGATCTTGACGTCTGTGCGGACCGTCTTAAAGACGTGGTGCCCCAGGGGATGGAATTGTTTATTCCCTCCTCTGAAGTGCCCGTTAGGGGTCGCAGCAGACCCTGGTATAACAATGCCAGCAGGGATGCTGCACACCTCAAGCGGTCCGCATACGTGGCATGGGATAATGCCAGGAGACGTCAGGACCCTAACATCTCAGAGGAAAGGCGGAAATATAACGCCGCTTCCAGGTCCTACAAGAAGGTTATTCCCAAGGCGAAGTCGGAGCACGTTGCTAGAGTTGGCGAGCGACTAAAGAGCTATCCCTCTGGGAGCCGTGCTTTTTGGTCGCTCGCCAAAGCCGCAGAAGGAAACTTTTGCAGGTCTAGTCTCCCACCACTGCGAAAGTCCGATGACAGTCTGGCCCATAGTGCGAAAGAGAAGGCTGACTTTCTGGTCAAACTCTTCGCCTCGAACTCGACCGTGGACGACGGGGGTGCTACACCACCGAACATCCCCCGGTGTGATAGTTCCCTGCCGGAGATCTGCTTTACACAGTGTGCAGTCAGGCGGGAACTCCGACTCCTGGACGTCCATAAGTCGAGTGGGCCAGACGGCATCCCCGCAGTGGTTCTGAAAACGTGCGCCCCTGAGCTGACNAAAAAAAAAAAAAAAAAAAACAAATTCATGAAAATTTTCATCATTCAACGGTTTTCATTTGTCAGTGTTTTTTTTTTTAATATAGATAGTAGTTTATGGTTCCTCAGCCAAAAATTGCTGAAAATTGTAAGAGTTAAATTTCAAAAAAATTCAAGCAGTTCATTCTTTTTTACTAGCTCTTCTTCTTCTTCAAGATAGGTTTAACAACAGTACCAAGTGGTAGTTCAGCTATATTTCTTGTATTAACGCTATCCATGAGCATCGGTGAATACTTACAAGTGAAATGTATGAGCCGAAGAGTAATAATCAATACTTTCTGCTTATTATGTTAAGGCCCTAAACTAAAATCGACCCTCAAGATAGGATTAGCCCTTGCAAAGGGCGCATAGAGCGGAAGTTGTCAGCAATGCTCGTAAATCCTGGTTTTCCCGTGCACCCCGATTACATTCCGCTTTGAAATGATTGAATAAACGATACGCGCCAACTGAAGCCTACTGTACACTGGGTTAAATGAAAACTAGATATTTTATTCCTATTTTTGTTCAATGAAATTACAAAATTTTACAAATTACAACACATATCTTTTTATAAAATAGCATTATGTTTAATGTTTGGATTTAATATCTTTGGAAAAATGTAATCCGTGACGATAAATATCATTAAATAAATAAACACGGGGCAATGTGTCCAGCTAGGTAGGTCCAACTTCGATAAAAAGGTGAATCGTCGAATCAAACTCAGATGGGAAGCGTTCGGAAAGCTACGTAGAATCTTCTCATCACAAACACCGCAGTGTCGAAAGTCTTCGACCAGTATATATTGCCAGTGATGACGTATGACACTGCGATATGGTAGCTCATAATGGGCCTTATCAGGATACTCAAGGTCACCCAAAGAGCAATGGACAGGACTATGCTCGGAGATTCGCAGGAAAACCATTGCTTTTCTTGTCTACCTATTGCTAGCAATCCCGAGGGCTATGCTAACTTTACCGGACGTGTAGGTGAGCTCACGGGACTCAGCCTGGCGACTTTGCTAACACTAGCAAGAGCAGTGCTTTGCTGAATCTACCACCGGATCGGAATCGCGACTCACTGAGAAGATCCAGCGAGAAACTCAGTGGGCTGTGGATCAGGAGGATCCGAAATGAACAAAAACTATTTTTATTGCAAATATATACTGCGTAATATTTTATAATACAAATTCTTTATTATTATCAGTTTGTAGATCATAGAAATGAAGTTTAAATGTGTGTTTCTGTGATTTAACAAAAAATATTTGACCCGAAGTCCTCTTACAAGAATGTTGCATAATAAATTCTTTGCCGAGTCAATAGTAAACTTAAAATAATATAACAATACAATTGCGGCGTGCATGTAATATATCGCGTTTAATTTACGAAATAAATACCATGATTACGTGACCGGATGTATTCAGCACGGTGGAGTGAAGTGCGAGCTGGATTATTGTAAATAATAGTCCTTTGACGACACGAAATGCTAAGCGCTTTTAGAGCGACATAAAATGTAATTCAGTTACTTTCTTTGTAAAAATAATATTGTACATTTTGCAAATATAAATAAAAATACCATCCTTTTTATTAAAACTTATAATTGAATCTCTTTTGATTATTTTTCGAACTAATGAATAAAAATTCTATGCCTACATATTATATACTTTCATTTATAGAGTGAAACCATGGAGTACGAGCGTCAGCTTTATTTTGTAACTAATAGAAACTAAACTAAAACATTTGTGATGCCTTTTTACAAAACCTATCATTAGCACTACCACTTGTATTTATTATGGAAACAGTTCCATTACATTCTGAATATATTTTCTGAATTACAAACAAACAAAAATAAACACACTTTTGCTATATTTTTATTAGGGTACCTACAGAGATAGAAAAGAAACAGCGAGTAAAAATGTACAATATTTTAAATACAATGAGATATAAATCTAAATTCATGACTTGGACACACTGAGCAAAGATCCCAAACAAAAACAATGAACGAAAATGAAAAATCTTCCCTTTGTTTAATACAACCGAGACACCCTTATAATGTAACCTCCCTTTATTGTTGTATTTAATCACCTCGTTGGCCAAGTGGTGAGTGATTATCGACTTAGGGGCATCCCGATTCGATTCCCAGTCGCATTCAGAATCTTGGAGAAAATTATTTCGTATTCCGGATTCACGTGTATTTCACATTGTTACGTTTAGGTTTCTAGCATCCATAACTTAAGAACACATCCTACCGCTGGTTATGGATTGCTTATTAATTTTGAAAGGCCACAGGAAACAGAAATTCCAAATGGTATATAGACCAAAACTACTGTTGGACTGTTGTTGTAAACTTATTATATCAGGATTCTTTAAATTACCAAGTCCCTATAAGCTGTTTTAAAATCAAATATGTAATCTAAAAAAACTGTTTTATTATAATCACTGTCGCCAAAATCTGATAATAATTCCGCTCCGTGTACTCGTAATAATGTAATTATATATTAGAAGCCGTCGTGGCCTAAAAGATAAGACGTCCGGTGCAATAGTGTTGAAGCGATGCACCGGTGTTCGAATCCCGCAGGCGGGTACCAATTTTTCCAATGAAATACGTACTCAACAAATGTTCACGATTGACTTCCACGGTGAAGGAATAACATCGTGTAATAAAAGTGAAACCCGCAAAATTATAATTTGCGTAATTACTGGTGGTAGGACCTGTTGTGAGTCCGCGCGGGTAGGTACCACCGCCCTGCCTATTTCTGCCGTGAAGCAGTAATGCGTTTCGGTTTGAAGGGTGGGGCAGCCGTTGTAACTATACGTGAGACCTATACCTCAAGCTGCGTGGCGCATTTACGTCGTAGATGTCTATGGGCTCCACTAACCACTTAACACCAGGTTGGCTGTGAGCTCGTCCACCCATCTAAGCAATAAAAAATAAAATAAAAAAAGACTAGTTTGCTTACCAGCTTTGTGATAAATAAAGGCAAAAACTTCAATGTACAATATCACGGAACCCTTCAAACACTAAAAACTATTATAGTATAACCTAATATTAATTGTGAAATCGGTAAATGTGTTGGGTATTTACTAGAAAAATTTAGTGACGTCTTTTGGTTGTCTTTGAAGGCCGACGAACATACGGCCCGCCTGATGGGTAGTGGTTATCGTCGCTAATGCATGGCAGTAATGCCTGCCTACTGTCGCGTATACTCCGCAAGTTTCGTCTTCGTCGAAGAAGGACATGTTACAGCGCTCGAGAAACACCGTGGAAGGGAGTTCATTCCAGAGCCGGAAAATATTTCTGGGATCGCACTGTGGATTAACGCAACGGTTCTCCGTAGTCTAGTTCTGAAGTCGTCGTGGCCTAACGGATAAGACGTCCGGTGCATTCGTGTTGAAGCGATGCACCGGTGTTCGAATCCCGCAGGCGGGTACCAATTTTTCTAATGAAATACGTACTCAACAAATGTTCACGATTGACTTCCACGGTGAAGGAATAACATCGTGTAATAAAAGTGAAACCCGCAAAATTATAATTTGCGTAATTACTGGTGGTAGGACCTGTTGTGAGTCCGCGCGGGTAGGTACCACCGCCCTGCCTATTTCTGCCGTGAAGCAGTAATGCGTTTCGGTTTGAAGGGTGGGGCAGCCGTTGTAACTATACTGAGACCTTACAACTTATATCTCAAGGTGGGTGGCGCATTTACGTTGTAGATGTCTATGGGCTCCAGTAACCACTTAACATCAGGTGGGCTGTGAGCTCGTCCACCCATCTAAGCAATAAAAAAATAAAAAAATAAAAAATATATAATGTATTTAACTCGTAGTAATTATAATTGTATATAATGCAAATATATACTACTGGTGGTAGCACCTCTTGTGAGTCCGCACGGGTAGGTACCACCACCCTACCTATTTAGGCCGTGAAGCAGTAATGCGTTTCGGTTTAATAAAAATAAAGGGGTCGCTATTTAAAACGCAGACAAAGCTTCGACTTCATATCTCGAGGTGGGTAGCGGTATTCACAATGCGATATCTATGGGCTGCGGCAGTCAGCACCTGACGTGTCGTTTTTTTCCCCTACCTAAGCTGATGATAGCCTTGAGAGGCTATTTCAGCGTAACCTTAGCCAGTAGGTGAGCTCACGGGGCTCAAACCGGAGTGATGCTAACACTGACCCTAGCATGAGCAGTGCTTCGCAGAATCTACCACCGAATCGGAAACGCGACCCACTGAGAAGATCCGCCGAGAAACTCAGCGGGCTATGTCTGTGGGTTAATTCACTCGTCTAGCTCTTCGCCGCAAGCGACGGGTTCGACGAGGACGGTGACCAGTGCTTGTGGTACCTAAAAGCACCGTTAATGGATCGGGAGGATCCGTAATGACGTGTTTTGGGCGTGTTTACCATTTGGTCTACAGGATCGGGTATGAACGGGTCGTGAAGTCATTTGCAATGTATGTTAGCAGTATTTTTTCACATTGCCCACCTATCGCTGCCACTGACTACCGCTGAGTACTCACCGTACGCCTCCCTTGAAGAAGGACTAATATAAAAAAAATTATTATTAAAATGTTATATTATTTTGAGAAAAAGTATTAAGCTCTGAACGTTTACAGCTTAAGGTATCCATTGCAATAATTAAATTTTTTATTTAATTTTCTATTTAACTAAAACTTGTAAAGCACTCGTGCGTTCTAAAAATTAAAATAAGTAAACACTAATCGTAAGATATAAATATAGCTTTTATATCGTTCATAACATTGTCCACTAAAAAAATATTAATACAGCATTTGGAGTTTTTCTTTCATTCTACAAAGTATTGTAGTAAAATATAGTAATATTAACGATAACAGTGACATCATAAATAAATGAGGTCACACTATTTTGTAACAGACTACAGTTTCCGCCCTCAAATTACACAAATCAAAACGATCGATCCAAGCTCATCAAACGATTTGTGTATACAATCTTAGAAGCTTATGTACGTTACAATCTGCATCAATAAATTCAATATAAAGTAAATATTATTAATACGGTAGGCTTCTGTGGAGTCTACGCGAAAAAAAAAGAAGACTGAATTCAAAACAGTGAAAATTTAGAAAGAGCTGATCCACATATTATTATGATGCTTCTTAAGAAAGGCAATGGTTGCGCATGTGATTGCATTTCTTTTAACCCGTATAACGATGAACATCAATTGCTCAATAGCTCATAATGTAACTACTTAGCAAAGTAGCCAAGTTCACACCTAATTGGTATACAAGCAGTCAGCCAACCGTTCGGTCATCTCGATGATTTATTTCCATGCAAATTATACATCCGAACCGGCAGGGATATCGCCGACCTAAATCACAACTAGGTATGTTAGTACTAGGTAATCTACATAGTAGGTACTGTAATAGTTAAGTTGCATTTTACTGTATGTACGATATGAATATTTATCATAATTCATTTTAGTATTACTTCAATAAAAAATGTGAACTTAATGTAATATATAAATAATAAAAATAATAGAAATTCGTTCTTTATTTCTGTTTTATGGGCTGTTCGAACGACCCTAATCTAAAAGGTGTCCAAAAATTGACGAGCTTAGTGCCTTTAGGCAGTAAAACGTGGTGTCATTTGAGAATGTCAATCTCTAGTGACAATTTGAATCCAAGTGCTAATTCTAATCTCCTAATCTTGAAACTTAAATTGAAAAACGCTTCGCAGCTAAAACTAACATGACGTTATCGACTCATGCGGCCTTAGTACTTTGTGGGCGCAACACGACGCTGTTGCACTGAACGCGTTTGACTTTATCGAATCTTTATGTTTTAATTAACGGATACCACTTCGCCGGCGGGGTTTCAAGGAAGAGTGTCAGCGTAGTCTCAAGTGGGAATGAGATGGATTTTTACTGGTGGTAAGACCTCTTGTGAGTCCGCGCGGATAGGTACCACCACCCTGCCTATTTCTGCTGTGAAACAATACTGCGTATCGGTTTGAAGGATGGGGCAGCCGTTGTAACTATACTGAGACCTTGAAAATCATATCTCAAGGTGGGTGGCATTTACGTCCTAGATGTCTATGGGCTCCGGTAACCACTTAACACCAGGTGGGCTGTGAGCTCGTCCACCCATCTATTCAATAAATGAATAAAAAATGTGTGTTTCGGGATAAAAGCTAATCCACGTTACTCTCCCGACCTTTGTTTTTTTTCTAAACAATCGCTGGTCATATATAGGATCTATTCCAGGTATTCTCCGACTCTGAATCTGAGAAAATTTGCTCACATTAGCAGAAGTGCAGTGTAGGATCTATGACCGGATTGGAATTCCACCCATGGAGAGAATCCGGCGGGAAACTCAGCGGGTTATGTTTTCGTGTTTTCGGTTACAAGTCGAACTCTCGACGAGAACCATAACGGGTGCTTGAAGAGTCGAGATTGGCCAAAATGCGCCGAGAGTGGATCCGGAGGAGGAAGATATTATGTTTTAGGCGACGACGACTTTGCGTCACCTGGGTCGAATAGTTAGTTAGAGGCGGCCAAGATAACTTGGCTATCACTCCCGGCCTAATAGTATCACTTACAAAAAAATAACGTTTATCCCACAACACAACACAAACAAACAAACTTTCACGTTTATGATACTGAGCTTGGAAGTATGGATTTCCGTGGTTACAGGAGGAACTTAGTTTGTTTGCTTTAACTATTGTTGTGGGCGTTAACTCACAATCGAATAGTTGTTGTTCAAAATCTACACGTATACTAGCTGGCCCGGCAAACGTTGTTTTGCCATATAAATTATTTCTAGGAATGATAAATAACCTAGATACCGACTGCAGCGCCCTCTGCCGGTCTGATTTGTGAATCTAAACCATCCAGGGTGCCACCCAAACGCATACAAAAAAAATCATTCAAATCGGTCCTGTCAGGACGAGTTCAGTAACAAACACACGCACAGAAGAAATATAATAATACATAAATTATATAAAGATTACAATATAAGTATAACACGCACACATACAAAACGTTTTTTGTGAAGAGCAGCGCAAAAAAAACATTTTCAGTTGTTATGGTTATTATTAAGCAATTTTACCGTTTTGTTTATATCTTCATCATTGAGCCCTTATCATTTCAAAGTAATCCTTTTATTTCGAATGAAAAATAAAACAAAATACAGAAAACAGAGGATCGTTAAAAAGGTTGTATCAACAACTAATTAGCATAACAATGACGTTATTCTTTTTTCATTTCGTTTTACGATTGGTGATCCAAATATCTAAGCATCTTATTTAAATTTTACTGGTATATAACGAACTCTAATTCATTAGGGCATAACGAAACAACTAACAAACTACAACAAAAAAACTAACAATTAAAATATAAAATAAAATAATAAGAGCGTAAATTGTAAAATGTAACAATAGTGGTTCCCAAAACCAAAAGTAGTATTCAAAGCTGGCTACTTATGGTACTGTAACATTAAAGTAACAACATTAGAAAGACATTTTCTCAATAAATTTTACACTTTACAATTTAATGTGATAAAAACAATTATCACATTAAATAACGGATGGGCCATTCTCGTACGATCGAGCGTGTGTCCACCAACTGTCTGTGCATTTTTTTTTTTTTCCACAGTAGAAAATCGCCGGATCCCCACCCGCGCGGCAGGTGGGGTATGTGGGAGTTGAACCTCACTAAACATATAACAATAAAACAAAACTGTCACTGGAGAAAGATTTAATTTCGAAAAATATGCCATTTTTGATTTTTGTGATTTTGTTTTCTTGATATTTTGATCAAGATCAAGGTCAAGGACACACATACACACACACAAACTATGTGTTTTTAATTTACGTTTAGGTCAATGAACCAGCGTTGCCAACTCGAAATTCGTCAAGGTGGGAGATAGGGTTCTACAAGTTGGTAGTTTTCAACAAACCCTACTATACTATATAAACTAAGTTTTTTAGAGACCCTCCAATAAGAATCTGGCATCCTTAATTTACTTTTCGATTGGATAAGACATATTTGAACTATTTTTATTAGAAATCCAATGATAAAACAGAATTACAGGCCGCTAATATTCTTCTTTTTCCCATAGTTGAGAATATTTTTGATTGTAATGCATCTTTTTTAATTTTCGAGGAGGAGAATTTTCTTCATTTTCACTTTCACTTTCACTCATTTTGATAATGTTCAATTGAAACGTTTTAAAAATTACAATCAGTTATTTGTTAATTGAATCGCGTTATGATTTGAACTTTTTGAAAACTTCAAAAGTTGGTAGATAAAGTGGTAGGTTTGATTTACGACACTAAAAGTTGGTAGATCTACCGAAAAGTTGGTAGAGTTGGCAACGCTGCAATGAACGGATGTTATACGCATTTCAAATCGGTATTAATATTAATAGTGCATTAAGGACACATTATTTCTACACTTTTTTTATTAAATAGTGCATAAATTAATCCAAAATTATACTTAAAATTTTTGATTTCATAAATCTCGGTCAGGATATTCAGCAAAAGATACATATAAATTAGTTGTATTGTCATCGATCCTTGATGCCTCTAAAACATAATCAAGTTAATTGGACTTTTCGAAATTGGTGAAAATATTTTTGAAAAGTTGCGGTACATTTGTACATAAACAATTACTCTAGGCAAAGATGATAAAACCCTATTATTAAAACTAATTTTATGTAGGTTTGAATCTCGCATTTTTATTGTCATTACATTATTTCTGAGGTTTCGTAAATTTGCTAATAAAATTAATCATACTAATAAGTTAAAGTCTAATAAAAACAAAAACACCATTTATCCACCACTAAAGCAAACTGAAGAATTATTATTGTTTAAGTATTTAAACAGCTTACTGCGACAGCGAAAGGTTACGTACGGTAAAATATATTACATTATGGTATATTTTACGGTACTGGACTGTTTTCCTATCTGTTAACAAGACGGTTCTATTATTACAAACATTCAGCGTAGCATAAGAAACACAGCGGGTGAAGTTGGCCCCATAGCTACACGTGCCGAAGATCTGTACTCTATATATAAGATAGCAAATGTCATTCAGTTATAATGAATTGAATATTATCTATGGAACGTGGAGCCGAGACAGCCAGACAATGCTATCAGTAGTTATTCATTATATCTAGGTAGACTGAAACACGCAACCTATGAAGGCCATATGCTACATGGAAATGAATGTGGAATATGAAATGGAAAATATAAAAGACAAATTATGGTTTACGTTCGCTGAGAATCGCAATGATTAGGGTTCGTATTTTCAAATAATTTCGTAGAATTTCGAGCGTTTAATTTAATATTTTATAAGGGTTAAAATCTCAAAAAGGTTTATTAGTGCTAATTCTTCTTTCATTTAGTAGGTGAGTGAACGAGCTGACGAACCGGTAGGTATTAAGTGTTTTTGACGTGACAACGTCTTATAATTCGATGGAGCCGGCTGCACGCACGAAAAAAAAAACATGACTCATGCGGCGTTACTTCGCTCTGAGGCGTTCCCTTTAAGGCTTGAAGTGCAAGCGAGAGCGCGCAACGAGCGACAAAGAGGCACAATCGGCCTCCGCGTTCGGCAGCGTTCGACATCTGTCTCTCCTCCTACTTGAGTAAGCGATGCATCCGCGTGGACAGCTGCTATACAAAAAACATTTGCATGTTTTCGTCAAGTATGAAGTTCAGTGAAAAGTGAATGTGGTGTCAATTGTTTATAGCAACGATAATTGCGGCGATAAAGGTAATGATTCTTTCGATATTAGATATATGTTTTATGACGTTGTCACGTTCAACTATCGTCAGTAAAGCGACTTTACAGACAATCGATTTTTTTTGTACCTCGGTCTTCCTCTTCTCCCTCTTCTTCTCTGGAGGCGCCGGAATTTGACTTAACCCGGTCTGTTACTCCCCTTGGTCGGGTAAACGGATTCCCCAGCATTAAAAAAAAGGTATTAAGTGTTTCGAAGCTATTACATGTTCATGCTCACTTTGAAACACGTGGTCGCAGTTTCAATTTTACTTATTATAAATATATCAAAGTTTCAGCTGCTTTGAAATAATAACCAACCTGTCTTTATGATTAATATAATAAACACTTCTACCGTGGAGCATTCGTGCGTTCTGGTTTAAAAGAAAGAACAGTTATTACAATATTGACATTTCGACCATTTATACATACATACATATATAAATATACACACATATACAAAGGCATTTACATAGGCATTCTAAAGGATAAAGAAGTCCGGTGCATTCGTATGTAGCGATGCACCGGTGTTCGGATCCCAGGCGGTACCAATTTTTCTAATGAAATACATACGTACTCAACAAATGTTCACGATTGACTTCCACGGTGAAGGAATAACATCGTGTAATAAAAATTAAACCCGAAAAATTATAATTTGCGTAATTTGGTGGTAGGACCTCTTGTGAGTCCGCGCGGGTAGGTACCACCACCCTGCCTATTTCTGCCGTGAAACAGTAATGCGTTTCGGTTTGAAGGGCGGGGCAGCCGTTGTAACTATACTGAGACCTTAGAACTGATATCTCAAAGTGAGATAGAGATCTATAGAGTAGAGATCTATAGGCTCCAGTAACCACTTAACACCAGGTGGGCTGTGAGCTCGTCCACCCGTCTAAGCATTATTGCTTTATAAAAAGGCACTCACATAGCAGTTTTTGTGGAGTCTGATTTCGTTTCCATTTGACCCCATTTAGTTCATTTATTATTTGACTAGCCGACCCTGCAGACTTCGTAGTGCCTCAATCGCCTAAACTTTTGTATAAAATAAACTTAATAGAAACAAAAGGAATCCGTCCGACGGAGGACACATCAAAGGAAAAACAAAATTGTTATTTTTATTTAATTCCGAGCATTTTCATATTTATCTACCTTTTAAACCTTCTCTGGACTAACACAAATAATTCAAGACCAAAATTAGCCAAATCGGTACAGCCGTTCTCGAGTTTTGGCGTGACTAACGAACAGCAATTCATTTTTATATATATAGATGATTATGGTGATTTCGTGTCTCACTAGTCTCCCATCTGTTTCTGGTATACCGCAGTTATGTACTCTGTAAATCCATGGTTCAATTCATTTCTTACTTTACACAATTAGAATGCAAATATGGTGTAGAACGACCTCGTTGTCTATGTTCTTCGGTTACCATTTAACAATAAATGAGCTGCGAAGTAGTAGAAGACAAGAATTTAAAATGTCCGGTGTACACTTATCAATGAATTCAACTGTACTGGTATTCGAATTCCACAGGCATGTATTAATTTATATATTAAAATACGCTACTTGATATATGTTCAAGAATAAGTTTCACTATGAAGGAATAATGTTGTGTAATATTTATTTAATTAGGCAGTAGGTAGGGCATAAGGCCGCTTAAATAAGTACCACTATCTTGCCTATTTTCTCCGCAATCTCAGCCAAATTTTTGTGTTTTTTTTATCGCCTACAAAGTCCGCCACAGGGTCTTATGTTCAGCAGAGAATGTTTTTTTCCAACAATAATTAGGTTGCTGTTTCCGTATCTTAATAAAATGTCTTGAAGACCACTCATAATTTTTATTCGTTATTTTAATTCGTTAATATCATATGACCAAATGCGGACTGGGATAAAACTTAATTGGAATTATGAAAGTCATTGACCAAACAATTTCGTAATAAAGATAATCGCAGCGTTTTACAGCCTAGCACTTAATTTGTCATCCCGTTAATACGGATAATCTTCTCTTGCTTAAATAACTGATAATAATTTTAATGATGAAACGTATCTTAATCTAACTGAGGGAATTAGATAGGATCAGATTTCGAGAAATCGAACAATAGTAACTAAATCGTAAAATTATTGATAGCAGACCGTAGATAACTAAGACAAATAGATAGAGAGATAGATAAGGGAAGATAAATCTATAATATAAAAATGAATCGTTGAATGTGTTGCGAAGTCTCGAAAGTTAGATCTCGAGATCAGCTGAACCGATTTCGCGAATTTTTTTTTTAGATTAAACCTTGAAGTACGAGGATGGTTCTT
Organism: Bombyx mandarina; assembly: GCF_003987935.1. The sequence goes on along the minus strand of NW_021011498.1, from coordinate 3,273,051 downwards.
ACGGAGAGAAAAATTAAAAAAAATACCTGATAAATTCTAAAAACAACACTTTTCTATACTCTCATACAACGGATTCGTAATAATACTTAAAAGTCAATTTGAACTTTAATACCATAACATAAAGCTTAAGTGTTAGTGGAGAGGTTTCGGGAAGGCAAAACAATTGAATGACGTTAGTATCGTAATGTCAATATTTGTCAATAGCAGAATAAATAATAAAATTAAAGAATCGACTGTTAGGCGGTACGAAGTTCGCCGAGTCAGCTAGTAAGATAAAAGACGTGTGGCACTCGGGGACTGCCGCAGTAAAGCTATTGCAAAGCATTTTTTATCAACTTATGCAATTACAATTAGACAATAATAATTTAATATTAAAACAATAATAAAAATAAGACCACGCTTTATTTATAAACATTAACAAAAACAAAACATTAACTGTCCCCTTCACACTCATAAGCTAGACCGCGTGAGAGAAAGATTTGCAGACTTTTCATGATGCTCATGCAGTGCGACATCACGCCACGCGCTTATTCACAAACACTACACAAGCGCAACGTGTGAATCTGTTGAACGCGAGCTACATAGTAGGCGTAGTGGGGGTGTCAGGTTATTTTCGTTACGGAATTTCTTGATTCAGTCGCCGCGCTCAAGGCCCGCGATAGAAGCTATGCAATAGCTTAATAAAAATTAATAAGCGTCTCTCAAACGAAAAAGTTAAATACGAGGAATTTAAAAAACTTAACTCATAAATCAAGCTATCAATTATAATCAAGATTAAAAGCTATTTTCGTCAGTAAACGATTAGACCAACCTTAATTTTTTTTTTAGATCCCCACTAATTGTCGTATATTAAAATGCAAACACAGTTGTGTTTTATAAAGGACGTTATTACAAACATAAATTTCATCTGAAGACGTTAACCGACCCGCGAAGACCCGAGATATTGTTCAATTTGTCAGACAGTAGCCAGGGTCGGCATTCCAGCAAGCCACCTCGAAAAGAGGCACCGCCCTGGACACAAGCCAAATTTTGTGATTATCTATTCATTCTTTTCATGAACGATTCGTAAATAGCTGGATAAATATAACCTTTGTTCTACTTTAATTTTAAAAGGCACAGCTCTCTTAAATAACGTGTACTGAAGCTACCTACTTGTATTGTAAAACCAGACTTTGTAAAGGAAACGGGAAAACAGCCGATAATTGCGCAAAAAAAAATTGTTAAAATCTTTTCATTTAAACTTGCCTTCCCATTCTTGGTATTACAGCTAAGTAATATTATAAGTATATAACATTATAGGTACATACAAAACATTATAGATATATAAAATCAGAGTTTAGAAGGAAAATTCTGCGTGTGATAAATCTAAATAGATTGTTCAATGTAATCTAGGTTTTTGCAATTATATTTTCTTAGAACTAAGTACGCTATATTAAACAATATCTGCCGTATTGATATCGACTACATGACAAGAGAAACACGCCAGTGGCTCAATAAAAATCGACGTGTGTGAAATCGCCTTTAAGCATGATCGCATTTCCATATAATCACTATTGGACTATCACAGCCATCCATCCGAACCATTTGTTACGTTTTCTCATTTCCTATCGACTAACTTCAGATAGATTATGACTTATACGTTTTTTTTTCTTTGTATTTTGACTACTACTTTAACTCTAGTAATTTATTGTTTTAGATAATTGTAGCTCTCGTACTTATCTATATATTAATACGTGAAGCAAAAACTTTGTGTCCCTTTTTACGAAAATTGCGCGGACGGAGGAGTATGAAATTTTCCACACTTATAGAGAATATAGAGAAGAAGTGCACAATGCTAAATTTTTTTAAAAACAATCCATTAAAGATACATTAAATCAATAAAGAAAACATTACACACACCACATACCATGTATTTGACGCACACACGCATACCTATTATTTATTGTCAAACTTTTGTTCTTGACGTCTGTTGTCAAATTGAGAATAGATTAAATATTGTTTGTCTTTGTTAATATTTTTTATAGTGTAGTCTTGGCGAATTTTGTGATTATAAAAGTATAAAATACAATCATAATAGTGTACAAACTTACAATTCCAATTAATTATAGTCGAATTTCGACTACTGCGGGACCTCTAGTTGTAAGTAAATACGGCAATTTTATTAGGCTTGTTCAAAGTTATCCAATTACATTAAAGCGAAACAAAATATACGTATTGCACCAAAAGTAGTGATCACGTTATTTTATTTAAACAATGAATACTCACAAAAAATGTGAATGTGAGATCTCAGAGAATTATTATTATTATTTCTGCCGTGAAGCAGTAATGCGTTTCGGTTTGAAGGGTGGGGCAGCCGTTGTAACGATACTGAGACTTTAGAATTTATATCTCAAGGTGAGCGGCGCATTTACGGTTGTAGATGTCTCTGGGTTCCAGTAACCACTTAACACCAGGTGGGCTGTGAGCTCGTCCACTCCTCTAAGCAATAAAAAATAAATAAAAATATATCAAAAGAGTGATATTCCAGACAGATGTACTGAAAATCCTGACGCCAGAATCCGCCAGATACACGATGGACAAGGTAAACTCTCCGGGACTGTTTGCTTTTAATTAACCATTGATCAACAAACGGCTTTTGCCCCATACACTTTTCATGAAACAATTCCACTGCACTTAATATAGCCCTGTTTGCTCAATGTACCACGTTTAAATTACTGAACCGGCTCGTCTCGTCTACCTGCATTATTGGTATTGGAGATGCTTTTTGTTTTTTAAACACTCTTTCATTAGCCTGGTTTAAGTGTATCTTTTTATACTTACATACATATGTACGTGTATACAACAGAATCTTTTAACGTCATTTTCACCGAATTTAAAACGTCGGATTAACTTAAAAAATTACATTGACTACTCGTATAATGCAAATAATAATCTTAAAACTTCGCTTCATTCAGACTTAAAGTTCAAAAGCTTAAATTAATTAATATCACATCATAAATTAATTAATATCATTATGATAAGACCATGATTTTTTCATACAGGTGACGTGTCTGTAAACAAAAATAGGAAATAATACCAGATGTAAAATATTTCAGTTAAATTAAACTATAATAAACGATGCGATGACCGATAGAAAGTAAAATCCAATAAGTTAATACAAATATAGATACGATGTGAACGTGCTAACTAACATGCTAAATAATGGTTTAAAAAAAACTAAAAAACAAGCTCCTATACAAAAACCAACTAAAAAATAGAAAAAAAAATGTAATGTGCGCGATGTCAAAAGTTTTAATATTTTATTGACAGATAATATGAGTAGAAGTCTTATCATTTTGATGGATTACAATAAATTTATTTTCTATTCTAGTTGGATTTTCTATAAAACAGTGTTTTTTTATTTTTAGTTTAAGTAGCATTACGTATCATAAATTACTCATTAATGTACATTGAGACAAGTACAACAGTTTCCAATTTGCTAAGTGAAAAAATGAAGGCGCTCAAATGAATTTGTTGTTTTGACTGCCCAAAGTAAATAATGGATTTAACTGTTTAAAATATTGAATTGTCATCGGTCCTTGATAAGTATGCCAAATTATCGAGTTAATCCGACGATTTGAAGGGGGTAAAAATTGTAGTGGACTGTAGGATTAGAATGGGCAAGGAACTTAATAAATAAACTCGCGAGGATTGCACGTATAAAATGAGTATATTTTGGAAATTTTTATAAATCGCGTACAATAGCACGGAAAAAAGAGAATGCCAAATTTAAGACATTCCAAAATTCAAATGTAATGTTAAAAACCACAACCACAACAATAAAAAAGGCTTTATACCAATTTGTTGGGTTGCCAACAAAAATAATGTTCAAAAATTCCGTCACATACTCTAAAATACATACCTTTTTTTTTTCAGAGATTACTGGTGGCCCGGAGGCCTTTCCCGTTTTACCAGGACGGTTAGGCGAGCAAGGGCTCAGCCGGAGGGGTGAGACTTGCTAACAGCTACCCGAGCGTCTCCAAAGACCTAACAACTCAAGAGTAGCTTCTTCACAAATGAATCTACTACCGGATCAGAATCGCGACCCGCTGAGAAGATCCGGCAAGAAACGCAGCGGGCTGATGTTTAGGTTAGGTTGCACGTCTCGAGCTCTTTGCCGAGTTCGACAACATACATACTAACATACGTATGAAGCTAACAAAAACGTATTAATAAAAGAGGTAGAAACTCTAGGTTTCACAACACTACTTGAAATTATGCACAGATTTACACCGAACGCGGTTGCAGGCACACTCGTCTAGGCCACGAGGGTCGCAACCGGGTGAAAAATAAATTTAAAAGGCAAAATATCAAATAGCAATCATCAAATAGATCATATCGAATGATCATTGTTCTATACTCTTCGTATATACTGTGTTACTTATAATATTTTGTATTCAAGTTTAACAATATTTGCTATGTGTATGTGCATTACTATAATTCTCATGTTGTATGTATTATTTTAGCTGTTCTACACACACTCATCACTTTTAATTATTATTCTCATAATCCTCTCGCAGGTCTGCTGGAGGAGATTTCTTATAGAGATATGCAGTGCCTTTGTACATAATTTTCCTATTACTCTGTACTATGTCTTCTTTTTTTTGTGTGTACATAAATAAATAAATAAAGAGCTGCCGTTGTTACTTACATAAATTGTACTCCACGGAAATTTGAATTACAAAAATTAATCAGAATGTGTCCAATTTGAGGAATTTTTGTAAAGCTGTTGATGAAACTCGTTTCGATTATAACTATCCGAATGATGATACGGCAGAAGCAGCATTTTCATGGACATTAATAATTGCGTCTTCAATCAATTCGGGCTGTTACCGAATGATGAATCGGTTTTATTACACGAAAACGTCTATTCTGATTCGCTTTAATGTAATTAGGTAACTTTGAACGAGCTTAATAAAATTGTCGAAGGTACCACCTACCTATAATAGATACATGAATTACAATTATCTATAACAATAAATTATAAATGAATCTAAAGAAAATAAATTAATTTCTATCTAGAAATGGTTTTCTTGGTTTTCTTAACATTTTATGCCTACAGGCCATTTAATTTACAATGTTCTCAAAATACTATATAGAGAACTATTTTCACATTAACAGAGATAATTAACATACAGTTTAGAGGAGGGTTAATATTGTACATATTGCAGAATTTTAAATGGTCTGGATGGAAAGCTCACAGCCCTTCTGATCTCCATGGTACCGTAATCCAGATGCAACGACACGCAACTTGTGAAACCTGTAGAAATGTATTGTTTCAGACTACTAGACACTTTAGACAACAAGTTGAATTTTTTTTATCATCCACACACCATTAATATAATTCTAACCACATTTAAACAGAATTTTTGTAATGCTGCATGCATTAAACGAATACTTGGGACATTTAAAAAGGCTTTGTGATTTTAATTGCCTTTTACAGATACCGCACTTCAATATCGAGTAGAATACCCAACGGGGACTTGGCGGTCGCAAATCGGACGGTTGCAGCCAGACACATTAAGAAGAATCCCATTTTCAGTGAAAAAGTTAGGTAAATGGTCTGGAATGAAGCACTGCTAATAAAAAATGGACGACAATCTTTATTTCCTTGTTCAATATTCAAATGAGATACGTACGGGTATGAAGACTATTATCATATCTATCCCGTTGGAAATGAGAATCAACGACACTTACATAGATAGTTACATCTATATTTCATGTTCATATCCACGTTAACGATAAGGAAACCTTCATTCGGATAACGATGTTCTGATCTCGTACCTCTGTGATTATTATCTTGACTTGAATCCCTTGATTTAATTGAAACTTTGTACAGGTTAGTTTAATAAATTGGTTTAGTATACAGATTTTGTATGTATATGACGGAGAGACTTGTTCCATGGTGTATTTAAAATTGTGACGCCATTTTCTTCATCATTATCATTACCTTCCAGAGTAACAGTACTTCATACTCACTTTTCCAATGACTTCTGTTTATTACATTTGAAGTGTACAACGATAACAACAGAGGGCTCAGCCTCGGTCGGCTGCTCCGGTCGGAATGTTTTGTGCGACAATAGTCATTCGTATTTAGTCGTAGCCTAGTAATGAATTCTCTTAAATACAGTCTAAAGCAGTTGTCGACATGCATAACATTAAAGAAACAGCTAACTTTAACTATTTTTCGTTAACTAAATAGTGACGTTGCGCCGACATACATACCTAGTCAGGTCATAAATTCTTTTTTATTTAATTTATTTTATTGCCTTTGTAGGCAGACGAGCATACGGCCCACCTGATCACATGTTTAATGTAAAGTAATTGAAACAAGTTTATTCATTATGTAACCATTCATATACCAAAATGAACTTAACAAAACATAGATTCTTATGACACTAAAGTTTATTCAAAATGACCTCCGCGATTTTGAATACAGGCCTTCAATCTGCGCGGCCAGTCGTCTATCGCAGCACGAACGAGGTCCATGTCAATATCGGCGGCTGCCTTAATCAAGGATGTCTTGAGTGACTCCAAATTGGGATGAGGCTTTG